>JAFEMH010002034.1:0-386858 GCA_022495995.1 Adenophora triphylla var. japonica
GAATTCTCTACTTTTTCGGGGCCCTCGTGCTACTCGTCAATGGCGGAATTCTCTACTTTTTCGGGGCCCTCGTGCTACTCGTCGGTAGATTCTCGATCCTCAAGCTAAACCGACACAAGTCGAAACGCTGCCCAAATTCCTAGGTTTCTAAACACCAAAATAAAAGGGGAAACTCTTCCAAACACTTCCGAAACACCTTTTCAAACACCTTTTTCGTATCCTGTATACGCTCACTGAGCCAAAGGAGCCGACCCTAGCCATAGGTAGCTCCCTCTCTCACTCTCAAAATGTAGACGTCATCGTCTAACGGGGTCCGATACATTTTAGCCTCCTCGATCCTCTTCTCTTCCCGTAAGAGAAGTAATCACGGGTTAAAACGGCGTTCCGACCCCGTTCCGTTTACTTTTATGTCATTTACCATTCCGGGATCGATCGATTCGTTGATTGTCATTTAACTTTCTGTCATTTACAATTCCGGAGCCGATTGGCCTCGTTGATCGTCATTTACAATTCCGAGCCGATTGGCTCTTGTTGATCTGTCATTTACAATTCTGAGCCGATTGGCCTCGTTGATCGTCATTACAATTCCGAGCCGATTGGCCTCGTTGACATCGTCATTTACGTCCCGGATCGTTTGATTCATGGATACCGCACTTTAAATACTGTCATTTATAAAGTCCCGGACCTGTTTGGACTCGTCGATAGTATTTACTTTTCAAAGTCCGAGTCGCAACCCTGATTCGTTGATTGCATATCATTTAAATACGCATTTTTCCCCGTAAAATTCGTAACAATGTAATGCCTGGAGTTCAAAACCGGAGTTCGTCCGTCGGTCTTTCTTTCAAAAATGCGCGACATGACGTTTGGCCTCCAAACGCTCATCTTCAAAACTAAAAGCCGCCATTCGACACTTTTGCAAAATCATTTAATACGCATTTTTTCTCGTAAAAACCGCTTGGGCCAACAATGACTCGCACGGTTCAAAATCGGAGTTCGAATTTCGAATTCCTTTTTCAAAATGCGCCGATAAAAACGCTCAATGTCGATCGTTTGCAAACGCTCATTTCAAACTAAAATCCCGGAAACGCCATTGCAACGCAAAATCGACGCTAATGCAAACTCCTTTCAAACTCAAAATCGACGCTTGCCACGCAAACGCTCATTTCAAACTCAAAATTGACGTTTGCCACGCAAACACTCATTTCAAACTCAAAATCGACGTTTACCACGCAAACGCTCATTTCAACTCAAACCGACGTTTGTCATTCAAACGCTCAGTTTTTTCAAACAAAGTCACTCTAATCAAACGTTTGTCATTCAAACCAAGATTAAGCTTGTCATTCAAGCCCCCATTTCAAAGACACACACACACACGATTTCGAGAAAGGTAGAAAGACTCGTCAGAGGTGAGGCGTTTCGGGCGATCTCGTAATACTCTACCCGAAACGTAACTTGACCTCCGAACCTAACAATCTCTGGTACTAAAAGCTTTTTACTCGTTTTTGCTGCCAATAAAAATGATCCCCGTTTTCAAAGCCTTTTCCTAAGTTTTTGCTACCAATAAAAACGACACCTTTTCACAATAGCCGTTTCTCAACGTTTGGGCTCAAAATACAAAAACCGCGTGGCGAATCCTCATTTTTTCCTTCCCATGAAGCGAGGTCTCAGACACCAACCCTCCGCGAAAGACAACCGCGTTTCGCGTCCGCGCGAAATCCCGGGTAATTTCAGTTGGCGACTCCGCTGGGGACGAGATACTTTTTTCAAAACTGCCTATGTTTTCAAAAAAGCCTTCCGTGGGTCAAACTTTCGTTTACCCTTCCTCGTTTTCGTGTGTGTGTGTTCCTTTAAACCTCGAACGGTTTTTGTTTCAAAGGCATTACATTGTCAACTTTTCAAAATCTTACCATGTTTGTGCATCCCCATTCATGCTTGATTTTCATTGCTGTCTTTTGAACTGTGCATCATAAATTCTTTAAGACACATTCTGAAAAAAAAATCTCTGTTTTACTCAGAAAAAGAATTTTAGTGACCGCACACTACGCGCACTACTGGCGGCACTCTCTGGCAGACACCGCACTTCACGTGCACTTGCTGCCTCGGTACACTGCACACTACAACCCCTAACCCGGGATGGCCTTATCAGTTGCACCCCGATTGGTCTGCCAGACACCTTTCGGGGGCACACGGGGTCGTCCCAAACATCCCATCCTAGCCCGTGTAAGCCATGCACTCTTTGTGTCACACTTTGTCCAAGACCCCGATTGGTTTTTGGCTTAGCGCGTGCCATAAAGCCTAAGTGTATGTTTTTTACAGCTCTGCTCGCCCTCGAGTCAAGCTTGAGAGGTTGAGACCGAAGGGTCGTTCCCGACCCGAAGTCTCGAGCTCTTCAAATTGACTTTGACGTGCGGAGCTTCCGTCAAAATATACCCGAAGGTTCAATGTGACACCATGTCACCAAACCCGCCGTATGTCATGACGTGCTGCCCACAACTTGGCCAACGCCAAAAGCTAAGGCCCTCACGCAAAAGCGAAGCTCGTGGGAGATCATGCCAAAATTTTGGCACGATCCCCGCCTTAACTTAAGGACGCTTGACTTCACCGTGGCTAGCGCGTCACATACGTTGGAAGTTTGCGTGATCGCCTAGCCTTAAGTTCACTTTTTCATTTGTCTCACTGGAACTCGCTTGCCTTATAGACCTCGCCTCGGATTGTCCGCCCCGAGAAGATGATCTACAAATGGAAACGAGCGGCTTATAACCGTAGCGACGAGATCTACTCGACAGAGCTCTAAAGTTAGTTGCGAAAAGAAGACACCGTTCTTTTCCAACCATTTAGGACTCTCGAGAAAAATGTGTTTTCAAGAAACTTAAACAACAATTGCATGGTCCCATTCGGGAATCTTTAAAATCGTGACCCTCGCGGTCCAATTTCAATCGCGACCTTTCCGTGGTCCGATATCTCGAGCCCGATCCTTATGTCCTCGTGTCAGGGATGCACCTTCCTGTGTCCGATATCTATATCTCGGTTTCCTCGCGGTCCAACCTCACCGCGACCTTCCAGCGGTCCGATATCTCATAGCTCGACTCCTCCGCGGTCCAATCTCAATTGCGACCAATCTGGTCCGAATTCATATCTTGACTCGCGGTCCAATCCAATCGCATGACCTTCCGTGGTCCGATGTCATCATCTATTCTTAAAATAACCCTCGCGGTCCTACTTCAATCGCGACCTTCCGTGGGTCCGATATCTCATATCTTGAATCTCGCGGTCCAACTCTCAATCGCGACCTTCCGTGGTCCGATCTCAGGCCTTGACTCCTCGCGGTAGCCTTTTCCTCACCGCGACACTCTTCCGTGGTCCGATTTGTCTCAAATCTCGACTCGCGGTCCTACTTCAATCGCGACCTTCCGTGGTCCGATATCTCATATCTCGACTCCTCGCGGTCCAACTCACCGCGACTTCCGTGGTCCGATATCATATTCTCGACTCGTCCTAACTTTCAATCGCGACCTTCCGTGGTCCGAAGACCTCATACCGCGACCCTCGCGGTCCAATCTCACGACCTTCCGTGGTCCGACATCTCATATCTTGACTCCTCGCGGTCCAACTCAATCGCGACCTTCCGTGGTCCGATATTCGCATATCTGACCCTCGCGGTCCTACTCTTTCAACCGCGACCTTCCGTGGTCCGATATTCATATCTTGACCCTCATGTCCACTACTCAATCGCGACCTTCCGTGGGTCCGATTTCAAATCTCATATCCCGGCCCTCGCGGTCCAACTCCTCACCGCAACCTTCCGTGGTCCGATATTCATCTCATCTTGACCCGCGCGCCCTACTTCACCGCGACCCTTCTCGGTCCGGAGCAAATCTCATATCTCGACTCCTCGTGCCCAACTCTCAATCGCGACCTTCCGTGGTCCGATATCTCAAGTCTCGACCCTCGTGGGTCCAATTCTCACCGCGACCTTCCGTGTCCGATATCTCATATCTGACCTCGCGGTCCAATCCTTCAATCGCGACCTTCCGTGGTCCGAGATCGCATATCTTAATCGATCTCTCATGGTCCTACTCTCTAATCCGCGCACCTTCCGTGGTCCGAAGCATTCATATCTTGACCTTCCGCGGTCATCTACTTCAATCGCGACCTTCACGTGGTCCGATCTCATATCCTGACCCGCGGTCCTACTTCAACCGCGACCCTCACTATCCGAGCTCACCTAGCCAAATCGTCCCGACCTTCGCGGTCCAATCCCTCGACCGCAATTACCCTCACGGTCTACGATTTCACCGCAAATCTCGATCCCGACTCGCGGTCCGAACCTCAATCACGACCCTCATGGTCCGATTTCAAATCCGATCCTTCGAGACTCTTCGCGGTCCGATCTCAAGTAGTCGAATCCTCGACTCGCGGCCCGATCTCAGATCCTCCAATCCGAGACCTTCGCGATCTCCGATCTCAAATAGTCGATCCCGACCTCGTGGTTCGATTCCTCCGATCTCCAATCCCGAGACCTTCGTGGGTCCGGATCTCAAATAGCCAATCCCGACCTTCGCGGTCCGATCTCTCGAGATCTCCCACCGAGATCTTCGCGGTCCGATTCTCCCGATCTCCCAATCCCCACCTCGCGGCCCGATCTCAAATAGCCAATCCCGACCTTCGCGGTCCGATCTCGATCTCCAATCGAGACCTTCAAGGGTCCGATCTCCACTCTCCTATCGAGACCTCGCGGTCCGATCTCAATAGTCCCGACCTTCTGGCCCGACATCTTCGATCTTCAATCGAGACCTTCGCGGTCCGGGATCTCAAATAGCCAATCCCGACCTTCTCGCGATCCGATCTCCGATCTCCAATCCCGAGACCTTCGCGGTCCGATCTCAAAAATTCAATCTCGATCTTCGCGGTTCGATCTTCCGATCTCCTGTCTTAGACCTTCGCGGCCCGGTTCTCAAATAGTCGATCCCGACCTTCGAGGTCCGATCTCCGATCTCCAATCCGAGACCTTCGCGGTCCGATCTCAAATAGGTCGATCCCGACCTTCGCCGTTCCGATTCTCCGATCTCCCAATCGAGACCTTCGCAGTCCGGATCTCAAAATAGTCGATCCCGACCTTCGCGGTCCGATCTCCGATCTCCCATCGAGACTCTTCGTGAAATCCGATCTCAAATATTCAATCCTCGAGACCTTCACTAAAATCTTTAAAATCTCGAATCCCGACCTTTCACGGTCCCAATTTTCGAGCCTTAAAGCCTCGAGCCAAATACCCCTTCCGAAAACTAAGCCATATCTTTCGTGCCTCGCACCAACAGAGTGGCTCGGGACTCCTCCGGCCGCCGCCGCGACCATGCCTACTGGCAGATCGACCGTCTCGCTTCCTCAGCCTCACCCGTGACTTTCCGACATGTCGACTCACCGAGAAATCGTGGACGGGACGGACCCCTTCGCCACCGGTAATGTATATGACCACTCTAAGAAGCCATCCGGCTCGAGGTCCGATCACAAATAGGTCGAAGACCAATTTCTCGACTGTGGGCACGCTTCGAATGGAGCAAGGTATAGCAAATCCGATCTCCCGCCCAGACGGTATCTTTGTTCCGATCGAGGATGACGAGCCTCCCGATCAACTCCTCAAACCTTCCACCGTGTTCCTCCCCCGCCAACTTAAAAGCGGGAATGCCTTTTAATCCTAGGGAAGCAAATGCACTCTCGCCACGCTGCCACCTCTCAAGGCAACCTCAAGCCAAGAGCATGTACAAGCTGCCAGTTACTCCCATCACTCAAGCACTTCACTGGGCCGCATCGGGCCACCATCTCAAACAGATAATATCCTCAATACCATCCTCTCGGGTTCATCCCTATGCGCTTATACACGAATCCTAAAACATCCTAGAGGGACAAACCCCAATACAACAAAAGGCCTCATATACTAATCCAATATATCAAGCTTCCACCAATCACTACCGGCCATAGCTGGTAGCACTCTATACAGCCTCAAAGTCCACCATTGGACCCAACCCCGCCCGATGGTTTCACAATGAAGGATTCGAAAGCCGCATTGGCAATTAAGAAGGGAAACACTTCAGATCTACAAGATCCTGTGAATGGTCACACTTCTCCCAACATAAGTTCGTAATGATAAATGGACGATTCGATCGGACCGAATGCCCTCGCATGTTGACACTATGTTCTCGGCATGAGATTCACAAAAGGAGCAACCCTCCAGCCAGGTCGACCATTTGAAGACACTTCGCAAGTTCGCCATATTTCGGTGGGTTCCTATGGTCAAGCCCGAAGATCGGCTAAGTATCGACGCAACATCCCTATCTTGAACGGTACCGGTCCAACCTGAATGGGAAACAAGTCGTGAAGACTTTTAATTACCACCGAACAAGGCGAATAAAATGGGGAGTTCTACAAAAGATGAGCCGGAAACTTTCAGTCTGATGAGCCTATTTCCAAAGACGAATGTATGCGAGTTCCTTCAAGTCCCCGATCCAGGCCACGGGATCCATCGAATGCTCATCGCCCACCACTTTCCTGCATCTCCGAGCCATGGTCAACGCAGTTCCTGCCTGAAAGACTTGAAAGAAAAGCCGTTCCGAGTCCACTTCTCCGAAATCACTACGAGGCAGCCCCCGTCAAAGGCCAAAGACGCTAATCTTCAATATCTTCACCGTACAAAAGGAGGGAGGTTGCCTAATCACTCCATTAGCCATTCGTAACTAAGTACTACAAAGAAGCGGTGGTCCCCGAGATCCTCAACGACCTTTCATCACTACTGATGCACTTCAATTCTTGGAATATGCCTTTGAGCGAGGTATTTCGATAGTGTAAAGAAGCAAGCGTGGTGTCTCGAACCATTTCTTCTACGGAAATGCCTTTCATTTTCACCCAAATCGCTCCGATGTGCTAACTGGATGTATCCGTTACGTGCTTTCCACCAAGCATCACTGGCCATATAACCGACACCATATAACACCGCAATCGGTGACTCATGTGGATGGAGCACCAAGATCTAATAGAAGATGGAAAGCTTGAGCGTCCCCGGCACCGAAGAACAAAAGAGCAATTTAGAGTAGGGGCACCTATCCTCGAGATTTGTCAATTGTCTTTTGGTCAACCTTCGTAGGTTCTAGTACTTTCCTCGTTTCAATCAAGTCCGCCTCGGACATTGTAGATAATCTTAAATTTTCTCTATAAGTGTCTTTTTCTCTTCTTGCTAGACTTCGAGACATTATTTGCACACCTACATTACAACTAATGAAATGGTTATATCCTAAATGATCACTTGCATTGCTCAACACATAATCTCTCGGAAATAACTAATGTTCTCGATTAATCGGTATGAGAAAGTCAATTGGTGCCCTCCCCATACACTTTCCTTACCCCACAAAGGCCTCCATCAAGCCACACATTTCCCAAAACATATCCCCACCATCACCTTGACCAAGTCAACGACGGCGGCAATATCAAGGAACAACAAAAGGTCACTCAACATCGGAAGATTGACCCCATGTTGACAACAACCTCGGAGCTCGCCTTCGCCCTCGTGCACATCGAGAAAGTTCAAGCGAGTGAGCATGCCTTCGTCCTCAAGAACTTCAAAAAGAAAAAAAAGAAGAAAAAAAAAGAGAGAGAAAAGTTCAAAGCGAGAACTTCAAAAAAAAAGTGAGGCGAAGGACCCAGCACCGCTAATCACAAGCTTAACATATGGGCAAACAAAATTAAAGCTCGAAGAATGGAGGTTGTCGATAACAATGGAGCGGTCAAAGCAAAGGCAAAAACACATCATAAGCCCTTACGCTACATTTGAACACTTTCTCCCCCGGTGAAAGACGCTGATCAAGAAGCAATGGAATCACGGAAGAAGCCGTCAACAACGACTTGTCAAGGAATCACCTCGAGGCCCGTACCTCATCATCCAAACATCCCATCCGAGCCTTTTCACCAAAGGGACCACAAATGTTCATACCCTTTTCCCAGAGCCAAGCACCGTTCCGCCAGAACTACGGCGACCTGAGCTCCTTACACTGAGGAGAACCTAGGGAAACAGGAACTGTCCATAGCTAAACACATACAAATCCCATGAACCCGGTCTCATCAATGACCTTCCCTATACACAGACCTTTCTTTCACACACAGCCAACTTTGATCCGCGACATCAGTTGACTTTCTTCTCACGGTTAATCAAGACATTTGTTCATATCGGGATTAATGGTTGAACAACCTGAACATTAACAAAGGGTTTAAAGCAATCTTGTGATCAATATGGATAAAACATGTTTTCAGATGTCTCGACAAGTCTTCTTTTTCTACGATAATAGGAAAATTAGAGCTAAACACTGTCTTTTCCGTCGCCAAGAGCTTCCATACACTACTCCAAACCCCTCTACGCTCATACTCTCCCAAAAGAGTCAAACCCAAAGCGAGTTTTGGTGCCTGCATTAAACTAGGCATCCACATAAAATCGGGATTCGTTCCCACTTCTCTAAAATACGTCCTTGCGCGTATACATTACAAGCCATTCCTCTTATACATTTTGGTTGACCAATCGAAAAAAAATCAAGGACGGTTGCCTCGTCAGGCCACATGGAGTTCAACTCAGATTGGGGCTACATCAGATTCACTCTAGAATCCCCACAGATGACCAACGATTCCTTCAACCGGGGCTTCACCAAGTCATTTCTTCAGACCGGGGCTTTGCCATGCAAAGAGAGTTTTTTTCATCCCAAGGGTCTACCTTGAGTTTCGACACTGGGCTTGTCGAAGCATCTTTCGCCATTATGGTCTTAATCGGAGAATTTGGGGCTTCTCGAGATACGGACTTCGGACGGTTCGAATACGAATCCTCGCCATGACACCCTTCGGGCAACGGTAGCATTGAAGGCGCTTTTCTCCAGCAAGTCTTCCCTTCCTTCAACAAAGACAGCCTTCGTAACTCTGGGTGGGAAAGCGAAAATATCCAGCCGACACCACAGTTCAGGCATCAGGACACAAGAAAGTCTCCAATCTCGGCAACCTTACTGCCAACAAGAAGCATAATCCCCAGAAGGATAAACCAAAGTTCAACTCATCAAACCTCAAAGCAATCTGGAGGCACCACTAAAACCTCTACCTCTCAAATGTTGGAGGACCCGATCCTCACTCAGCTCAAGCAGACTCAGGCGAACATTTCCCTTCGGTCCCTGCTCACCTCTTCATACCCTCACAAGCTCGAGCTAGAGGAAAGTTTGGCCCGCACCATGGTCCCAATGGACGCAACTCCAGAAGAAGTAATCCAGATGATCGAAAACATCATTGTCACCCTCACAGATTTGAAGCCTTCAGTCCACACTGTCAAGGCCTACGATTCTACTTCCCGCACAGTTCTCGGGATTGCTACTCTAAACATCTGGTTCGGCAAGCGGATGATCCCCACCGAGTTCCAAGTGTTGGACATTCCAATCACTTTCACAGCCATCTTGGGGCGACCCTGGCTGCATCAGATGAATGGTGTGGCATCCACCCTTCACCAATGTATCAAGTTCATGCAAGGCAACGAGCTAACCAAAGTCTACGGCGACAGCGTCACCACCGAGGGGACCTACACCAACGACATTCCAGTGTTGGAGATCAAGCATGACGACGATATGGCATTAACTGGATTCACCTTGGAGACTTCCAAAATCCAAATATGCAGCGTGGACCTTCCACTATTCTGGGACAAAATCCCTCCCGCCATGAAGATGATGAAACTCATGAACTTCATCCCGTGATCGGGGGCTCGCAAAGGTTACAAGGTTAACACCAAGTCATCAAAGTCAAGGACCACACTACAGCCCGTAGGCTCGGTTATACGCCAACACCAGTATGACATCGTGAAAAAACAAGAGGCTCGCCAAAGACTAAGGCAGCAGCCCGCAAAGGGAGAACCTCCTAAGGCATACCCAACCTCCGACCTTACAGTTTCGACCTCACCCACTACTTCGTCAAAGGAACTGACAACAGAATTGAGGGAACTGACAGAGGAGCTGATGAAGACGAGAAAGCGATTACCCATCTGCTAGACAGATTACCCATCTTTTCGTGAGATTACCCATCTTTTCGTGAGATTATCCATCTTTTCGTGAGATTACCCATCTTTTCGTGAGATTACCCATCTTTTCGTGAGATTACCCATCTTTTCATGAGATTACCCATCTTCTAGTGAGATTACCCATCTTTTCGTGAGATTACCCATCTTTTCGTGAGATTACCCATCTTTTCGTGAGATTACCCATCTTTTCGTGAGATTACCCATCTCTTAGAGAGATTACCCATCTTTTCGTGAGATTACCCATCTCTTAGAGAGATTACCCATCTTTTCGTGAGATTACCCATCTCTTAGAGAGATTACCCATCTTTTCGTGAGATTACCCATCTTTTCGTGAGATTACCCATCTTTTCGTGAGATTACCCATCTCTTAGAGAGATTACCCATCTTTTCGTGAGATTACCCATCTCTTAGAGAGATTACCCATCTTTTTCGTGAGATTACCCATCTCTTAGAGAGATTACCCATCTTTTCATAAGATCCTCTCTCGTTATCTCCTCGTGAGATCCTTTCTCGCCATCTCCCCGTGAGATTCCTTTCCGAGATTCTGCATCTCGCCATCTCCCCGTGAGATTCCTTTTCGAGATTCTGCATCTCGCTATCTCCCCGTGAGATTCCTTCTCGAGATTCCGCATCTCGCCATCTCCTCGTGAGATTCCTTTTCGAGATTCTGCATCTCGCCATCTCCCCGTGAGATTCCTTTCCGAGATTTCGCTTCTCGCTATCTCCCCGTGAGATTCCATCTCGAGATTCCGCATCTCGCCATCTCCTCGTGAGATTCCCTCTCGAGATTCCGCATCTCGCCATCTCCTCGTGAGATTCCTTTTCGAGATTCTATATCTCGCTATCTCCTCGTGAGATTCCTTTTTGAGATTCTACATCTCGCTATCTCCCCGTGAGATTCCTTTCCGAGATTCTGCATCTCGCTATCTCCCCGTGAGATTCCTTCTCGAGATTCCGCATCTCGCCATCTCCTCGTGAGATTCCTTTCCGAGATTCCGCATCTCGCCATCTCCTCGTGAGATTCCTTTCCGAGATTCCGCATCTCGCCATCTCCCCGTGAGATTCCTTTCCGAGATTCCGCATCTCGCCATCTCCTCGTGAGATTCCTTTCCTGAGTTTCCGCATCTCGCCATCTCCTCGTGAGATTCCTTTCCGAGATTCTACATCTCGCCATCTCCTCGTGAGATTCCTTTCCTGAGATTCCGCATCTCGCCATCTCCCCGTGAGATTCCTTTCCGAGATTCCGCATCTCGCCATCTCCTCGTGAGATTCCTTTCCGAGATTCCGCATCTCGCCATCTCCCCGTGAGATTCCTTTCCGAGATTCCGCATCTCACCATCTCCTCGTGAGATTCCTTCCCGAGATTCCGCATCTCGCCATCTCCCCGTGAGATTCCTTCCGAGATTCTGCATCTCGCTATCTCCCCGTGAGATTCCTTTCCGAGATTCTGCATCTCGCTATCTCCCCGTGAGATTCCTTCCCGAGATTCCGCATCTCGCCATCTCCCCGTGAGATTCCTTTCCGAGATTCCGCATCTCGCCATCTCCTCGTGAGATTCCTTTCCTGAGATTCCGCATCTCGCCATCTCCCCGTGAGATTCCTTTCCGAGATTCTGCATCTCACCATCTCCCCGTGAGATTCCTTCCCGAGATTCCGCATCTCGCCATCTTCCCGTGAGATTCCTTCCGAGATTCTACATCTCGCTATCTCCCCGTGAGATTCCTTTCCGAGATTCCGCATCTCGCCATCTCCCCGTGAGATTCTTTTCCGAGATTCCGCATCTTGCCATCTCCTCGTGAGATTCCTTTTCGAGATCCTACATCTCGCTATCTCCCCGTGAGATTCCTTCCCGAGATTTCGCATCTCGCCATCTCCTCGTGAGACCCTTTCCTATTATTCTCCCTCGTGAGATCCTCTCCCGAGATTTCACATCTCGTCATCTCCCCTACTCTTGGTAGTGGACACGTCAACCGACCCCCTCTCCCGAGGTCAAGTCCCAGTTAGTTTTCACTAACGCTCGTCCCCAGACGTTAAATTCTCAGTTAGTCCTCACTAACGTTCGTCTCCAGACGTTAAATTCTCAGTTAGTCCTCACTAACGCTCGTCTCCAGACGTTAAATTCTCAATCCCCAGTCGACGTTTGACATTCAAACGCTCATTTCCATCCTAACGTTTGACATTCAAACGCTCATTTACATCCCAAGTTGACGTTTGACATTCAAACGCTCATTTCCACCCCAAACCGAAGTTTGACATTCAAACGCTCAGTCCTGTCTTCGGACATCAAATCACAAATCCGTCTCCCGACGTCAAAATTCCCATTGGTTTTCCAACGTTCACTTCCCCGGCCGCCAGTCGTAAGCCCGATAGTCCCACTTCAGCGGCCATCAAGGTAAGCCCGCACAACAATCCCTCTTCGGCCATCAAGGTAAGCCCGAACGCTCATCCCCAGCAGGATTCTAAAGAAGAAACGTCAATCAACTCTCTCAATTCCTAACTGACCCCATCAGCACTCTTGGCACTTTTCCCCAGCAATGTGTCAGTCTCTCCCGAGACCACATCCCGTTCCTAACCCCATCGTTGGAACGTCACTTCTTCCGTGTTGTTAATAACGCCAGTTTAACACAACCATTCCCATCATTGCCACCCTATCCCCGACAGATAAACCTGGCAGTCATCATAAGTCCAGCACCCAAGGCGCGAACGCCTTAATCTCAGGATAAGTGTATCCTCGCCAACTCCGGTCTGAGGTGCCACACGCCTTCGTCAGTATCAGCAAATCCGGTTTGAGGCGCCACACGCCCTCGTAAGCTCCCGCAACTCCGGTTTGAGGCGCCACACGCCCTCGTAAGCTCCCGCAACTCCGGTTTGAGGCGCCACACGCCCTCGAAGGTTTCAGGGATCCCAGGTCCAGACGCCTCACAATAGTCTCCATTCAGGTTCGGATGCCTCGCAATGGTCTCACTTAGGTTCAGACGCCTCACAATAGTCTCCATTCAGGTTCGGATGCCTCGCAATGGTCTCACTTAGGTTCGTACGCCTCCTGACAATAGTCTCCATTCAGGTTCGGATGCCTCGCAATGGTCTCACTTAGGTTCAGACGCCTCACAATAGTCTCCATTCAGGTTCGGATGCCTCGCAATGGTCTCACTTAGGTTCAGACGCCTCACAATAGTCTCCATTCAGGTTCGGATGCCTCGCAATGGTCTCACTTAGGTTCAGACGCCTCACAATAGTCTCCATTCAGGTTCGGATGCCTCGCAATGGTCTCACTTAGGTTCAGACGCCTCACAATAGTCTCCATTCAGGTTCGGATGCCTCGCAACGGTCTCACTTAGGTTCAGACGCCTCACAATAGTCTCATTCAGGTTCAGATGCCTCACAATAGTCTCCACTTAGGTTCAGATGCCTCGCAATGGTCCCATTTAGGTTCAGACGCCTTCAAATAGTCTCCCTCGGGTTTAGACGCCTCCAAAACAGTCTCTCTCAGGACGAACTCCTCCTAATCATTCCCCACAGGTCGAGGCCCCTACCAGGTTTCCCCCACATCCGTGAACTACGATCGACTTGATTCCCGCTCGGGATACGTAGGAATCCTTTTGCTAAGGGTCCAGCCATTTGACCGCCCAGGTCTCTCCATAAGGCATCCCCCGATTTGGATCCTTATCTTTTTCGACGACCCCACTTCCTTCGAAAGTGCCGTCGCCGAGGGGCTAACTGTAAGTACCCAAATCCGGATCGTCAAAATCCGTTAAAAGTTAACCGGAACCCGTTAAGTTCCCCGTTCTCGAGTCAACGAGACATCCCAGGACTGCCCCGTGCATCCCGACATCAAAGCGTACTCAACACACGTTATCACACGTAAAAGTATGGCTTTCCCCGAAAAACGTACTTTTCAGGGTCTTTCGGGATTAGATTTCCCGTTTTCGAGCGTCTCGACCTTCCGGAGGTCATAACTTCCTCATACGAACTCCGTTTTGGGCCCACCACATATCAAATCGAACGAGAGAACAAGATCTACGCATATGGATAGTTCAATCAGGAAATATAGCCAATTTCAGGAATAGTCCGGCCGGACTCTTTCTGCAGCTTAATTAATACGTGTCCAAAACGTGTCAAATTCAAGGCCAAATGACCAAAATATCCCCAAATGCAAGAGAGGTCCGGCCGGACTCTTTCTGCAGGGCAGAAACCCATCAGGCTAAGCAATCTTCTTTCCTCACTAAGTAAATGACTTCCTCCCCAAGTCTTTCCCCCCTCCTCCAAGGATTTTTCACCTATAAATACTCCCCCCTCCTTCTCATTTCCTACACCAAATTCTCCTCCCTCCACCCCAAGCACAAAAGGCTTGTCTTTCATCCGCTCTTCGGGGGCCCTCGTGCTACTCGTCGGCGGAATTCTCTACTCTTCGGGGGCCCTCGTGCTACTCGTCGGTAGATTCTGATCCTCAAGCTAAACCGACACAAGTCGAAACGCTGCCCAAATTCCTAGGTTTCTAAACACCAAATAAAAGGGGAAACTCTGCCCAAACACTTCCGAAACACCTTTCAAACACCTTTTCGTATCCCGTATACGCCCACCGAGCCAAAGGAGCCGACCCTAGCCATAGGTAGCTCCCTCTCTCACTCTCAAAATGTAGACGTCATCGTCTAACGGGGTCCGATACGTTTTAGCCCCTCGATCCTCTTCTCTTCCCGTAAGAGAAGTAATCTCGGGTTAAAACGGCGTTCCGACCCCGTTCCGTTTACTTTTTATGTCATTTACCATTCCGGATCGATCGATCCGTTTATTGTCATTTACTAATGGTCATTTACAATTCCGAGCCGATTGGCCTCGTTGATCGTCATTTACAATTCCGAGCCGATTGGCCTCGTTGATCGTCATTTACAATTCCGAGCCGATTGGCCTCGTTGATCGTCATTTACAATTCCGAGCCGATTGGCCTCGTTGATCGTCATTTACGATTCCGGATCGTTTGATTCCGTTGATACCGCACTTTAAATACTGTCATTTATAAAGTCCGACCCGTTTGGATCGTGATAGTATTTACTTTTCAAAGTCCGAGTCGCAACCCGATTCGTTGATTGCATATCATTTAATACGCATTTTTCCCGTAAAAATCGTTAACAATGTAATGCCCGGTTCAAAACCGGAGTTCGTCCGTCGAACTCTCTTTCAAAAATGCGCGACATGACGTTTGGCCTCCAAACGCTCATCTTCAAACTAAAAGCCGCCATTTGACACTCAAAATCATTTAATACGCATTTTTTCTCGTAAAAATCGTTAACAATGACTCGCACGGTTCAAAATCGACGCTTGCCACGCAAACGCTCATTTCAAACTCAAAATCGACGTTTGCCACGCAAACGCTCATTTCAAACTCAAAATCGACGTTTGCCACGCAAACGCTCATTTCAACTCAAACCGACGTTTGTCATTCAAACGCTCGTCTTTTCAAAAGTCACCTAATCAAACGTTTGTCATTCAAACCAAGATTAAGCTTGTCATTCAAGCCCCCCATTTCAAAGACACACACACACACGATTTCGAGAAAGGTAGAAAGACTCGTCATGCGAGGCGTTTCGGGCGATCTCGTAATACTCTACCCGAAACGTAACTTGACCTCCGAACCTAACAATCTCTGGTACTAAAAGCTTTTTACTCGTTTTTGCTGCCAATAAAAATGATCCCCGTTTTCAAAGCCTTTTCCTAAGTTTTTGCTACCAATAAAAACGACACCTTTTCACAATAGCCGTTTCTCAACGTTTGGGCTCAAAATACAAAAACCGCGTGGCGACTCCTCATTTTTTCCTTCCCATGAAGCGAGGTCTCAGACACCAACCCTCCGCGAAAGACAACTGCGTTTCGCGTCCGCGCGAAATCCCGGGTAATTTCAGTTTGAAGCCATCAGTAAAAGCATTAGTCGGCCATCGCTTCTGCCTTGATCTCCAATCCATGGTCAATACGGGTCCCCCATTCGAGAATGACCCAAAGGAAAAGCATGCCCCGAGCACAGAGCCATCTTACCAGTACAGAGCAGCAACTGCATTCAACCCTACACCGGCCCCCGACAAAGGAAAAGACACCACTGTCAACTACATCCATCAGGAACTTCAGTCAAGCAATGGTAACATAGCCCTGCAAAGCAATGACTCTTTCGGGAGACAGCTTTCCCGTCGCCTCGACAAACTAGACATGCCTCTAAGCAAGATGTTGGAGAAACTGATCAAAGAAGACCTACTCAAACCGGTGGTGGACTACAAGCCAAAGAATCCCACAACCAAGGCTGACAAAAGCAAGTACTACGCCTTCCACCAGTACCATGGGCACATAACTAATAACTACTTCGGTCTGCGGTATGAGATCCAGAGTCTGATAGAAGATGGAAAGCTCAAGCGTCCTGGCAGTTTAACAACAAAAGAGCAGCTAGAGTAGGGGTTACCTATCCTCGAGATCTGTCAATTGTCTTTTGGTCAACCTTCGTAGGTTCTAGTACTTTCCTCGTTCAATCAAGTCCGCCCCGGACATTGTAGTTAATCTTAAATTTTCTATAAATAAGTGTCTTTTTCTCTTCTTGCTAGACTTGAGACATTATTTGCACACCTACATTACATCTAATGAAATGGTTGTATCCTAAATGATCACTTGCATTGCTCAACAAATAAACTCTGGAAATAACTAATGTTCTGATTAATCGGTGTGAGAAAGTCAACTGGTGCCCTCCCCATACACTTTACTTACCTCACAAAGGCCTCCATCAAGCCATACACTTCCCAAGACACGTCCCCACCATCACCTTGACCAAGTCAACAACGGCGGCAACATCAAGGAACAACAAAAGGTCACTCAACCTTGAAAGATTGACCCCATGAAGACAACAACCTCGGAGCTCGCCTTCGCCCTCGTGCGCATCGAGAAAGTTCAAGCAGGAGCTTGCTTTCGTCCTCAAGAACTTCAAAAAAAAAAAAAAAAAAAAAGGGAAGAGAGAAAAGTTCAAACAAGAACTTAAAAAAAAAAAGAGAGAGAGAAAAGTTCAAACAAGAACTTCAAAAAAAAAAAAAAGAGAAAAGTTCAAACAAGAACTTCAAAAAAAAAAAAAAATAAAAGGAGAGAGAAAAGTTCAAACAAGAACTCCAAAAAAAAGTGAGGCCAAGGACCCAGCACCGCCAATCAAAAGCTTGACAGATGGGCAAACAAAGTTAGAGCTCGAAGAATGGAGGTTATCGATAACAATGGAGCGGTCAAAGCAAAGGCAAAAACACATCATAAGACCTTATGCTATATTCGAATTCTTTTCTCCCCCGATGAAAGACGCTGATCAAGAAGTAATGGAATCACGGATGAAGCCGTCAACAATGACTTGTCAAGGAATCACCCCGAGGCCCGTACCTCATCATCTAAACTTTCCATCCAAGCCTTTTCACCAAAAGGACCACAAATGTTCATACCCTATTCCCAAAGCCAAAACACATTTCAGCCAGAACTACGGCGACCTGAGCTCCTTACACTGAGGGGAACGTAGGCAACCAGAAATGGTTCGGTCATAAACACATACAAATCCCATAAACCCGGTCTCATCAATGACCTCCCCTATACACAGACCTTTCTTTCACACACAGCCAACTTTGATCCGCGAAATCAGTTGACTTTCTTCTCACGATTAATCAAGACATTTGTTCATATCGGGATTAATGGTTGAACAACCTGAACATTAACAAAGGGTTTAAAGCAATCTTGTGATCATTATGAATAAAACATTTTTTCAGATGTCTCGACAAGTCTTCTTTTTCTACGATAATAGGAAAAATAGAGCTAAACACTGTCTTTTTGTCAGCAAGAGCTTCCATACACTTCTCCAAACCTCTCTACGCTCATACTCTCTCAAAAGAGTCAAACCTAAAGCGAGTTCAGGTGCCTGCATTAAACTAGGCATCCACATTAAATCGGGATTCTTTCCCACTTCTCTAAAATACGTCCTTGTGCGTATACATTACAAGCCACATCTTATATACTTTGGTTGACCAATCGAAAAAAAATCAAGGACGGTTGCCTCATCAGGCCACATAAGGCTCAACTCAGATTGGGGCTGCATCAGATTCACTCTAGAATCCCCACAGATGACCAGTGATTCCTTCAAAGTGGGGCTTCACCAAGTCATTTCTTCAGACTGGGGCTTTGCCACACGAAGAGAGCTCTTTCATCCCAAGGGTTTACTTTGAGTTTCGATTTCTGGGGCTTGTCAAAAGCATCTTCCGGCATTGTGGTTTTAATCAGAATTGGGGCTTCTCAGATACAGCTTCGACAGATCAGAATCTGAATCCTCATGACACCTCTGGGCAATAGTAGCATGCAATGGAAGTTTTCTCCATCAAGTCTTTCCTTCCTTTAAACAGCACAACTTCAGAACCTACAGGGGCGGGAAAGCGAAAATATCCTGCTGACACCACAGTTCAGGCATCAGGACACAAGAAAGTCTCCAATCTCGGCAACCTTACTGCCAGCAAGAAGCATAATCCCCAGAAGGATCAGCCAAAGTTCATGTCAAACTTCAGAGCATGGGCCGGTGAAGGAAAGTCAAAGTCAACCGGGCACTCGCACTCAATCAACGTGTTGACAAAGGGAGGCCACTGCCACAAGCAACCTCAAAGCAATCTGGAGGCACCACCAAAACCTCTGCCTCTCAAATGTTGGATGACCCGATCCTCACTCAGCTCAAGCAGACCCAGATAAACATTCCCCTGTGGTCCCTGCTCACGTCTTCATACCCTCACAAGCTCAAGCTAGAGGAAAGTTTGGCCCACACCATGGTCCCCATGGACGTAACTCCAGAAGAAGTAATCCAGATGATCAGCAACATCCACTTTGGAACATCATCACCCTCAGAGATTTGGACCTACCAAGATTTGGAGCTGACCACAATGAGCCTCTCTACATCACAGTTCAACTGGACGAGCGTCGCCTTCCCCGTGTACTGGTAGACGGAGGTTCCGGAATGAATATCTTGCCCGCCAAGATGATGGACCTGATTGACATCAAACCCACAGATTTGAAGCCTTCAGTCCACACTGTCAAGGCCTACGATTCTACTTCATGCACAGTTCTCGGGGTTGCTACTCTAAATATTTGGTTTGGCAAGAAAAACAAGAGGCTCGCCAGCACCAAAGCAGCAGCCCGCAAAAGGGGAACCTCCTACGGCACACCCAACCTCCGACCTTACATCTTCGACCTCGCTCGCTACTTCGTCAAAGGAACCAATAACAGAACTGAGGGAACCGACAGCAGAACTGAGGAAACCAACAGTATAACTGAGGGAACCGATAGCGGAACCGACAGCAGAACTGAGGGAACCGACATCAGAACTGAGGGAACCGACAGCGGCACCGACAGCAGAACTGAGGGAACCGACAGCGAAACTGATGAAGATGAAAAAGAAGTCAGTACATAGACTACATAAAAGATGAGAAAATTGGCACAAAACCTCCAGCATTTCAGAGGACTCAGGTTTAATCTGATAAGAGGAGCATTCCTCGACATCACTGCACTACCTGGACCAGTTCCTACCACAGGTTCAGCATAAATACCCGTTCAAAAGGATACCCGACCTCGTTAGGCCTATCCCGTCATCTCCCCGTGAGATTCCTTTCCGAGATTCCGCATCTCGCTATCTCCCCGTGAGATTCCTTCCCGATCTCCCAATGAGATTCCTTCCCGAGATTTTGCATCTCGCCATCTCCCCGTGAGATTCCATTCCGAGATTCTGCATCTCGCTATCTCTCCGTGAGACTCCTTTCCGAGATTCTACATCTCGCTATCTCCCCGTGAGATTCCTTCCGAGATTCTACATCTCGCCATCTCCCCGTGAGATTCCTTTCCGAGATTCTGCATCTCGCTATCTCCCCGTGAGATTCCTTCTCGAGATTCTGTGTCTCCCTATCTCCCCGTGATATTCCTTTTCGAGATTCCGCATCTCGCCATCTCCCCGTGAGATTCCTTCCGAGATTCTACATCTCGCTATCTCCCCGTGAGATTCCTTTCGAGATACTGCATCTCGCTATCTCCCCGTGGATTCATTCCCGAGATTTCGCATCTCCCTATCTCCCCATGAGATTCCTTTCTGAGATTCCGCATCTCGCCATCTCCCCGTGAGATCTCTTCTCGAGATTCCGCATCTCGCCATCTCCCCGTGAGATTCCTTCTCGAGATTTCGCATCTCGCTATCTCCCCATGAGATTCCTTTCCGAGATTCCACATCTCGCCATCTCCTCGTGAGATTCCTTTCCGAGATTCTGCATCTCGCTATCTCCCCGTGAGATTCCTTCCCGAGATTCTGCATCTTGCCATCTCCCCATGAGATTCCTTTTTGAGATTCCGCATCTCGACATCTCCCCGTGAGATTCCTTTCTGAGATTCTGCGTCTCGCAATCTCCCCGTGAGACTCCTTTCCAAGATTTTGCATCTCGCAATCTCTCTGTGAGACTCCTTTCCGAGATTTTGCATCTCGCTATCTCTCCGTGAGAGTCCTTTCAAATATTTTGCATCTCGCTATCTCCCCGTGAGATTCCTTTCCGAGATTCTGCAGCTCGCTATCTCCCCGTGAGATTCCTTCTTGAGATTCCGCGTCTCGCTATCTCCCCGTGAGATTCCTTTCCGAGATTCCGCATCTCGCTATCTCCCCGTGAGATTCCTTCCAGAGATTTCGCATCTCGTTATCTCCCCGTGAGATTCCTTCCCGAGATTTTGCATCTCGCCATCTCCCCATGAGATTCCTTTCCGAGATTCTGCATCTCGCTATCTCCCGGTGAGATTCCTTCCCGAGATTCCACATCTCGCCATCACCCCGTGAGATTCCTTCCCGAGATTCTACATCTCGCCATCTCCCCGTGAGATTCCTTTCCGAGATTCCGCATCTCGCTATCTCCCCATGAAATTCCTTTCCGAGATTCCGCATCTCGCTATCTCCCCGTGATATTCCTTCCCGAGATTCCACATCTCGCTATCTCCCCATGAGATTCCTTCCCGAGATTCCGCATCTCGCCATCTCCCCGTGAGGTACCTTCCCAAGATACCGCATCTCGCTATTTCCCCGTGAGATTCCTTCCTGAGATTCTACATCTCGCCATCTCCCCGTGAGATTCCTTTCGGAGATTCCGCATCTCGCTATCTCCCAGTGAGATTCATTCCCGAGATTTTGCATCTCGCTATCTCCCCGTGAGATTCATTCCCGAGATTTCGCATCTCGCTATCTTCCCGTGAGATTCCTTTCCGAGATTTCACATCTCGCTATCTCCCCGTCAGATTCCTTCCCGAGATTCTGCATCTCGCTATCTCCCCTTGAGATTCCTTCCCGAGATTCCGCATCTCGCCATCTCCCCGTGTGATTCCTTTCTGCGATTCTACATCTCGCTATCTCCCCCGTGAGATTCATTCCCGAGATTCTGCATCTCGCTATTTCCCCGTGAGATTCCTTCCCGAGATTCCACATCTCGCCATCTCCCCGTGAGATTCCTTCCCGAGATTCTACATCTCACCATCTACCCGTGAGATTCCTTTCCAAGATTCTACATCTCGCTATCTCCCCATGAGATTCCTTCCCGATATTCAGCATCTCTCTATTTCCCCGTGAGATTCCTTCCCGAGATTCCGCATCTCGCTATCTCCCCGTGAGATTCCTTCCCGAGATTCCGCATCTCGCCATCTCCCAGTGAGATACCTTCCCGAGATTCCGCATCTCGCTATCTCCCCGTGATATTCCTTCCTGAGATTCTACATCTCGCTATCTCCCCGTGAGATTCCTTTTCGAGATTCCGCATCTCGCTATCTCCCCGTGAGATTCCTTCTCGAGATTTCGCATCTCGCTATATCCCCGTGAGATTCATTCCCAAGATTTTGCATCTCGCTATCTCCGCGTGAGATTCCTTCCTGAGATTCTACATCTCGCCATCTCCCCGTGAGATTCCTTTCCGAGATTTCGTATCTCGCTATCTCCCCGTGAGATTCCTTCCCGAGATTTCGCATCTCGCTATCTCCCCGTGAGATTCCTTCCTGAGATTCTACATCTCGCTATCTTCCCGTGAGATTCATTCCCGAGATTTGGCATCTCCCTATCTCCCCTTGAGATTCCTTCCTGAGATTCTACATCTCGCCATCTCCCCGTGAGATTCCTTTTCGAGATTCTGCATCTCTCTATCTCCCCGTGATATTCCTTTCCGAGATTCTGCATCTCGCTATCTCCCCATGAGATTCCTTCCCGAGATTCCACATCTTGCCATCTCCCCGTGAGATTCCTTTCCGAGATTCCGCATCTCGCTATCTTCCCGTGAGATCACCCGAAATGCCTCGTATGACGAGTCTTTCTACCTTTCTAGAAATTGTGTGTGTGTGTGTGTGTTGCATTTTGAAAAGGAGCTTGAATGACAAGCTTTAATCTTGGTTTGAATGACAAATGTTGATTTGTGGTAAAAACGAGCGTTTGAATGACAAACGTCGATTTTGAATTTGAAAAAGGGGTTCGAATGACGAACTTAAATCTTTAGTTTGAATGACAAACGTTGATTTTTGGTAAAAGAGCGTTTGAATGTCAAACGTCGAGTTTTTGAGTCGAAAATGAGGGTTTGAATGTCAAACGTCGATTTTGAGTTGTTTTGAAAATGGAGTTCGAATGATGAACTTAAATCTTTAGTTTGAATGACAAACGTTGTTTTTTGGTAAAAGAGCGTTTGAATGTCAAACATCGAGTTTTGAGTCGAAAATGAGCATTTGAATGTCAAACTTCGATTTTGAGTTGTTTTGAAAATGGTGTTCGAATGACGAACTTAAATCCTTAGTTTGAATGACAAACGTTGATTTTTGGTAAAAGAGCATTTGAATGTCAAACGTCGAGTTTTTAGTCGGAAATGAGCATTTGAATGTCAAACGTCGATTTTGAGTTGTTTTGAAAAGGAGTTCGAATGACGAACATAAATCTTTAGTTTGAGTGACAAATGCTTATTTTTGGTAAAAGAGCGTTTGAATGTCAAACGTCGAGTTTTTAGTCGGAATTGAGCGTTTGAATGTCAAACATCGATTTTGAGTTGTTTTGAAAAGGAGTTCGAATGACGAACTTAAATCTTTAGTTTGAGTGACAAACGTTGATTTTTGGTAAAAGAGCGTTTGAATGTCAAACGTCAAGTTTTTACGTTGTTTTAAAAAGGAGTTCGAATGACGAACTTCGGTTTTGAACCGGACATTACATTTTTACCAATTTTATGAAAAAAGGCGATAAATGATATGCGATCAACGAGTCATTTTGTGATTCAGACATTAATAAGTAAATACTATCACAAGCCAAACGGCTCGGACTTGTAAATGACAGTATTAAAAGTGCGGTATCGACGGATCGAACGATCCGGACAGTAAAGATACGATCGACGAGCCAAACGGCTCGGATTTGTAAAGTTGCGTAAATTAAATAGCAATATCAACGGATCAAACGATCCGGACTTAGTAAATGACAATCATGAACCAAACAGTTCGGATGGTAAAAGTGCGAATCTACGGATCGAACGATCCGGACGGTAAATGATAGAAAACGTAAAAACGGGACTTGAACGCCGTTTTAACCCAAAATTACTTCTCTTACGGGAGAGAAGATGATTAGGGACTAAAACGTATCAAATCCCGCAGACAGCATTACGTCTACATTTTGAGAGTTTCGAACGGATCGAAAGTAGCGTTTGACGCGTAAATCGAGACAAAACGAAGTTTTAGAGAGAGAGAGTGTGTTACCTATGGCTAGGGATTGACTCTTTGGCTCGGAAAGGCATATACGGGATACGATTTAGTGTTTGGGAGGTGTTTTGAAAGTGTTTGGCTCGTGTTTGGTGGAAAATGGGATTTTCACGCAAATCGAGACGTTTTCGGGGCTCAAGAGGGGATAGAGGTTGCTAGAACCGAGGGGTTTATTGAGAGGGGTAATATTTTTTCCTTTTTTTACAGAATGAGAGCCCTTGTATTTATAGGGGTAAATTTGTAAAACGGGCCGGACGGCCAATGCTTCAATTTGGGAGGTTTTTGGGTATTTTGGAAATTGCAAAGACTTGATGAGAATTCTGGTTTTTCATGTAAAACTGGCCGGATGGCCTAACTATCAATTTTAGGGGTATTTTGGTCTTTTCACCCTTGAATTTGATTGAAGGGGATGGGGGAGGCTCTGCATGTGTGCCACGTGTCCCTGTGAGTCACCAATGCTAGGATTTTTGTCCCGTTAATCCCGGTTTTGACTGTTTTCTAAATAACTGTCCGAAAAATATCTGAAACGGCCCCGGAAAGTCCCGGAAATTGCATTTTTTGAGGAAAGCGGTACTTTTACGTGTGATAACGTGTGTTGAGTACACGTTGGTGTCGAGATGCACGGGGCAGTCCTGGGATGTCTCGTTGACTCGGGAATGGGGAGTTTAAAGGATTTCGATTAACCTGGAAAGGGCCAGTTAACGGATTTCGGTTAACTTTTAATGTATTTTGACGATCTGGATTTGGGTACTTACAATAATGGACACAGAGTGGATACAATGCTCCTCAAGAGAGAGAAGTGTTGATTAGGCTAGCAGCTTAGCAAGTTAATCTACTCTCAAACTCCCCGGTGGAACTACAGTTAGAAAATCCTCTTTCAAATAGCTTTTCTTTTGTATTCTAGGACTTTTCCTCTCAATTTTCTTCTTTTCGGAAAGTGTAAGAACTATTTTCACCTCCTCTTCTTCGGCTTCCGATTTATCATTTTTTTTCGGTCACCACCTTCTTTACTCTATTGTGCCTAAAAGTGGGCCCCGGAGGTGTAGTTTTTGCTAGCACAACTTTTGAAATACTGTATCAGCATCCAAACAAGAATCTTCCAGCACAACTGCACTCCCTACCTCAACAGCTTGCTTCAAGAGTTAGAGAACACCCTCTGTCTGAGGTGAAAGAATAATATCACTGGAATTTCCCCTGTTTCCTTTCTCAAATATACTTCCGGAGTGTAATTAACTTAAAAATTGCCATGATGAATTTTTTTTTTGCAGACTCAGGTTGCCAATTAGCATTATTTGCAGACTCGGGTTACAAATTTGCAGACTCAAGTTACCAATTAACTATCCCATTGACAAGTCAACGATTTTATGTAGCATACTTTACTTACTTTTATGCAGTTCAAATTACACTATTACTATTTTAAGAAATGGGATGGTTATGTTGGGACAAACAAAATGAAAAGTAGGACAGTTTTTCTGAGACGAGGGTAGTATTATCCAAGTAGGCATCACTCACTCTGCAGAGTTGGTTGTGCATATGTTGATAGTTCCTTTACCCAGTGATAAAAATGTTTTGTTTACCATCATCATTCCTTGTCTAACATGCTACATCTAATCATGGTAGATTGGGAATAATGTTTAGAAAGTGAACTCTAGTGTCTTATATCTTAGTTTTTTTTTTCGCAGGTTTCAATGATTAACTAGGAGACACAGTTACGATTTTGTGAAGATCAAGTGAGTGTGATGGAGGAATGATATTAGCAACAGTGTTTTGGGGGAGCACGTTACACGTATGCAATATGGATAATTTGACTTAATTCTAGGTAACAGTTAACTTTTTATTTAGATGATTTGGTTGATTAAATTTAGTTAATGCATTACTTTATTATTGTCAGGTTCTTTTGATATATTTACAAGTATAATTTGATATATTTACAAGTATAATTTGATATATTTACAAGTATAATGTATGCATGTGTGGTTGTGTATATATATAATTAGTAGAAGATTAGTAGTGTTTGATAATTAATGGTAAATATTAACATTTTGACATCAAAATTTATTTGCATCTGACCTTATTTCTTTCCCACAAAAAATGTGAGTTTGCCACAAAAATATATTTGGGTCGGGCGACATGGTCCCTAATAATTTCCCTCCAAAAAAATGTTAGGCGCCAAATATTATTTGGGTCAGAAACCTCGTCCCTAACAACCGGTACCAAAAACTATTTGGCTCCAAAAATTTCCCGCAAAAACAAATATTTTTATTTTTTATTAGGGTCGACAATATCCCATCTTAAATAAGGTATTTGAGATGGTGACGGGGGTCCTAAAACTTTTAAAGTCGCATGTTATTTAGGACCCTCGTCTTCCGACCTAAAGGCCGACCTGAATACAATTAACGATGGGAAAATGACCATTCAGGATGGTAAAAGGCCGACCCTAATGGTGTTATTTCTTGTAGTGAAAAGAAGGTGTGTTCATTATGTACCGGATGATGAAGATGATTCCTATTACTACCAGTACTCAGATTCAGAGCAGGATTCTGGGTCTAAATATGACAATACCTATACCCCAGGCATGTCGCGAAGAGAGAAGGTTCCCAGCAAATCGCGCTTTCATAAGAAAGAGGAGCGAAAGGAGGAGGCGGATTGGAAAACTGAGATAGCAAAGCAAATCGTAGATTTGAAGAAAACAACAGATGAAGCAACTGAAGAAAGGGATTCTTACTTATATCCTTTCGCTCAGAAGATAAGGGACTCAGAGCCTGATCTCGCGTTCAGAAAACCAGATCTGCCGGAGTATTCAGGAAGCACTAGGGCCAGGAACCACATTACAAATTTTGAAGTTACCATGTCGCTCCCAACCAATGATGACTCTACTAGGTGCAAAGATTTAGCTAGCACTTTGATTTCGCATGCATTGGAGTGGTTTCTATCCCAATCTATTGGCTCCATCATGGATTACGGCAATTTTAGATCAAAGTTTTTGTCTCATTTTAGTCATTCTGGAGCCTGCCCGGTCAAAAAGCAAGACTTGTGTAATATTAGGCAGAGGGATGCGGAGTCGTTGTTGGGTTACATGGACATGTTTAAAGCATTGTCAGACCATATCCTAGATACCAGCCATGAGTCTCTAGTAATGCTCTTTTATGCTGACCTGGCTCTAGGGAATTTTAAGAGGGAAGTTGGGATGACAATACCCAAGACATTAGGCGAGATGTTTAAGCGAGTTTGAGGACTTAGAAGAGGCGATGAGCCGGAAGTTGCGATTGCCCAAACCGCTACTCCAAGAAAAGTTGCTAAAGAGCGAATTGAAACAGTGAGAACAGAAGGAAGAGAAACCCCTAAAGGAGGGAGAAGAGAATGGAATAAGGGAAAATGAATGAGATCATTTAAGAAGCAAGTCTTCACCAAATTAAGACTCACTTCGAGCGAATTGATGAAATTGGTTAACCTACCCCTGGCCCGCGAGATGAACAAGGAGACCCTGGAAAGGAGAGATAAGAGTAAATACTGCAAATATCACAAGGACATTGGGCATGTGACAAATGACTGCCTTAATCTCAAAAGGGTGCTTCAAGCCAAGGTAGACAGAGGCAAATTGAATGAGTACGTTGATTGAGATGAGGTTAGGCGGGATAGAGGCATAAGGAGGGATGAAGAGATGAGGAATTTAATAGATGTAACCAGTGATGCTATTCCTAGCATTACCCAACTATATAACCAGGTGATGAGTCTCTCTCATACTTTTCATGCTCCAACATTCCCATCGGGAAAGGAGAGAATTATATGTTTTACGACGAGAGAGTTGGCGACTTCGACGCTTCATGCAAACCATCCTTTAGTTATTTCAATTTTCCCACCAAGTAACATACTTCAAATATTGTTGGTTGACATGGGAGCCAGTGGGAATATACTTTATTATGAGGCATTGACAAGAATGGATTTGACGGACTCACATCTCACTCCATATAAGGGTGTTCTTGAAGGATTTACCAAACATACAGTCAGAGTGAAGGGTACCATAACTTTGAATGTGATGATGCGAGATGAAGTTCACGATTTTGATAGGAGGAGAACAAGGAGTGTTGAGTTCATGGTGATCAATCTTGTTTTGCCATACAATGCAATAATTGGTGTTCTATTTATGCAAAGTTTTGAAATGGTAGTTTTCATGCCAAATCAAAGGGTTAAGTTCCCCACCCCAAACGGGATCGCTTGTTTCTGAAGTCAACCGTTGACAGCTATCAAGAAGAAGATAGAGATGCAGAAGGCAAAAAAGATTGTTGCTATTGTAAGTACCCCAATCCGGATCGCTCCCCATCCGAGGACACGCGAAACACCGCGGACTCACGCAAACGTGATCCCGAAGACATGTAACCTCAAAAAGGTCCAAAACCATCAACCAAACCAAGGGATGACCTTTTCGGGATAAAATGGGACATAAGGACTTTTCAGAAATTACAAAAAATAGCCAACTTCCAAACATGTCCGCACGGACCACTTTGTAGGGTGAAAATAATGATGAAAAATTCCCCTTAAAGTCCACAATATTCCCTCAAAATTCAGGAAAACAAAAAAAAAATGGTAATGACAGAAGAGTCCGCGCGGACCACTTTGCAATTTTTCTAGGCCTATAAATATAGGGCTCCCCGTCTCATTTTATTCACACGCCCCTTCTCTCCTTCCTCCCCCCAGCAAGCTGGGACAAGTCTAAGCCTTCTCGAGGCCTCCCGAGCCTTCCCGAGGCACTTCGAAGCCATCCCGAGGCGCTCTGAAGTCCTCCCG
Organism: Adenophora triphylla var. japonica; assembly: GCA_022495995.1. Lineage (NCBI taxonomy): Eukaryota > Viridiplantae > Streptophyta > Magnoliopsida > Asterales > Campanulaceae > Adenophora > Adenophora triphylla. The sequence continues at coordinate 28,634 of JAFEMH010002034.1, forward strand.
AAGCCCTGCCGAACCGTCCCGAGGCGCTACCGAAGCATCCTGAAGCCATGCCGGTCCATCCCGAGGCATCCCGAAGTTTCCCGATGCCCTGTTGGTCCATCCCGAGGCATCCCGAAGCATCCCGAAGCCCTCCCGAGCCATCCCGAGATGCTCCCGAGCCATCCCAAGTCACACTCAAAGCATCCCGAAGCCCTGCCGGTCCATCCCGAAGCATCCCAAAGCCCTGCCGGTCCATCCCGAAGCTCTGTCGGTCCATCCAGAGGTCCATCCCGAAGCTATGTCGGTTTGTCCTGAAGCAACCCGAAGCATATAGAAGCACTGCCAGTCCATCCCGAACCATCCCGAGCTCCATCACGAGGCATCCCAAAGCATCCCAAAACTCTGTCGATCCGTCCTGAGCCATCTCGAAGCATCCTGAAGCTCTGCTGGTCTGTCTCGGTCCTTCCCAAAGCATCCCAAAACTCTGTCGGCACGCATCGGTCCACCCCGAGGCAATCCCGGTCCATCCCGGTCCGTCCCGGAACACTATTCACACTCAATCAAACTCATTCCCCCGCGGAAGATAGACACAAACCAACATTGGTAAGGCCTCCTTCAATATCTCTTTCAATTAATTTCAATATTTCTTTTAAATACATCGTCTACAATGTAGACATCATTTTCAAAATGCATTTTTAAAAGCACATACACACACACAACTTTTAAAGAAAGAAGGGTATCAAAAGACTCATGTATACGAGGCGACTCGGGTGAGCTCTACTATATCTCTTCTCGAGGTGTAACCTGACCTCCGAACTCAAAAATCTCATTACCCAACAAAATAAAAACTAAAACAATGTCTTTTCTCAATATTTTGGGAACGATCAAAATGGCGTAGCGACTCTACGAAAAATAGCACGACCGTATAACGCTAGATGCCGTCCAGCCACGGATCGGGTAATTTCAGTTGGCGACTCTACTGGGGAAGTTTTGTTTTAAAAACTATTAAAATGATTTTTGAAACAATGATGAGGGTCAAACTTTCATTTTTACCCTTTCTTTAATTGTTGTGTGTGTTTTCATGTGCTTTATATTTTTTGGTTTTTCAAAAATAAAAAATACAAAAAAATGCATCATAATACATCTGTGTATATACTTTTAAAATACATTGTGCAAAACTTTCTGTTTTACTCAGAAAAAGAATTTTAGTAACCGTACACTACGCGCAGTCTTATCCTGTACACTGCACACTACAACCCCAAACCTGGGATGGTCTCAGATGCACTTCGATTGGTGTTCCTATGCCTTTCGAGCGCGCATGGGATAATTCCAAACTTCCCATCCTAGCCAAGTGTCAACCATGCACTCTTGCGTCACACTCTGTCCAGACTCAGTTGGTTTTTGACCCAGTCCGTGTCATAAAGCATGTATACATATCCTATGTCGGCCATTATCTGAGTCAAAGCCCAGAAGTCAAGATCTCTTGCGCAAGCAAGGCGATGAAAGGTCATGCTAAAATCTTGACCTGATCTTGATTTTCAAAGCTTTACCCAGACAATGATCCTTACCGGATATAAGTCCATGCCCACATGACACCATGTCATCAAGCCTTTAATGCGTCATCCACGACAATATGACCGAGCCAAAACCTAACGTCATAGATCCCTTATGCAAGCAAGGTAAAGAGAGGTCATGCCGAACTCTTGACCCGATCTTTACTTAGGTACGGGCTACGTTTACTATTCACATGGCAGACGCATTAAAACGAACATGACAGGCTCGGTCCTTAGGTTCGTTTTTCTTTGGGCAGGTGGAAACCGCTTGCTCTATAGGACCTTCGCCCGGGGCTGTCCACCCTGAGAGGTCGTAATACCGGTGCAAAACGAGGGGCTTATAGCCGCAGTGACGGATTCCACTGACCCAGGATCTAGAATAGTTGCGAAAAAGAAGATCAATCTTCTCCAACCCCGTTTATGATTCTAAGAAAACACATTTTAAGTAAATTAAAACAAAAAAAACATAAATAAAGAAAAAGAAACTGCATGCCATATGAGCTTTCCCCTCTTTATCCAAAAGGCCCTCCTGAGTCTAAACCTTACCCTTCACCCCCTTCAGCGAACCGAGAGTGGTTGAGAGTACCCGTGTTCCATCTTTTCAGTGTCAAAGTCGCAAGGTCTGACAACCTTTTCGATTCAGCGGTCCGAACAGTCCGTCAATTTACATGGCAGGGTTGACAGATATCAGTGAGGGAAATGGAACCCCGCCCCTGAGAAATCTCCAGACAATGGAGGAGGTGTTTCAAGCCTTTGAAACCCTTAAGAAGTGCCAAGAAGAGCAGCAATCCTAGATCGTAGAAACCATACGCCGTAGCGGAACTGTCTTCGTTCCCCAACCTAATGGGACCTTCGTCCTCATAGAAGTTGAAGAAATGCATGCTCCCCCGGTTTCCCAAAGCTATCAGCAGTTCCCTCCTCCACCAAGCTACAAAAACCAAGCAACGGAAAGTAGCTCCCGCTCAAAGCTTCACTCGAGCCTCAGTCAAGCAGCTCCGATCTGTCCGCCTCAGCGCAGTCAGTTTCCCGGCCCTACGCCACAAGCTCAATATCACTAGCACACATATGGGCCCGATCCCCCAAATCCCAATGTATCTCGGTATCCCCCGGAATTCAATCCTTTGTCTCTATATGAGCCTCGCAGCCATAATCTGAAATTTAAATGTTTACCAGGGACAGACATCCCAAGCGGATACCCTGATATCTCAAACCTACCACCCGCTGGACTGCCACTTGGGTCTAATGAAATATTTTCAGATCTCCCAAACATAACCCTTGGTGGTCCAGGCAATCACGCCCTTGGCTCCAATTTCAACAATAAAGGGTACGGAACGGAATACACTCAACTACCTCCCCAAGACTCCCGAGTGGTGATCCCGTCCACCGACCCACCTCCGTCTTCGGTTTCCATTCCAAAAAAGGGCAGCCTGCCTCTGCCTACTGACACTCACATGGCTTGGCTGGTCGAACAAATGAAGGGCATGCAAGGAAAATTGGCCAACTCTTGAAAGGACCCCCTAATGCCCACAGATCCGAGCAAGGTGGCACTACTAGAAAAACATGTTTTGGCGGCGGAAATTTTCGCCGCTAAAGTTAAAATTCCGTCGCTAAAGTTAAACACCGACGGAATTTTTCCGTTGGTGGTCCGCCACTATCATCCCGCCGCAGTGGTCCGACGGATCAAATTCCGCCGGTATATTTTGATTTTACCGACGGAATTAATTCCGTCGGTGTTTTTTTGACATTAGCGACGGAGATTTCCGTCGCTGAAATTAATTTAATTTAATTAAATTTTTATTTCTGTGACGGAAATTTCCGCAGGTGAAATAAAAATTTAATTAAAATTAATTAATACAACGACAGAAATTTTCGTCGCTGAATTAATTTAATTTAATTTTTATTTTCACCGACGAAAATTTTCGTCGGTGAAATAAAAATTTAATTAAATTAAATTAATTTCAGCGACAAAAATTTCCGTCGCTGTATTAATTAATTTTAATTAAACTTTTATTTCAGCGACGGAATATTCCACCGGTGAAAATAAAAATTAAATTAAATTAATATTAATTGATATAGCGGCGGAAATTTTCGTCGCTGGAATAAAAATTTAATTAAAATTAATTAATACAGCGTCGGAAATTTTCGTCGCTGATAATGCAATAAATTAAAAAAAATAATTTAAAATATCAATTAACCAATTTTTTTTGTACCTGATATAACAATTCAATTGATAAAACTAAAACTATAAAACTAAAAACCAAATATCAGAGTACCAAACTAAAAACCAAATATCACCGTACCAAATCGAGAGGGGGGAGGGTGGGGAGGGGGGAGAGGGAGGGAGGGAGGGGGGTCGGGGCTCCCGCGGATACCAAATATCACAAATGTTTACAAACAAGTATAAAATAGTATCAATCAGCGTACCAAACTAAAAACCAAAATCACCGTACCAAATCGAGAGGGGGGAGGGGGGGAGGAGGGGGTCGGGTGTAACGACCCTAACCATAGGCACTATATTAGTATAACATTATATGATTTTAATATTAATGTTAGCTTTATATGTTTAATTATATCTCTAAATTCTTATATTAGGATGAAATGTTTGGGAAATAAACTAATGTTCTAAATGGAAATATAAAAATAGAAAATAAATAAAATGTGGAAGGAGGATTATAGTATGTGGAATAAATACTTGAGTAGGAGGATTTTAATTTAAAATGCTTTAGAATATTAGGGGACCAAATTATTATTTGATGAAAGCCTTGGATTGGGTGGCATGAGGGGCCATGCCTCCCCCTAATTCACTCATCCTCCCTTACCAATTAGTCAAATCTTCCACTACATCACCATACTTCTCTTACTCTTTTCCCCCCTTCAAGACCGCCCCCCCCTACTCCTTCACCATTCTTATACTCAATCTTCCTTCTTCTTCTCCTTCATTTCATTTCCTTTTATAAAATCTCCATGGAAGCTTCAATGTGAAGCCTTGCTTCCCAAGAACCTCCTAGGTCCAAATCTTCTCCATTTTTCAATCCAAGAGTACATTTGAGCTTGGGACAACTAGGAGAATCTATTAAGCTAAAGAAATCCATGATCCATCTCCTATTCTAGGTGAGTTGTTATGACTTCCCTTCCTCTAAATGTTCATGAGTTATTTAATGTTGTTATTGTTATTTAGATGATTGTTTAAATGCTTTGGAAATCTTCTTGGGAGTTGAAGAATGGATTAATCTTTTGGAAGGATGTTATTGTTGATCAAGAGTGTAAGAACATGGGTTGATTTAGATTAAAAGTGTTAAACTTGAAATAAGGTAATGAAATGGGTGGAGTTAGTTTTAGAAAATCAAACTTGAAAAGTGTTAATGAAATGGGTTGGAATTCTTGTGGTGAACAATCTAGATCTATGTTATTTTGGGGTTAAGTGATTTAGGATGAGGTTTGCAAGTTAGGAGATTCCTTTGGTGATCTTGAATTGTAGGAAGAATTAAAAGGGAAATGAACCTAAGTAAAAAGGGGATTGAAATTTAATTTGGTGGAAAAGGGTCTTGGGCGGTCGCCCAAAGGGTGGTGACGGCCGCCCAAGAAGCGATAGCTTGAATCCTTGGAAACCCCACTTGGGCGGTCGCCCAAGTGGCATGGGCGGTCGCCCATGTTGACAGATTTTGTCCCAATTCCCTGTTTCGCTGAATTTTCACTAGTAACCTCCTAGCATGATCCTTAACTAATATAAAGTGGAACCAAACCTTTCCGGATACGAATAAATCCTTTTAACCTAGGTTATACTTAGAACAATTGTACCACTAAATAACACCTTCAATGGGTTAAATTGGAACTACGGAAGCATTCTATCTCCGACTTAGAAATCATTTGGCAGTTTATTAAAGCTGACTCCAACTTGGTAGAGTTGACTTGAATCCTTATAGAGATCATATATTGTCGTATAATGACCTAGTAAGATGGGTTGGAGATATCTCATCATCTTACTTGAGTACCTATTCATGACTTGTGAAATTGTCAATGGCTTCACTGGAAAGAGATGTTACCGTAGATGTTACCCAACACCTTGGTTAACACACTGACGGACAGCACACACACACCAAAATAAATAGTTTATAAAAACTTTGTGCAGCGGAAATAAATAACACAAGATATAATTTTCTCAAGTTATATAAATATATAACTTGAGTGTGCCTAGATGGCGAAGACTTTATAATCAATATAGCAAAATTACAAAGTCGAAAGTTCCCTATTGCTAATACAATGATAATGCTCTATGGAACTAAATGAGACAAAGAACGAATCCTATCCTTAGCCAACACTCTCTTAAACACTCAGTGTTTAAGCTAGAATCACAAGGGAGGAAGGATATGCGAACCAAAGAACTTTGTCTCTCTTGTGCTATGGTGTGTGTGTTTGATATTTGGCCTACTTCAAATGAAACACACCTAGCCTATTTATAGCCTTCCAATGCCTTGGAGGCTACTCCAAAATAACAGCCTTGGACCTTCAGATCGTGTGTGAGGAGTGGAGAATAATTCTTGGCTTGATTCCTCTTCATGCGTTCACTTCCCTAAAAAGTAGCAACCGAATTCTTGAAGCCCAAGTCCTTGCTTCATCACCTTGTACTCTCTTGCTTTCTTTGTATTGTACACTTCAAATAATCAGCAACAACTCCATGACTTGGTCTTCCCACGTTTTTATTCCTTCTTCAAATAATATGGACCAAGCAATAGTTACACGTAAATCTCCTATTTACGTGTAACTCCTTCTCCAACTTCTTCCTTGTTTCTAGCAATTAATCCAACCATATATTAACCTGAAATATGGACCAAAAAACACATATATCTTGCAAATAATATTAGACATTAGGATATAAAATAATATGGAAAGAATTATTAAATTACAACTCATTACAGTTCGGGTAACACCCAATGCCGGTGATAGCACCCGTGGTAACACCCACACCGCATTAACAATCTCCCCCAGAATTTATAATTTCTTTCCAAACTCTAAAGTGCTGATCCCTGCAAGATATTGTTAGCCATCCAGAGCAACTTCATAGTTATCAACTCCCCCATAATCAAGGCATTAACAACTACAATGATTTATCACAAAAATACTAGTTATCAAAACATATTTTCCAAAATAAGTTTTCCAACTAACTAGTAACCTAAAGTACCAAAGATAAATCAAAGTTACTAAGCTACTCCATGTTCAAAACAACCCTAAAAGTTTAAGCACCATAAGCAAATAAAACAAACCACCAAAGCATTTAAAACATGTTCCAAATAAAAAACATAAAAGTAAATTGTTTTTCAACCACCAAAATATTATCACCATAAGAGCGGCAACATCAACCTTCAGGCGATGTATTGTACTCACTCTTCTCGTTCATCATCAGCTTCTTCTTCCTCCTGTTCATCCCCTTCTTCATCTCCAGCATCTAAGTCAGCACCATCGGTAACATCTGCGGCGGCACCACCGGCATCTCCAAAGACCACCTCCACTTGGACCAGCTCCATCGGCACTATCAACTCCCCCGGTTTGGGAAGAAACCCGCCGGATGAATTCATCGCATCTCCTTGAGCTTTGTCCAACCTTGCACAATCTCGGAAATGGTAGAAGTTTGTTTGTGGAGAAACGCCAAAGCGTGGTCTTTGGTATTGTTGGTGAAGCATTCCCCAACAAATTGTATACATTAGCAAGAACATGAGCTGCATCTGCACGAAAAACTTGGAGATTTCGGAGTAACATTTGGGATAACAGTTGAGTAACACCCTTAGCGTAAAACCGCATCACTTGACCCAAATTCATTTATCTTTGACCAAGGAAGATCACTGTGTATCTCATACTCTTGGTATTCTTCTTAGTCACTGGGAATCTATAGCATAGAGATCAAGACTGGGTGTATACTCATCCGACTCTTCAATGGGCAATTTTTGAGATTTCAAAATTTGGAAGATTAAAGAAGGGTAAGGAAACATAGTAATGTCTTTTCTTCTACCCCACGAAGCCAAATGTTTGAAGATCAATCTACCCAAGTTCACTCTTCGATTCTTTCCTAACTTATACAAGATTTCAAATTGTTGCAATGTCACATATTGCTCATTAGAAGTAGGAACCCAATTAAATATGCAAAGCTTGTGAAGCACGGCAAAGAGTGAAGTGAGACGGGAAGCAAGAAAATGAACTTTGGTTTTGGGATTAGGATTGGAGGGCCATTCATGCACGACATCATGAGAGATAAACCTAGCAATTTCATCCTTATGAACAATAGGACCATCATCATCCAAATTTGGGAGTCCTAAAGTCTTGTTGATCAAAGAAGGAGTAATAGAAAAAATTCTGTTCCTTAAAAACACCTTTCCAAATTGATCGGACTTATCATTATCTAGGTTGGCATGAAGATTGGCATAGAAATTTTTGACAATAGCTTCAAAAAATTTCGAAGGATGCAAGTTAGCTTTCAAAAAATTTCTATCCTCCAAGAACTGAAATACACCATGCTTTTTGAAATCAACCTCGTCAATGTGCTTTTCCTTGAGAATTTTCGTGTCACTATGCCTTAACCAAAACTCCATATTTTCTTTTCGATAAAACTCCAATGAGAAGTAAGGTTTTGGAAAAGCAACATTTACATCATCAAACTCTTTCTCAAGAAAATCAGTGGACTCAGAATAGGCAAACTCACTGATAGAAGACTTCGAAGCTTTAGAAACAGAGGATGTTACCTTGGGTGTTGCAGCTTTCTGAGTAACATCTTTGACAGCAGTCCACTTACTTTTGCCTTTAATGTTTCTTTTCTTAACTTCATACAAGGGCTCTTCTTCCTCAATCTCCCAATCTTCAAATGTCTCAACAGAATGGCTCTTCTCAGCATCGGCATGGAAGTCTTCATCCGAAACATGAGCCGAGGAGAGACCAAGAGAGGATTCTTCAGATACTTCAACTGGATCGGAGGATGTGTTGGATTTTGAGGTCCCTTTGTGCCTCATTGCAGAGAGCCTACTTGAGCTCCTCTTTTTGACAGGTTGTGCCGAGGGTTTGTGAGCAATGGCTTTTCTTTTTGGCTTTTTGGTTGATGGAACGGGTGGAAGAGGTGGTAAGGTCACAATGGGCAAGGGTTGCGCCATTGTTGTCACCAATGGAGGATCATCAACCGACATTGTCATTGCCGGAGACACATTGAGAGGGGTGGTCGAAGTGTCCATTTGGCTTGGACCACTTGAGCCAACACCCGGAGAGACCTCCAAAGGGGCAGATTGCTTTTTGGTAGGGGTTGCCATGGTTAGGGTTTAGGAAGGATTTGGAATTTTGGAAGGTTTGAGAAGAGAGAGACGGTGACGGAGGGATTGTATATACCATGTAGAGAGAGAAGGGGGAGGAGGCGTTGGCTTAGAGAGAGATAGGGAGAAAAAATAGGAATTCAAATTAGGATAGGATTTTAATTTGATTAGACTTATCCCACCTATTTTTACTCACCTAATTAACCTCCTCCTATTTTCCTAGCCACACAAAATAATTACAATTAAAATTTACTCCCCCTATTTTCTAGGCCACAAGAAAAATCAAATACAAAACTCTTCCCACACAAATTAAACATCCGACCATTATTTTGAAATTTTTTTTTTTTTTTAATTTTTAGTTTTTAATTTTCAGATTTTTTTTTTTAATTTTTTAAATATATAAAACGAAAATAAAAATAAACATACCAAATATACTAAGTCCATATGGTTTTTGAAAATCAAATCCCTAAATTTTAGGACTTAGTTATTTGAGTAGTTTACTAAAGATAAACTAGGTTTGTTAAAGACTTTTTCAAACTTTTAAAACTCTTAAACAATAAAAAGACTTTCAAAGTTAAAAAAAATTAAATAACAAACCGAAAATGAAGAAATAAAAAAAAAACATAATATAGCACATACAAATATGTTAATGGCAATGATGGTAACATCTAGGATAACACATATGATAAAAATTCCTTGATAAATAAATTCAGTTTCAAACACGAGGCATAATAAGCTTAGCCATTTTCAAGCATTTCAGGCATAACAAGCTGAGCATTTTTCATGCACTTTAGGCATTATAGGCCTATATATATATTTTTAAGTACATTGCTTGTTACTCACGTATCAATACACTTCTTTAAACAAGAAAGCATCGTAGTAACGAGCTCCGTGCTTCGAGTTTTATTTCAAGTGTAAAGACCAAGTGATCTATGCCATTCAAGTAGGGTACACTGTAGTAGCGAACTCCATGTCCCTAATACTTAGCATAAATCACTTCATACATTCTCATTGGCAAGAGTACATCGTTGCAGCGAACACCGTGCCCCGAGCTCGAGAGAATAGTATGGATAAATGCCTTTGCCTTTTATTTATAAAAAAAATATTAGTGACTTTGTCACTTTAAGCAAATGAAGGGAGTTTTATCAAGTGTGTTATTCAGGGTGCTATCCTACCACAACAAAAAGGTCAGCATGTGCGGACGTGAGAACTCTCATAGCTCGCGTAACTATGGGAACCCTTACAAAGCAGAGAGAATAAAACCAAACTAGCAAAAATATGCACTAGTATACATGTGTTACCCCGGGTGTTATCGGACCCATGGTAACACCTTACTACAGAGGACAATTTTTAGAGAATGCAAAGACCAAGAGATCTCTTTAGACTAGAGAATCTATCATGGTCTAAGGGTTTTGTGAAAATATCGGCAAGTTGATACTTTGTATCAATATGCTCTATATTTATTATCTTTTTATCTACCATATCTCTTAAAAAATGATGACGGATGTCAATATGTTTAGTACGGGAGGGTTGTACAGGATTTTTGGAAATATTAATAGCACTCAAATTATCACAAGATAAGGTCAAAATATTGCTATCAAGACCATAATCATCAAGCATGTGTTTTAACCAAATTAGTTGTGAACAACAACTACCACCGCTACATATTCGATTCATTGTGGATAATGAAACACAATTTTGTTTTCTACTATACCATGATACTAGATTATTTTCCAAGTAAAAACATCCCCCACTTGTACTTTTCCTATCATCCATATCCCCCGCCCAATCCGAGTCACTAAAGCCTACTAAATTAGTATTAGTATCTTTACTATACCAAATCCACTAAATCACTAGTTCCGGATACATATTTAATGATCTTTTTCACGAGAATTTAGGTGAGACACTTTAGGATTGGATTGATATCTAGCACATACACACACACCGTACATCAAATCGGGACGACTAGAAGTAAGGTAAAGGAGACTACCAATCATGGAACGATATAGGGTTGGATCAACATCTTCTCCCACTTGATCTTTTCCAATCTTGAGAGAAGTGCCCATAGGAATTTTTGAGCTCTTCGAACCTTCCAACCCAAACTTCTTCACCAGGTTCCTTGCATATTTGCTTTGGGAGATGAAAATCCCTTCACTTGATTGCTTAACCCGCATGCCTAGAAAGAAGTTAAGTTCCCCACATCATGCTCATTTCAAATGTTGATGTCATAGCCTCTACAAAATCATTTAAACAAGTTTTTGATGTAGAGGCCATATACTATGTCATCAACATAGATTTGAACCACGACAAGTTCTTTTCCATGTTTAAGAATGAATAAAGTCCTATCTCGCTTCTCCTCTAGTAAAACCATATTCTAGTAAAAACTAGTTAACCTACCATACCATGCACGTGGAGCTTGCTTCAACCCATAAAGAGCTTTATCAAGTCTATACACATGGTCCGGTTGAAATGGATCTTCAAAGCCTTTTGGTTGTTCAACAAAAACTTCCTCATCTAAGTATCCATTTAAAAAGGCGCTTTGACGTCCATTTGAAACAATGTGATTTTAAGAAAACAAGCAATGGCCAATAAAAGTCTTATTGACTCAATTCTAGCCACAGTGCAAAGGTCTCGTCATAGTCAATACCTTCCACTTGTGTATAGCCTTGAGCCACAAGACGAGCCTTGTTCCTAACAATGTTTCCATACTCATCGGTCTTATTTTTGAAAATCCATTTTGTCCCAATAACATTAGTGTTTGAGGGACGGGGTACTAAAGACCAAACATTGTTACGAGCAAATTGATCAAGTTCATCTTGCATTGCTTGAATCCAAAAATTATCTTTTAAAGCTTCAATCACATTTTTAGGTTCTACAGATGAAGTAAAACAAGAGTATGTTACCTTTGAGTATGTGGTGGACATGCATACATACCTTACCATGTCACGGTCACTAATGGAATTCATACGTCTTGTTTGTACACCCTCATTCACCTCCCCAATTACTTGGGTTGTAGGATGATTCCTACTGATTCTAGGTGGAGGATCTCTTCTCACATTCTCGTGAACCCCTGTTTCAACTCCTTCTTGATCTTCATTTGTCGGATCGGAATCGAGATGCTATCCGAGGTGTTATCTCATCAATGGTAACACCTGCTCGGTTTTACGTGTTACTATCGGTGTTAGCACTTGAGGTAACACCGTGGTAACACCTTCCTCGGACTGATTTCTTCCAGCGGCTCCAAGGGTGTCTCTTGAACACTTTCTCCTGCAATACTTGAGTGATCATCAAAAACAATATTCATGGATTCTTGGATGGTTTTTAGCCTTAGATTAAATACCCTATATGCACGACTATTTGAAGCATAACCAAGAAAAATGGCCTTATATCTCTTAGAGTCCAATTTTGCTAAGTAGTCCCGATCATTGAGAATGTAACACACACAACCAAAGACATGAAAATAATGAACTTTTGGTTTTCTACCATTCAAAATTTCGTATGGAGTCATGGTTGTGCCGGGTCTTAGAAAAACTCTATTGGCTGTGTGACAAGCCGTATTTAGTGCCTCTGCCCAAAATCTTTTCGAAATTCTTTTTGAAAATAACATCACACGAGTCATTTCAAGTAAAGTCCTATTCTTCCTTTCAGCTACCCCATTTTGTTGAGGTGTTTTTGGGGCTGAAAATTCATGGTGAATACCTTTTCTTTCACAAAAATTTGAAAAAGAAACATTCTCAAATTCCCTCCCATGATCGGACCTAATTCGAAAAATTGAAGCACAAAACATGTTTTTGATCTTAGAGTGCAAGATTTTGAACTTTTCAAAAGTCTCGATTTTTCCTTAAAAAATAAACCCATGTAAATCGTGAAAAATCATCAACAATGACATAAGTATATTTCTTGCCCCCAAAACTTTCTATCTCAAGTGGACCCATTAGATCCATATGCAAGAGTTGAAAACAATGTGTAGTACCAGGTGTGTTGCTCATTGTGTTGGGCGACACCATGGGTAACACGAGTTTGTTTCCCTTTGAGACAATCCTCACAAACAATTTTTGTTTAAGATCAAGACTAGGAATGCCTTGGACAAAGCATCTAGATTAACAATCTTTTCTATGTTACGAAAGTGAACATGTCCCAACTTTTGATGCCACAATGTAGTGTTATCAAGTTTTGCCGAATGGCATACTTGCTTGTCTTCAACAAGATAACAATTATCACTAGATCTTGTACTGTCATCACACAATTGTTAGTCTTGTCATAAACTTCACAAGTATCTTTATTGAATTTCACCTCTAAGTTGTCATCACAAAGTTGACTAATACTAATTAAATTAGTTACAAGTCCATCAACATGTAAGACATTCTTTAAGGTTGGAAATCCAGGACACATTTAGTGTCCCTCTCCCAATGATATTACTCTTGCTCCCACCACCATATGTTACACTACCCCCATGAATTGTTTCATAGTCTTTTAAAAACAATTTTGTTCTGTCATATGACGTGAACACCCACTATCAAAGTACCAAGAACCTTCAATATTTGTTTTTAAAGCAGTGTACACAACATCACATTTCGCATTAGTTTTTGGTTTCCACACCTTTTTTGAATTTTTACCATTCTCGATTGGGTGTGTTATCCCGTAATCTTTGAGTAACACCTCGAGTAACACCAAGGGACTGGACGGTTTTTTTCGAAACAATATGGCATTTATTTTTAAAATTTCCAGGTGTGTGACAGTATTGACACACCTTCCCTTTGTCACATGGTTCTTTTGAAGAAGAATCTTTGTCAAAAAACCGCTCCTTAACAAAACAATTCTTATTATCATTCATAGACAAAGTAGAAAGAATACTATTCAAAGATTCTTGAAAACCAATACACACTTCTGAGAGGTGTACTCAAGTTCAAGATCTCATCCAATTTGGTAGATCCGGTGTTGAGCTTCTTCAAGGTGGTTTTGGCTAGAGTCAAATTGCCCTTGACTCTTTCAAGCTCGATTTCTCTCTTTGTTGCTTGAACCTCCATATGAGTCACATAGGCCTGGAGTCCTTCATTCTTCTTGGTTAAGGACTTAACCAAATTGTTCTCTTTTCTTCCATTCCACGAGCAATGCCTCGTAAAGGTCTTTTTAATCCGAGAAATGAGATCATCTTTGCTCTGCTCATCCTCTTGTGTACTTCCCCGTATCGGGGTTAGAAGAGCTAACAAAACAAACAACATTATTATCACATAATTCATCATACCTGTCGGGTGTGATCACGGATGTTATCTCAGATCGGATAACACCTTGGGTAACACTGTCCCTTTTCCGTGTTACTTACCGTGACAAACATGGTTGTTTGATCGATTCTACCTCCCGAGATGGTCCTTCATCCTCATCATCACTGAGAGAAACCCATAGGTTCTTTCCTCTCTTCCTTAGAGTATTTGCACCCTCATTGGAATAGTGACCCCAACCCGAGCAAGCATGACATTGAATGGATTCAATGTGCTTTGGATCAGACCTTAACTGATCTGATGATGCTCTTCTTGGGTTCAACTTTGGGTTAGATGGGAAAGTCCTTTTTGGCATCGAATCATAGACCTTAGTTTGCTTCTCCTTTGCTTTCACCTGCATTTTTTCATTGTTATACTTTCTAACCATAGAATTGTATTTTCTAGCAAGTAAAGCAACACTAGCATTCTCATCAATTTCTTCAAAAACCTCATCTTCGTTTTCATCCAAAGAACTCGAGGCTTGAGTTTTCAAAACAACATTTTTCCCTTTAGATGCTTCACTTTGATCTAAGAGATTTAACTCAAAGTTTTTCAAAATACTCATTAAAGAATTGATATCCATAGTTGCAAGATTGTGGGCCTCTTCAATAGATGAAACTTTCATATTAAAACGCTCAGGAAGGGTTCTAATTGCTTTCGAGACAAGTTGTTTGTTGGTAAAAGGTTCACCCAACAATTGACACTCATTAGCAATATCAAATAATTTTTCAAAATAAGAAGGAATAGTTTCATTTTCACCCATCCTTAATCTTTCAAATCTGCTAGTAAGACCCCTAAGCTTAGTTTCACGCACACCGCCATCACCTTCACAAAAACGTTGTAAAATATCCCATGCTTCTTTTGCGATTAGGCTGTTTTGAATAAGTTTGAAAATATGCATATCAACCCACTCAAAAATGGCATTAAGTGCCTTTTCATTGAAACTAGCTTGGTTGATCTCTTCCATGTTCCATTCGATTCGGGTTTGACTTGTACGTCACCATCTTCATCAAGAGTAACATTGGTAAGGAGTAACCATTTGTTATAGATCGCCATGCTCGAAGATCAATTGATTTGATATGCGAGCGTAGACGGATCTTCCAATAACAATAATTCGAGCCATCTAACACGGGGAAGACGCTTATTATTAGGATTAGCCGGGATCATAAGCCATGACACCTAGACCAAGCACTTAGTATCGTCAAGTGACCTGCTCGATACCAATTGAAATTTTCAATGGCTTCATTGGAAAGAGATGTTACCGTAGATGTTACCCAACACCTTGGTTAACACATCGACGGACAAAGACACACACACACCAAAATAAATAGTTTATAAAAACTTTGTGCAATGGAAATAAATAACACAAGATATAATTTTCTCAAGTTATATAAATATATAACTTGAGTGTGCCTAGATGGCGAAGACTTTATAATCAATATAGCAAAATTACAAAGCCGAAAGTTCCCTATTGCTAATACAATGATAATGCTCTATGGAACTAAATGAGACAAAGAACGAATCCTATCCTTAGCCAACACTCTCTTAAACACTCAGTGTTTAAGATAGAATCACAAGGGAGGAAGGATATGCGAACCAAAGAACTTTGTCTCTCTTGTGCTATGGTGTGTGTGTTTGATATTTGGCCTACTTCAAATAAAACACACCTAGCCTATTTATAGCCTTCCAATGCCTTGGAGGCTACTCCAAAATAACAGCCTTGGACCTTCAGATCGTGTGTGAGGAGTGGAGAATAATTCTTGGCTTGATTCCTCTTCATGCGTTCACTTCCCTAAAAAGTAGCAACCGAATTCTTGAAGCCCAAGTCCTTGCTTCATCACCTTGTACTCTCTTGCTTTCTTTGTATTGTACACTTCAAATAATCAGCAACAACTCCATGACTTGGTCTTCCCACGTTTTTATTCCTTCTTCAAATAATATGGACCAAGCAATAGTTACACGTAAATCTCCTATTTACGTGTAACTCCTTCTCCAACTTCTTCCTTGTTTCTAGCAATTAATCCAACCATATATTAACCTGAAATATGGACCAAAAACACATATATCTTGCAAATAATATTAGACATTAGGATATAAAATAATATGGAAAGAATTATTAAATTACAACTCATTACAGTTCGGGTAACACCCAACTGCCAGTGATAGCACCTGTGGTAACACCCACAGTCTGCATTAACAACTTGTATTATGCTTAGTATATTATATAAATACTGCACTCTGATTATTGGTTGAACATGAGTATATTTTACCATGTGACTATATTGCTTATTTATGCATAGTGTGTTAAAGAAATGTTGCACTATGATGTTGGTTGAGCATGAGTATATTTTACCATGTTGCTATGTTGTTTATCCCCTTTGTGGATTTATTCAAGTATCTATTATGTGCTTGATAATGTGTGACTCAGCTGACATTGGGGGTATAACATAATACGATCAATTATGAAAGTGTGACCTAATGTGATCGGATTATGTTATATTCGTGGCCGTCCCCTCTGCGGCCGCGGGATGGGGTATAGCATCTGTATTGAGCCAAAAGCCTTACGAGAGTTGCTACCGTCTTATTTGGTTCCCTGAAAAATGGGTCTTATAAGACGTGAGTATTGCTTAAGCAACTCCGTAAGATTGGAGTATTATTATACCCAATGTTGTACGACTATGTTCGACGGGAAAAGGTAAACCAAGGTAATGTAAGGTGTTTACAGCTTTTCCAACGTGTTATATGCAACTTGTTATGTGTTGCATCTTATATGGCATATTGCTGCATTCATAATAGCTTGCTGAGATTTATTCTCACCCCTCTCCCTTTACTGTTTTTAGATTCCGAGACAGGTGGACCAGCCAAGTAAGGGCGGTGAGGAGTTTGGAAGTTATATTGTGGGAATTGTCGGGGTATGATTAGGTTGGTATAGAAAGTGTACTGTGGTATAATTCAGTTACGGTATTGTATTTATAAATCTTCATTTTATGTTATAACCGAGGCCGTTTTGTAACTAAACCAGTTTCTTACTTTCTAAGTTAGTCAACTATTTCTCCATTGTGAAAAGGTGTAGATTTATTTTGAAATGATTTCGACAATTGTATTTATTTTTGAAAGTTAAATAAAGGTTTTAAAAGTTAAGGAAATTTGGGTTAGTCGAGGACGCTCCAGCTCGGGTCACGTGTAGGTTCCGGGTCGGGGTCCTCACAGTTGGTATCAGAGCTCGGTTAGAGTTCTCGGGTAGAGTCTAGCTGAGTGAGAGTGTGCGATAACTTACGTCGAGAGTTTAATGCAGGAATTTGTTCAAAGACAGAGAATGATATTGACCAACCAAGGAATCAAGGAAAGGTGAGTTACGGAAAGATAGATTCCTCCACCATCATTTGAGGTATTTTACCTGTCTCAGGAGTTAGGGTTCATACTTTTATAAATCCCCGTTCATTTCGTTCTCATGTGGCATTACATTTCGTTTTATTTGCATAAATGGCCCGAGAGTTGCCTTATGTGCTGGAGGTTCTACTCCTATGGGAGAGTACCTCGAATCATTCTTGTTTATCATGGTGGTTGTGATGTGTCCATATGTGGGCATGGATTGCCGGTGGATATGGTAGGTATACCAACCCGTGAATTATTGTTATATTGACCTGAATTATTTGAGTAGTTGTTGTATTTGGGGAGGACTGTCGCAAGAAGAGAGTCTCCTTATCTATGTTTGATTTGCCTCCGCGTGTGATTGAGGCGAATAAATTATTAATTGCTATTATGTTATATATGCGTAAATGTCGAAAGTAGGGCCTAAGGAATGTGAAGGTTATGTGAACCTTGAGTTATCTCATGTACGGTGGTAAATGAATTTGTGAACTCTTAGTTGAGGTTAGGTATATGGCCTAATTAAGAGTGGTTTTATGGTTGTATAATTGCATGATTAGTTATTCATTGGTGTCTCATGGTGGAGATTAGATATATGAGACTAGTATTGAAAGTGATAGTCTAAGTGGGATTATATGGGTTATAAAATATCGCGAGTCCGAGATCTTATGGAACTGACATATATTTGCCTTAGGTGCTATAAGTTTATCCTCTAAAGAGAGATTGATTGAATTCTTGCTACTAATTTGAACAGGAAATCAGATATTTTTGTAAGTGATATCACCCTATAAGTTGACTAAGTAGTGTTTTTCAAGAGAGTTTCAAAAATGGGTTTTCATCAGGTATCATACCAGGATATTGAAGCTTTGAGTTGATATAAGTCACTATTTTGGTATTCGGATTCCTAGATAGAGTGTAAAAATTGGGATGATGGAATTAATGATTCAACTTGAGAAATTAATTGATAAAGAAGATAACTAGCTTAGCGATTCTCAGTAAGGATAAATTATTACTATATTTAGAAAAGATGATACTTGGTGGTTATTTATAGATTATAGAGATCTCAAACTGGTAACTGTAAGCAATAAGTATTCGTTATCACTTGTTGATAATTTGCATGACTGATTTTAGAAACGAGTAGGATACTCAATGGTTATTAGTTGAATTTTGGGTGTTACAATTACAGTGAATGTTTGTTCTAAGGAGATACTTAAGACAACATTTGTATTTAATATGACCGTTTTGAATTGTGGTTGTGTATTAGTTATGGAGGGGAAAATAGGGTAAATGTGAAGAAGTATAATAGATGTAGTTATTGGTGACTTGTAGGACCAACTTCAGGGATTGGTAAAATATGCATATGGTTTGTTTTGAGAGATGATTATCATTAGTTGAGAAAATAAAATGAGGATAAATCTTATTGGAAGACGGGGTACTTTAGGATGATTACACCGTATAGATTGACTTAGTTGCGTGACTCATATGAAGGATTGGTGTGATGCTTGGAAGATGTAGACGTTATACGGATTTTGAGTTGTTGATGGTTATTGGGAGGTAAGTTAGTTTATACTGTTAATGTTTAATTGCAATTTGGGAATGATTGATCTATGTGCGTTCCAATTGTATCTTCTTATTAGGAAATCATGGTATTTGATCGGAAACTAGATGTTTACAATATGTTGTTATTAAGTATAATTCCAATATCGAAGGTAGGGAATAGATGACTCAAATTAAGTAAAAGTGTTGAATATTTAACTTGAGGAATTATTGAATTGAGGATGATTTACCAGGTTTACTATTTTAATGAATGTTATTGTGTTAATTATAAAAGATAGTATTAGTATTCCGAGATTGTGTTTCCTTATAAAGAATTTAACTAAGTAAAATTATTATGTTAGAATTGTTTTAAATGTGCTTTAAAACTTTGGATTGTATATTGAACTTCTGTATGAGCAATTGTGCCCTTCGGGGATAGTTGATTAAATAAGGACAATAAATCGTTTTTGTGTAAATTAAAATCTGTGAGTAATTTAACTATCTACCACCGGTATGGGACGGTTGTAGATAATTAAATCACTCGAGTTATTTTGTTAGCTTATCAATCTTTTGAAATTTCTTGAAATTGTGAGTGGTTTAGTTAATTAAAACTGGTATGGGCCGGTTTTAAATAAATAAACCATTCGGGTCTCTTTGAATCTCTTTTTATATTATCCTTTGGAATTCTGAAAGATGTTGTAAAATTTTTTTTGAAAGACTTGGTATCCTAAAGACATAAATTGTACAGAAGCAAGTAGAAAAGCAACCTAGTTTCCCTATAGTGATTAATTGTATTAAAATTTTGACCCGAGAAATGATTTGATAAATTGTGGAGCTATTAATGTGGAGGTCGCATTAGACTTGGTTTTTGTATTGAAGTTGGACCGGCTCCGTTGTGGGCGGCCAACCATTTGAGTTGAATAATTATCTCACATCGGACTCGAACATAATTAGAACATTGAACTGTGAAGTATAGTCGATTAATATTCCGTTTATGAAATCAAGGTCTTATTAGCATGTCCAATTATTATTCCATGGGCAATTGTTTAATGTTGTATTATGAGAATTACGGATAAGATGATTGAACTAACTCGTTTCAAGTAAGTCAAGACATAAGATGGTTTGATCACAAATGTGAAAATAGAATTTTGACGTTGGAAGATTTATTAGAACATTTAGAGTTCTAGATTGAACTTGAGAGTTTTATCACGATAGATTTTGTGATTGAGTTACATTGGAAGTAAAGAGGGGTATGTTGTTTTGTTATAGAAAGTTGATTTGTATTTTCTACTCAGTATAGATACTTTGATGAAATATTTATTGATAAAGTCCTCATAAATCTTGGAGATAGTTTGATAGTATAAATCCCATAGTATTGAATGGATTGGGTAGACATCTGTTGGAAAGATCGTTTTGGAATGTAGGAATGCTATTGAGTTTAACTTTGTGAAAATTTGAGGAATCATCACTTATTATTGAGGATATGCTATAGGCATGCACAATGAATTTTAGTAGTTGATAGGACGTGTGATTACCAGTGGTTGGATGTGTATAATAGCAGTTATTATTCTAGCATTGAGATAAAACCGTATGAGGCGTTGTTCGGGAAGAAAATATCGATCTCTAATTTATTGGGATGAGGTTAGAGAAGCAAGGCCTAAGTAAATTGGCGCCAAAGTTTGTTAGTCCATTTGAAGTTTTAGAAAAGATTGGTGATTTGACTTATAGACTGGCTTGGAGAAGCTTATAGAGTATTTGAAGTTTTAATGTGATATTATAATGGATTTGGTGACATAAGTTGTAATACTTTTATTTATATTTTCATTGAGATCGTGAAAATTCGCGTTAGTGATAATTGTATAGTATGCTTGGGTCATTGAGTGGTAATATCATATTATTAATGGAATTAGAAAATTTTTGGGGAATAATCACAACATTGAAGAGACTAATTGGGAATTGAAGTCTGAGGTATACATGTAACCGAGGCGGGTTGATCAGTTAGGTAAGTGACAGTCAAATTCGGGACGAATTTTTTTTAAGGGGGAGTGAGTGTAACGACCCTAACCATAGGCACTATATTAGTATAACATTATATGATTTTAATATTAATGTTAGCTTTATATGTTTACTTATATCTCTAAATTCTTATATTAGGATGAAATGTTTGGGAAATAAACTAATGTTCTAAAGGGAAATATAAAAATAGAAAATAAATAAAATGTGGAAGGAGGATTATAGTATGTGGAATAAATACTTGAGTAGGAGGATTTTAATTTAAAATGCTTTAGAATATTAGGGGACCAAATTATTATTTGATGAAAGCCTTGGATTGGGTGGCATAGGGGGCCATGCCTCCCCCTAATTCACTCATCCTCCCTTACCAATTAGTCAAATCTTCCACTACATCACCATACTTCTCTTACTCTTTTCCCCCCTTCAAGACCGCCCCCCCCCTACTCCTTCACCATTCTTATACTCAATCTTCCTTCTTCTTCTCCTTCATTTCATTTCCTTTTATAAAATCTCCATGGAAGCTTCAAGCCTTGCTTCCCAAGAACCTCCTAGGTCCAAATCTTCTCCATTTTTCAATCCAAGAGTACATTTGAGCTTGGGACAACTAGGAGAATCTATTAAGCTAAAGAAATCCATGATCCATCTCCTATTCTAGGTGAGTTGTTATGACTTCCCTTCCTCTAAATGTTCATGAGTTATTTAATGTTGTTATTGTTATTTAGATGATTGTTTAAATGCTTTGGAAATCTTCTTGGGAGTTGAAGAATGGATTAATCTTTTGGAAGGATGTTATTGTTGATCAAGAGTGTAAGAACATGGGTTGATTTAGATTAAAAGTGTTAAACTTGAAATAAGGTAATGAAATGGGTGGAGTTAGTTTTAGAAAATCAAACTTGAAAAGTGTTAATGAAATGGGTTGGAATTCTTGTGGTGAACAATCTAGATCTATGTTATTTTGGGGTTAAGTGATTTAGGATGAGGTTTGCAAGTTAGGAGATTCCTTTGGTGATCTTGAATTGTAGGAAGAATTAAAAGGGAAATGAACCTAAGTAAAAAGGGGATTGAAATTTAATTTGGCTGGAAAAGGGTCTTGGGCGGTCGCCCAAGGGGTGGTGAGCGGCCGCCCAAGAAGGCAGTAACTTGAATCCTTGGAAACCCCACTTGGGCGGTCGCCCAAGTGGCATGGGCGGTCGCCCATGTTGACAGATTTTGTCCCAATTCCCTGTTTCGCTGAATTTTCACTAGTAACCTCCTAGCATGATCCTTAACTAATATAAAGTGGAACCAAACCTTTCCGGATACGAATAAATCCTTTTAACCTAGGTTATACTTAGAACAATTGTACCACTAAATAACACCTTCAATGGGTTAAATTGGAACTACGGAAGCATTCTATCTCCGACTTAGAAATCATTTGGCAGTTTATTAAAGGTGACTCCAACTTGGTAGAGTTGACTTGAATCCTTATAGAGATCATATATTGTCGTATAATGACCTAGTAAGATGGGTTGGAGATATCTCATCATCTTACTTGAGTACCTATTCATGACTTGTATTATGCTTAGTATATTATATAAATACTGCACTCTGATTATTGGTTGAACATGAGTATATTTTACCATGTGACTATATTGCTTATTTATGCATAGTGTGTTAAAGAAATGTTGCACTATGATGTTGGTTGAGCATGAGTATATTTTACCATGTTGCTATGTTGTTTATCCCCTTTGTGGATTTATTCAAGTATCTATTATGTCCTTGATAATGAGTGAGTCAGCTGACATTGGGGGTATAACATAATACGATCAATTATGGAAGTGTGACCTAATGTGATCGGATTATGTTATATTCTGTGGCCGTCCCCTCCCGTGGCCACAGATGGGGTATAGCATCGTATTGAGCCAAAAGCCTTACAGAGTTGCTACGTCTTATTTGGTTCCCTTTGAAAAACGGGTCTTATAAGACGTGAGTATTGCTTAAGCGGCTCACCGTAAGATTGGAGTATTATTATACCCAATGTTGTACGACTATTGTTCGTACGGGAAAAGGTAAACCAAGGTAATGTAAGGTGTTTACAAACTTTTCCAACGTGTTATATGCAACTTGTTATGTGTTGCATCTTATATGGCATATTGCCGTATTCATAATAGCTTGCTGAGATTTATTCTCACCCCTCTCCCTTTACTGTTTTTAGATTCCGAGACAGGTGGACCAGCCAAGTAAGGGCGGTGAGGAGTTTGGAAGTTATATTGTGGGAATTGTCGGGGTATGATTAGGTTGGTATAGAAAGTGTACTGTGGTATAATTCAGTTACGGAATTGTATTTATAAATCTTCATTTTATGTTATAACCGAGGCCGTTTTGTAACTAAACCAGTTTCTTACTTTCTAAGTTAGTCAACTATTTCTCCATTGTGAAAAGGTGTAGATTTATTTTGAAATGATTTCAACAATTGTATTTATTTTTGAAAGTTAAATAAAGGTTTTAAAAGTTAAGGAAATTTGGGTTAGTCGAGGACGCTCCAGCTCGGGACACGTGTAGGTTCCGGGTCGGGGTCCTCACACCGGGGCTCCCGCGGGTACCAAATATCACAAATGTTATTACAAACAAGTCTAAAATAGTAGGTAATCAACTCGGGGGGAATCGGGGGGAGGCTGGAAATTACCCTGCTGCAGATTCTCCATATGGGCCATCAACATCGCAAAATTTCTATCAGTCTCCGCCTGACGCCGATCATTCTCCTCCTGCATCTGCGCCTGAGACTCCAAAGCCTCCGAAAGCTTTGCCCTAGCCTCTGCAGCCACGCGTCTCTCCTCAGCTAACTCAGCCTCCAGAGTGTCGATCCTCGAATCATTCCGAGTATCGGGCGTGAAAACATATGGCCGACGGCCGGTCGACGTCGATGGGCATTGCCGCCCGTAATCCCCCATCCCTAATACTCGGTTTCCTCTCTTTGAATGTCCCTCCGAGGTGACCGAGCGCCAAACATCAGGCACGAAGGGAACGGGCTGGCCGGGAGGCATACCTTCGGAAACAACAGCGGCTTGATATGTACTCTGTCAAAATAAAACAAACAATTATAATCATATACACAATGTAATGTACATAAATAAATTTACATATTCAAAATCAAGTCATTTAATGATAGTTTACTTACAAAGGCATTAGCAGAGCGATCGTCAACCCATTGCGGAAGTTGATCGGGCGATGTAGGAGTTCGAACATGGGTGCTAACGAAAACATCCAAAAAACTGACATCCGGGCCATGTTCCTTTTCCTATAAATAAAATAAGCGAGATTATTATTTTGAAATTGTATAAAAGCAACATATGTACATAAACCTATTTAAAATCATACATACACTACTACATTTAAACTAACATACATACCATACGGTAGTGATGCTCGCCGACCCCGATCGTCCCCATCGTATGCTTTGTCCCCGACCTCGAGAAGCCTGCTCTATTTGCCCGAGCCTGTTGAGCCATAGCTATCGCCCCATCCGACGACCAATGTTCGCAAAAGCGAAGAAACACCTTCTCGGTCATCCAAGGAGGTGTCAAGGGCTATAATTTCGCCTCGAGCCGCTTAATATAAAATTTAGACTTCGTGTTACCTATAAAAAATATGAATATCTCGTAAACATATAATGATGACATTATAAAATTAAAAGAGTATAATCATTGTTAATTAAACTAATTAAGAATAGATAAATATGTTACCAATATGATCCCGAAATAACTTCGAACGCTGTTTATTGAAAACATATCTAGCCGTCGCCTCGTCGATATCCGACATTCATGTAAATTTCCCCTACAACATATAATGATAACATTACAAAACTAAAAGAGTATAATCATTATTAATTATAACATTTTAATAACAAACTAACATTTAAGTTTTAAATAAAAACCATTAACACATTACATTAAACTCCTCCCAAGCATTCTCCTTCTCCCCTGGTGGCAATGATTTCCAGTTTGGCCAAAACTCTACCATGACCCGAGACCGCCAATACTGCCCAATCTTTGTCCCTGGGGTAGGGTATCCACCTACAAACCTGCCAAGTATATTTATACAATAACATTTTAACTTAAATAATGAATTATATATAAAATAAAAAGGAACCAACTTATATCAAATTAATGAAGAGTTACTTACTGGTCATAAAGTGGCGATATACAGAGAAGCTCGAGTCTGAATTATTTACTGTTCATAAAAAGGAACCAACTTATATCAAATTAATGAAGAGTTACTTACTGGTCATAAAGAGGAAGGTCAAAGAATTCACATATTGGTGTTGACTTTTATGGTTTAGCAGCTGGTCAATCTCTCACCCTTGACAATTTAAGCGAAGCTTTCCAATTAGAAGGTTTCAGCTCAAAACAATGGAAAGAAAAAATCTTGCAGGATATAAAATCAAAATGCAATTGGGAATGGGGTGGAGCAATATACAGAGAAGCTCGAGTCTGAATTTGGGGACTTGAACAAGCTGCTAGTAACCCGAGGTATGAAGCTCAAGAGGCTTGGCATTGGCGGTAATGGAGAATCTGGAGATAAAGCTTGCAAACATAGGAAGTTGATATTGAAGTTTGCACACAAGTACAGGCTGGGACTTTGGAGGCCGAGGGCGGCCGTACCTATGAATGCTAAATGACGCTGGAGTAGCTTACTCGTTGATGGAAGCCTTATATTGTTTTTGAGCTTAGAGACTCCGTGTTTCGCATATTACTATTGAGAAGCCAGTTTAGGTGCAAACACATAACAATGATGTACTGGATTTTGTTGTTTTGACATGTTTCAGTTTTCTCAATTTCACTCTGTTTTCTTGTCCAGTTGGGCAAAAGTGGCTAGTGCTCAATTTTTGCCCAACATTTTGTACTCTATATCAGGAACCTCAAGAAGCGGTGATAAAGAACAAAATACAGAAGATTCTTCCCAAAAAAAATAAAATAAGACAACTCTCCTACTAAAGGTCAAATAATAATGAGTAAGCCAGATTTTTTTTCTCTGGATAGAATTGATTTTAGCCCGGTGGCTTTAAGGAGAGGCGAAGAAGGCAAAGGGAGTTGGGGTTGCTCTACCAAATCAAAATTACAGATTCAAAATCAAAACAACACCATGAATCCAAATATTAGCCCTCACCACAAATCCAACAACGCAAGTGAGACCAATATTACGTGAGACCTAATCTCAAGAATACAAACTG
Source organism: Adenophora triphylla var. japonica (assembly GCA_022495995.1). Classification (NCBI taxonomy): domain Eukaryota; kingdom Viridiplantae; phylum Streptophyta; class Magnoliopsida; order Asterales; family Campanulaceae; genus Adenophora; species Adenophora triphylla. The sequence continues at coordinate 54,837 of JAFEMH010002034.1, forward strand.
AGTGGAAAATTGATCGTACCTGGGTTGGATAGATAATCTGAAGAAGACAAACTGAGAGATCGCCGAACCTGAGAGATCGATTGCCGAACGTGGTTGAATTTAGGGTTTACGCCGGTTGATTTGCTAGAGGGAGAGAAATAGGGAGAACAGGAAGGGCGAAGGGTTTACGCCGATTGAATTTAGGGTTTACTCCGAGAAGAGATTGATCGCAACGTGGTAGAGAGAATAGGGCGAACAGTAAGGAAGGGCGAACGGTTTTATTTTCTCTTTTCCTTTGTTTTTTCCTTTTTTTTTAAACTGTTTAGCAGCGTCCTATTTTAAGCCAATGCCGAACCAAAGTGAAAATTAAAGTTGAATGTCTTATTTAAGTTAATAATAGGGACAAGTAATTTTTCTCGTCCCAAAAATTGATGTCCCTAAAAATAACTTTTTTAGTAGTTAACATCCTTTCGTGTTCCGAGGGAGAAACTTCTTCCATCACCTTTTTCAAAATTTTCTTCTTTGGAGTTGCTTTTGAAGGTGGAGTATTTACAGGAGGAAAAATGGGACGTGAATACGAGCAATTTCCTATCTTAATGCTAGAAGTAAGTTTGATATTTTCACCCAACTTAAAATTTGGAAGTTTTGCAGAAACCTCTTCTTCCTCCATATCTTGCAACTCAACTGACTCAGAATCTGACTCATCAGAAGCGTCTGCAATTAAGAAGAGATTAACCTCTTCGGTTTCATCATCACTTCCATCATCAGAATCCGTTTCAATCCAAGTTGCCAATTCCTTGGAATTCTCTTCTTCCTCAGCAACCATTCCCTTGCGAAGAGAAAATTTCGCAGGAGAGGTTTTCTTTTTCATGTATTCGTATTTGGGCTGTGGACACTCGGATGCAAAGTGACTAGGTTTTCTACAGTTGTAGCAAACTAGATCACTCTTTTTCTTTGTATCTCCATCCTTAGAAAATGTTGTAGGAGGTTTGCCTTTTGAAAATGTTTTTGTGAAAGGTTTTGAGGTTTTTCTAAACTTTTGAAATCTTTTCACAAACATGGCAAAATCATCATCATCCATTTCGATGAGTGATGAGGTTGATATGGAAGGATCTGCGGTTTGATTGGATGTAGATGGTTTCTTCTCTTGTTCCACTACGGACATGGAAAGCGATTTGGTTTTCCCTTCAATCTCTTCAATATGATTTAATTTAAGTTCATAGACTCTAAGATTGGCGTACAAGTTACTTAACGACCAAGTACCCAAAACTTTGGAGTCTTCTAGAGAGATAGCCTTATTAACCCATCTAGAACCTAAAGCAGATAGGAAAGTCATATTGATTTCCTTATCGGTTAAAGTTTTGCCAAGAGATCTACAAGCGTTAACTACCGCAACATAGCGGTCGTAGGTTTGACGCAAGGTTTCGTTGGATTTTCTGTTGAAGTTGTTGTAGGATCTTTCAACAGCATATAATTTGCTTTCCTTGCATTCGTCATCACCTTCGAGGTAGCTCTCTATGGCATCCCACATCTGCTTAGCGGTTTTGAGGTACATCACCTTCTGAAGAGTTGAAACTGGAAGGGTTCCTGAAATGATGTGCCTTGCCTTGCCGGGTCCAAGGCGGCTAATCTCTTCTCTTCATCCGACCACTCATCTTTAGGCTTTTTGACCTCTCGGAGTTTACGTATTGGTGGTTGCATCAGTGTTGGCCTTCATGGGAACAAACGGGCCATTAATTACGCACTCCACCAGCATCTCATCAATTGTTTCCAAATGAATGAGCATTCTGCACTTCCAGATGTCGAAGTGGTCTTCGTCCAAGATTGGAATGTGTGAATAGTTAACAGTAGTCATTGTCTTTGTGTTTGCCATATTGAATCGGCACACAAGCTGTTAAGCTTGAAAAACAGTGGTTTTAAAATGTGTTTGCAATGATACCACTTGTTGGTCTCAAAGGTGGCAACATGGGTGAAAATATAGCTAGAGGGGGGGTGAATAGCTGTTACAAATTTTTCGCCCTTGATTTAAAACTAAACCTCTACGCTTACAAAACCTCTTGCAGTGTATAAGAAATTGCAAGTAGAATCATAAAATGCACAGCAGAATAATAAAGTTACAAAGCAATTTTGGGAGAGGCGGTTTGTAAAGCGGTTTAGGTAAAGCGGTTTTGACAAGTGCAGTTTTACAAACAAGTGTAGTTTTGACAATGTTAACTCCAAACACTATTTCACAATAATAGATATCTAAATAAAGATCAAACAGAAAGAAAGGTAGATAATCAGTAGGCACAAGAAATATAAATGCAGAAAGTAAGAACACAATATTTGGAGTGGTTCAATCGATAAACGATCTACGTCCACTACCAAGATGGTTAGTCTTGGATTTCTAAGAGAGATTTTATATTGAGTTTGAGAGATTATAAAGTAAAATGAGTAATACTCAGATCTAAAATCTTTTCTATGAAGAACAAATCCTAAGACTATAACCAGTGTATCTCAAGTGATTAATCTATGTGATTAAACAAGTGAGGTGAGTGTGTGTGAGAACAAGATCAAGGCTCTTTAAATCTTTGAGATGTAGAGCACAAGGATTCTTGATGTGTTAAGGCTTGATTTCTGGGTTGGGGAATATTTCTTGAAGTATGAAGATGAAGATTCAAAGGGTTGAATAATTTCTGGACAGAGCTTCAACTTCTTATGAACTCACAGCAATTTCTCAAGTTTCAAGCAATCTTCAAATGATGAAGGTTGGGGGTATTTATACCCAAGCATCAGGAATATAGCCGTTGGACACAGCTGTTGTAAGGACATTCCTTGATGCAATCCCATTGGTCCAAAGCAACCACTTTTGTCCTTTGGAATTGTTGTTGCAGGAAAAGCTTATCAGGCTCCAGCTGCAAGCAATGAGGTTTGGACACCTGTCACCTTTTCAAGATCCTTGCAGATCTTGTCTGAAAAGTAGTCACGTGACAAGATATGGTGGTTGACATTTGATATTGCTGACGTGGATTCCAACGGTCAAAGAGGTTCACTTCAAGTCTTCAATCATTGGGGCGGTCCTGGTGTACAAGCGGTTGGAGATATGCGGTCACGCCTGGAGCGGTTGCAAAGTGCGGTTCAAGACAAGATAGTTTGCACTGAGAATGTTCAAAGGGGTTTCATACAAGGGAATTCCACGTGCGGTTTTGCATGTGCGGTTGCTTTTAGTGCGGTTCTGAAACTTCTTGAACTGCAACTTCAGATCCAATGATTTTTGTGCCAGTCTTCAAGCCTAAATTTAACCTATTATATAAAATGGACTTATCTAAAAAATTGAAGTCTAAGCTTCATTACATAGGGTCCTAAAGTCCTTAAAATAGACAGGAGGTTATGGTATCAATCAAATCTAATACAAAATAGGAGGGTTAGAATAAGCATACCCAACAATACTCCTGAACTAAGCCCCAACTTAGGTCATACTCCTGAACTAAGTGTCAATGTAGGTTCATAATCCTAAACTAAACCTCAACCTAGGTAATACTCCTGAACTAAGTCTCAATTTAGGTTCATACTCCTAAACTAAGCCTCAACTTAGGTCATGCTCCTGAAGTATGTCTTAATGTAGGTTCATACTCCTGAACTAAACCTCAAATTAGGTCATACTCCTGAACTAAGTCTCAATTTAGGTTCATACTCCTGAACTAAGCCCCAACTTAGGTCATACTCCTGAGCTAAGTCTCAATTTTAGGTTCATACTCCTGAACTAAACCTCAACTTAGGTCATACTCCTGAACTAAGTCTCAATTTAGGTTCATACTCCTGAACTAAACCTCAACTTAGGTCATACTCCTGAACTAAGTCTCAATTTAGGTTCATACTCCTGAACTAATCCCCAACTTAGGTCATACTCCTGAACTAAGTCTCAATTTAGGTTCATACTCCTGAACTAAGCCCCAACTTAGGTCATACTCCTGAACTAAGTCTCAATGTAGGTTTATACTCCTGAACTAAGCCCCAACTTAGGGTCATAATCCTGAACTAAGTCTCAATTTAGGTTCATACTCCTGAACTAAGTCTCAATTCAGGTTCATACTCCAGAACAAAGCCTCAACTAAGGTTTATACTCCTTAACTAAGCCTCAACTTAGGTATAGACGCCTTCAAACAATCTCACTCAGGACACCACCACGTCCACACAAATCTTACTCAAGACACCACCACTTCCACACAAATCTCACCTCAGGACACCAACACGTCCACCTCACATCAGGACAACAACACGTCCACCTCACATCAGGAAAGCAACACGTCCACCTCACATCAGGACACCAACACATCCGCCTCACCTCAGGACACCAACTCGTCTACCTCACTTCTGGACACCAACATGTCTACCTCACTTCAGAAAACCAACACGTCCACCTCACCTCAAGATACCTCCACGTCCTCACTTCTGACCAACACGGTCACCTTCTCTCTCCCGACAAAGCGATCCAGATTGGGACCCTTATCTTTATCGATGCCCCACTTCCTTCATAAGTGACGTCGCCGAGGGGCTTCTGTAAGTATCCCAATTCGGATTGCTCCCCATCCGAGCACACGGGAAGCACCGCGGACTCACGCAAAGGTCCAAAACCACCAACCAAACCAAGGGATGACCTTTCCGGGATAAAATGGGACAGAAGGACTTTTCAGGAATTACAAAAAATAACCAACTTGCAAACATGTTCGCACGGACCACTTTGCAGGGTGAAAATAATGATGAAAAAATCCCCTTAAAGTCCACAATATTCCCTCAAATCTGGGAAAACCAAAAAAATGGTAATGACAGAAGAGTCTGAGCGGATCACTTTGCAATTTTTCTAGGCCTATAAATAGAGGGCTCCCACTCTCATTTTCTTCACACCTCTCTTCTTTCCTCCCTCCCCCCAGCAAGCTGGGACAAGTCTAAGCCCTCTCGAGGCCCTTCGGCCCTTCCCGAGGCCACCCGAGCCTTCCTAAGACGCTCCGAATCCCTCCATAGGTGCTCCGAAGTCCTCCTGAAGCCCAGCCGAGCCATCCTGAGCTGCTCCCAAGCCATCCCAAGGCGCTCTTGAAGCATCCTGAAGCCCTGCCGATCCATCCCGAAGCATCCCGAAGCCCTGCCGATCCATCTTGAGGCATCCCGAAGCCCTTCCGAGCCATCCCAAGGCGCTCCCGAGCCATCCCGATGCGCTCCCAAACAATCCCGAAGTCCCGCCTGTCCATCCCGAGGCATCCCGAAGCTCTATCGGTCCATCCCAAAGCATCCCGAAGCCTCCCGAAGCTCTGCCGGTCCATCCCGAGCCATCCCGAAGCATTCCGAAACTCTGCCGGCATGCATCGGTCCACCCCGAGGCAATACCGGTCCATTCCGGTCGATCCTGGAACACTATTCACACTCAATCAAACTCATTCCCCCGCGAAAGATAGACACAAACCAACATTTGTAAGACATCCTTCCAAATCTCTTTCAATTAATTTTAATATTTAAATATTTCTTTTAAATACATCTTCTACAATGTAGACATCATTTTCAAAATGCATTTTTAAAAGCACACACACACACAAAACTTTTAAAGAAAGAAGTGTATCGAAAGACTCGTGTATACGAGGCGACTTGGGTGAACTCTACTATTCTCTTCCCGAGGCGTAACCTGACCTCCGAACTCAAAAATCTCATCACACAACAAAACAAAAACTAAAACAATGCCTTTTCATAATGTTTTGGGCACGATCAAAACGGCGTGGCGACTCTACGAAAAACAGTACGACCGTACAATGCTAGATGCCGTCCTGCCACGGATCGGGTAATTTCAGCTATCGCAAATGGAATTGCGATAGGTGGGTTGCGGATTCATATGATTTCCAACCCCTTTGAAGGAGGGGAAGAATGGGAGGAAACTGAAAGTATGAAGGATAAGCGAGAATGCCCAAGTTGAGCCTATATCAATGCTGGAAGAGGAGATGGAAGAAGATAATGTTACTAATGTGACATAAAATAGAAAAGTACGGGTGACGCAATCGATGATGCCAACTTGGCGCAGAAGAGACGGAAGCGGAGTGAACAGCAGAGTGAAAGGGATGCCATTCATAGACGCCGGATTTAGAATGACCTTGGAGGAGGATTGCCCCGGTGTGAGTGTTCTTCATAACAAAAGAATCATATGAGAAGGTGATAGAGGCATTGTTATCTTGACAAAATTTAGAGATAGAAATAATATTGCGAGACAAAGTAGGAACATGAAGAACATGATTAAGTTTAAAGGAAGAGGAAGGAGTTAGGAGAGAGGTAGAACCAATGTTTTAGATGGGTAAACTGGATCCATCGCCAATGAAGAGTTCATCAGTACCATCATAGGGATAATGGAGAGAGATATTTTTGAGGTCATTAGTGGCATGATGTGTGGCGCCGCTATCAAGGAGCCAGTTGGGATGAGGAGCAGTAGAGGAAGTAGTGGCGACATAGATAGGTGGTTGGGTGGTTGGGGGGTGAGGGGTTGGGCGAGGGTTGTTGTTTTGTGGTGGGGTGGAACATTGGCGTTGGGGTATTGTCGCCGGAAGGCGGGGCAATAGGAGAGGGAACGACCAACTTCTCGGCACCATTGGCACTTGCCTTGGTAGGTGTTGCGGTTTTGGTTGTTTTTGTTGTTGGAGCGGTTGGGTTGGTTGGTGGGCTGAGGAATGTTGTTGTTGTTGTATTGGCGGGAAGGGTTGGTGGTGGTGGATGGTTTGGCGGCATACTTAACTGTGGCGGGGAAGGTGGAAGCAACACGGGTTTTGAGGGAGATGGTGAGTTCACGGTTGATGAGTTTTTCATGAAGTTCATCAAATGTGATGAGTGTTTATCGATTCTGAACAGCAGAGATGACATTGTCATAATCTGAATCATTGATTTGGTCAAGAATACGATCAATAATATCATCGGGATCTAAGGGACGGCTTAGGGAGGCGAGTTGATCCACGTAGTTTTTGATGTCATGCATGAAATCGGTTATGGATAGAGTACCTTTGGTGATGTTGCGAAGACGATCTTTAAGTTGTTTAAGATGGTCTTTGGAGGGATTTGCATAGGTTTTAGTGAGGGTGGGCCAAGCGACATTGGTTGTTTGGCACATGGAGATTAAGGGTACAAGAGAAGGCGAGAGGGTACCGGAGAAAGCACGAAGAATGAGTTTGTCTTGTCGGAACCACGTTTTGAAGGTCGAGTTCGGTAGAGTAATGGTGGTGGCTGGATTGGCCGAATTGTCCTCGGTGGCAGCTACGGCCGGGGTGGTGATGGTGAGGGTTTCTTCCGGTTTGGGAAGAGTACCATCAAGGTATTGGTAAAGGTCAAGACCAAGGAGACAGGCCCGTTGACAAGGGAGTGCAAAATGAGCAAATGAACAGGGCCCATTATTTTCAAGGGCCCCATATTTTTCCCAGCCCATTGCCTACCTAGCCCAAAATCCTATCCCTTCCTTAGCCTGTAGGAGAAATTCTTTAAAACAACGTACGCACTTCTTAAACAGCGATGAGTTAAAAAAAAAAAAAAAAAAAAAGCAGATTCATGGATCGGAAATAACTAAGGAAGAAGATCAAACGACAACTCGGAAATCGCGGCTTGACGAGGAATTGATCGATTGATTGTAACAACGGTAAATAAAAATGTTTATATTTGACTACAATCATAATTTAGGGCAATCAACAAATCTTCTTTCTTCCGTTCTTCCACAAGAATCTCCATGTTTGTCCTCATAGATAAATCAAGCTGAAGTCACTTAGCGCCTCTCTGTATTTAGTTGGGCTTAACGAATTCTCTGGTCTGATGATGCGCCATGTTTGAGATTGAGAGAATCTCTTTTGAAGAAACCCAATTTCCAGTCCAGGTTTTTCATTCCAATTTTGTACTCTAATATATTGTGTGTATTTTTTATATATTAAGGGCCCAATATTTATTTTTGCACAGGGCCTCAAAAATGATTGAGACGGGCCTGCAAGGAGAGTTGCTTCTATTTGGGTTTTCCAAGCTATATAGTTTGTGGATGTAAGTTTAAGGATGTGGTTGAAGGATACCATAATAAGGGGTTTGTTTGGTTCTTCAGAGCTGGGTATAAGGGAGAGATCGGAGGAGGAAGCCATGGATGAGGCGGCCGAGTAGGGGAGGGGTGGGTAGAGCAAAGAGGTTTAGGATCTTGACTCTGATACCATGTAAGAGAATAGAAGACAAAAGTTTGGTGCTTGAAAGCCTTTTTGAATTGTATTCACAATAGGGTTTATATACAAGAGTTGCTTGGAGATTAAGCAAGAGAATCCTAACCATATTCTACTTTAGACCATTAGAAAGCTAAATACAATTAGAAAACTAAAGAATAAGGAAACTAGATATATACAATGATTAGGAGTCTAATTCCTTAATAGAAGGCTCCGTATACAAGTATGTTTCCGTTAGGAGGATTGTTTATTTGAAATTATGTGATTTTGGGTGTTCCTTAATTGTTTCTGGTTTCTAACTTGCTTAATACTAAGTGCGTGTAACCGCTCTAGTTCTAGATTCAGAAAAGTACCTTTTTGACAATTCTAATGGCATGAAAGTGACTGCAATGGAAAATTAATCACCTTTTTGAGGAGAATCTATGATTATTTGGTAGCTTTAATATTCGTATCAGATGTCCGTTATAACTTTCTGCATCAGAATCGCAATTGTTAAATCGAAGAATGGTTTTTCACATATTAATTCTACTTATTACCCTTCAAGTGAAGGTATATACAAGTCCAATGTTCTTAGTAAATGCTTGCAATCTTAACACATTTCTTGAAAATTCATTTTTTTTTTATTTATTCTTATTCAAAATGAAAGTAAACTTACAATAAATATGAGAGAAGGCGAGGAGCCTTCCTCCTTCAAAGGAATACATTACAGAAATAAACACTTGAATATGTGTCCTACTAAGAACACACACCAAAAGAAGACGGAAAATATGAAAAATATTCAAGAACTCAAACATACTAGTGAAACATTGAGCTTGCTAGCTAGTTTATCCACATTGGAATCCAGTTGGGGATTTTTGGCCACAATAGTTAAGCAACAAGCTGAGATCTACTGGAATATTGAGGTTAATTCCCAAGACACCAGCTTTAATTGCGGTACAAAGGCAGACTGCAGCTTCAAGATCAGCAAGTCCACCAATGAGACTACAACAAGGGGAAGTTGCGGGGGTTCCAATGACTAGGTGGATCAAGTCATTAAGCAAGTTAGCGCAAACGCCCAATTTTAGAGTGTCTTTAGGGCATTGTTCCTTGGGTGGGGTGGGAGGGGTGGGCATTGGGGTTGGTGGTTTGGGAGTGGGGGTCTTTGGGGTGGGTGGTTTGGGGGTGGGTGTCTTTGGGGTTGGTGGTTTGGGGGTGGGGGTCTTTGGGGTTGGTGGGCATTTTGGTACTGGTGTTGGTGGTGGTGGGCATTTTGGTACTGGTGATGGTGGTGGTGGGCATGAGGTCTTTATGTGACTTGAGGTGACCAAGGTGAAGAAAAGAAGGTTGAGAGTGAGGAAGAAGGCAGCCCTAGTCATAGAGTTTGATGCCATTTTAGAACTGGAATGACTATGGGTTTTGCTTAAGAGAGAAGTAGTAGCTTGTTGCTTGTGGTGTGGTGTGGTGTGGAACTATAAGAGTGTGTTGAGTATTTATAGATGGAAATCATGTATGAGCAATGCTATGGACCAAAAAGGAAAAAAAAATATCCCAAAGATTTGGCAATAAAACCAATTGCAATGCTAGTTGTTGATTGAGCTTGCACAATTGTTTTAGGCCGTCGACAAAAGATGTTTTTCATGTAGCGTAGAAGAGGCAGTTCAACTGCATAGCAATTGGGCAAACTTAGCACACGATGTTAAAACTAACAGCCAAGACTCAAGCGGGTGAAAATGTCCAAAATAGACCAAATATGGGTTATATGATATATTAGGCTAGTTGCACGTAAGGGTAAGTTACATGTTATTGATATTTTGTGCTAATTTGCAAAGTCATTATGCAATCCTTATGTTTCTAAAGAAATTTATTCATAATTAGTAAAACAATTATTGACATTTATTTTGGAACGAAGAGTCTGTTTTTTTCTTCTTACCTTTTTTATTTTAGTAAAATAAACTGGTCTTAGAAGATTAATCCAAGTTGGCACATTGGATTGCAAACATATCTTACACAAGTTGGCAGGGCTACATGAAAGGATAAGCCTAAGAAAATACAGATTTTGGAATTTTCCCATTTTGTTAGTTGTCACAAATCAATAATATCTCTCTCTCCTTGATCTACAGTTATTAATCTTAGAGATGCACTTATTCATGTACATGGAGATGTTTTTTGTTACCCCATAAAGAGTGATTGAGTACATCTCTTTCATAATCTTGCATTTGATGTTCAGCTTAAAAAAAAAAAAAAAAAATCAAAAAAAGGACCTAACTAATGTAGTTTGTTGATTTCAACTAATTGGAGTATATTTGCCACACATAAAAGCTTCCGAGTGTAGTTTATAGTCAACGGCTCATTGCTAGTAGAAACTCATCGCAGACTCCTTAGCAATGTTAAGTGTCTCGCTAAGGAAAAGTACAACAAATGAGGCGGACGTATAGAAAACACTTGCTATTTTCTTATTTATACTCTTATCCGAAATAAACACACTTTGGGTGGGGGATGTACAAGAAATTAGGTTAAAAAGGGACCGAAATACAATTACCTAAAACCTTTGTTGATATTCTATTTCAGAGTTTTCAGAATTTAGGCATATCTTTGAGTGCGTCTGGGGAGAAACGTTTCTCCGTCGCGTATGGAAAAACGGGGCTTATTATGTCGCGCGACGTAAGTAGCCGGTTACGGATATCGCTTTCTGAGCTTACGGATATCCAGGAAGCTTTGAAATGGATATCCGTAAGCTTTTGTAAAGGATATCCGAAAACCAAGTATTTTTCCTGGATATCCTTTACAAAGCTTCTGATATCGAACATTGAATATGGATATCCGAAGCTTTGTAAAGGATATCCAGAAAAAATATTTGGTTTCTGGATATCCTTTACAAAGCTTCTGGATATCCTTTTCAAAGCTTCTGGATATCCTTTCCAAAGCTTCTGGATATCCAGAAGCTGATGAAGTGATATCCAGTTTTTGTGGCTAGGTATGTCGCGCGACATAACAAGCCCCGTTTCTCCATAAGCGATGGAGAAACGCGTTTCTCCCCAGATTTTGTGCATATCTTTCTCTTAGTTTTATATTAGAAAAGAAAAAAGTCACTTAAGATTAAGAATCCAAGATAGTTTATAACAAAAATAGGTGAAACATATAGAAGGGTTTGCAGCTATTCCTAACTTATGTACTACTATTGTCATGTAATATTATATCTTTTTGTGTGAAAAATAAAATAGTCTCTCCGTCTCGTATATGAAAACGTGAGTTTTGTGGGAACATTATTATGTTTCCTTATTTCAAAAGACTTCTATATGGTAAGAAGATTTTGGGACTTTCATGGAGATTTATAAGTATCTTAATTTTATTAAGAGATTGTAATTATGTAAATATCTTTTATTTATGTACATAGTTTTATATTAGGACTAACCTACTAATATTTGATTTCCTTGTGAGTGTGTTATATGTTTTCATATAGAAAGGAATCTCACAAAGGAAGAAGTCGATTGCATGAAGATCTTCTCCAAGGTGCTCTATAAATGCAAGGCTTTCAGCACAAAGAGAAGTTACATAATTTACGAGAGAAAATCACATTCTTCATAGTCATTCGACATTGTAGTTTTAGGTTGTGAGCTTACATCCGTAACTCACATCTAAGTTTTCATAAAGTTCTCTTGTTTTACTTCTGATTGAATAAGTCCTACTTGGGAAAGGGGAGTTGTTCATATCATAGAAGGTGATTAGAACTTGTTTAGTATTTTCATATTTTAGTTTTTCACTTATTTGTTTTTGTAAGAAACATAAGTTTTAATAGTGAAAAGGTTTTTGGGCGTAAGCTAGTTTGCCGATCACACGTATCGCAAGCGTATATAACTCTTGAGTTATTGCATTTATTTACTTTTATTTACTTTATTCCGCCGCATTATTCGTGGATGTGTGGACGATTGTGAGACACATCTCGTACTCACATCCTTTGCCTATTGCGTGATCCAAGTTTCCTAGCTACACGAAACTTTCAATTGGCATCGAGCCCAACTCTCGATATATTACCGAGTGTTGATCCGAGAAAGTGTAGTCATTATGGAATGCCAAAATCACCAAAATAGGCCTCCCCGTCTTGGATGGCACAAATTATTCTCTTTGGAAGTCTAAGATGCGAAATTACATCAAAAGTATTGATGAAAGAGCTTGGATGTGCATTCTTGTTGCATGGCAACCTCCTACCGTGGAGAAAAAGCCATCTTCTCGTGTCAGAGTCCTTCTTGAAAGAAAACCCGAAGAACAATGGACTCTTGATGAAATACAAGCCGCAAATTACAATTCAAAAGCCACGGGTGCTATTTCCAGCCATGTTTCTCGGGAATATGTACAAGCTTATAACAAATGAAAGTATAGCCAAATCGCTTGGGATATTTTGCAAACTCAATGTGAGGGAGCACCAAGTGTGAAGGCTACCAGGCTTAGGATTTTAATGGATAGGTTTGAGTTACTTCGAATGGAAGAAACCGAGGATATTGTGTCATATGCCGCTAAGATTCATGAGATTTCAAATGAATGCACAAGTCTAGGAGAATCAATCTCCAATGCAAGACTTGTTAGTAAGATTCTAAGGACCTTGCCCGAGAGGTTTAACATTAAAGTAGGTTTGTGATTGAAGAAACAAAGGACACAAATACCGTAGGTCTTGACACCATCATAGGAATCTTGACCGTGTTTGAGCTTAACCTTGAGGCTCGAAGAAAAACAAAACACACAGTCTTGCTCTCAAAAGTGCTTCGCATTACCAAGAGAGCTTGTGGAATTATCCTCTCGAGATTGACAAGTCAAATCTTGAAGATGAGGATGTTGCTTTTATTTCAAAGAAATTCAGTTCTATACCGAAAAATAGAAGGATGAGCAAATTTCCCAATAGACCTACATCCAAGATCACAAAAGCCAAAACCTAGCACCGACACCGGATTCAAGAAGCCAAGTTTTGAAAATAAATCATCTCGAATCTGTCCAATGTAGGGCATGTCGTGGCTTTGGTCATTATGCCAATGAGTGTGCTAACACACTTAAAAAGAAGGGGATGAGCTTAACTGCTACCCTTAGTGACGTGAAGATGAGGAAGAAGAAGTGGCTAACATGTCTGTCTTAAATTGCCATTCTGTGTTTAATGCTTTTTCCGCAGATATAGAAGAAAATACTCCCGAAAACCCTTGGATGTGGGCTCGCTTGTGTACACATCTCGGTGTCACATCTGAACCGGAGCCGAACCGTTTCTCTATTAAAGGAGATTCGTATGATGAAGATGAAGAAAGAGACATTCCTATGAGGAACTCTTTGCCACATACAAGGAGCCGCATACAGATTGGATGAAAAGATTGGACAAAATTGAGATACTTGTTAAGGTAAACAAATCTCTGTCCGATAAATTAGCCGCTTGTGAAGATGAAAAGTCAGTACTTTCAAAAGAAAATGATGCTCAAAAAGATACCATTGCAAGACTTGAAGTCCTTGTGACCAAAAGAGAAGTTGACCTTGAAAAATTCAAGAATGAATGTGAAAAAGCTGATAATACTTTCACTAAGTTAAACAAAAGTAAAATGAAAATGGAAGAAGCTTTTTCTATGGGTCAACGTGACAAAATTGGTATAGGTTTTGAAAATAATTTTGTAAAGGAGGGATATGAAGGTTCTACCTCTAAGAGTGTGAAAAAACAAGCTTTTAAAGAAAAAATCATTCTGAGTGAGAAGAGACCAAGAAAGAGGCATTACATCTGTCATTACTGCCTTGCTCCTGGTCACATTAGGCCCTTCTGCTACAAACTTAAGGCTGATAAAAAATCTGGTAATTTCAAACAGCCTCAGATGTGTGAGAAGATGTATGCACATCCTAACACACATCCAAATAATCTGAGACCTCTCGCAACCCAAAAGAAAATCATAAACAAATGGGTAGCCAAACCAATTACCACAGTAATGTTGTCTACTCTTCCCTCAAGAGTACCGTCTCTCGGCTCTTGGTATTTTGATAGTGGGTGCTCTAGGCACATGACTGTAACCAAGCAAATTCTTCTTGACTATGAAATAATAAATGGAGGGAAAGTAAATTTTGGTGGAGGTGCTCAAGGAAAAATTGTTGGAAAAGGAACCCTAGATGTCAAGGGTCTCCCAAAATTGCATAATGTGTACCATGTGGAAGGCTTGAAAGCCAACCTAATAAGCATCGACCAACCGTGTGATGATGACCTATTTGTGAAGTTTGATAAGCACTTGTGTGAAGTGTTTGATAAGGATAATAAATGTGTGTTTACCGGTCCTAGATCTGCCGATAATTGTTACCAATTTGGTGACAATCATGTCTTCGCCTAAGCTCAAAAGCTAATGATGTCAATCTGTGGCACCAAAAATTAGGGCATGCTAGCCGTAGAACTCGGGAAGAACTTCAAAGGTTTGAAGCCATTAAAGACCTCCCTAAACCGAACTTCAAGAACCCCGATGTCCGTGGTTCATGTCAAAAGGGAAAACAAACAAAAGCATCACATAAAAAGGTCCAACAATGCTCCACAACTAGATGTTTGGAGATGATTCACACCGATTTAATGGGACCTATTGAAGTAGAAAGCTTTGGTAGGAAAAAGTATGCCTTTGTGTGTGTTGATGATTATTCTAGGTACACTTGGGTAATGTTCTTAAGAGAAAAGTCGAAACAATTGGAGAATTCAAGAATTGGTACAAAAGAGTTAGAAATCTTTATGGTCTTAAGACTCGTGAGGATCGTGTCCGACCATGGCACCGAATATGAGAATCAAATGTTCACCAATTTTTGCAATTCTAAAGGAATCACTCATGAGTTTTCGCACCAATCACCCCACAAAGAAAATGGAATTGCTGAAAGAAAGAATAGAACCTTGCAAGAAATGGCAAGAGTCATGCTAAGTTCAAAGAACTTGTCCAAAAAGTTTTGGGCGTAAGCTTTAAACACCGCTTGCCACATTGGCAATAGGGTGTTCCTAAGGATTGGTAGCACCGTCACTCCATATCAAATCCTCCTTGGAAAGAAACCAACCGTAAAATATTTTCATGTGTTTGGTTGTGTTTGTTATATTCTCAATGATAGAGAATACCTGTCCAAGTTTGATTCAAAAGTGACAAAGCAATTTTCATGGGCTATTCCACAAACAAGTAGAGCTTACAGAGTTTTCAATCTCAAAACTAAGACCATTATGGAATCTGCTAATGTTAAATTTGATGACTCACTTGATCTTAACCTCAAGACGCCGAGGATGATGTTTCGTTGCTTGCTTTGGACTCGGAAGGATGAAGAAACGAGTCTTTGAAAAAGCAAAAGAAACTTCCAAGTGTTGGTAAAAATGATGAACCCGACAAGGATGTAACCAAGGATGTGGACACATCTCGCTCCACATTCGAACCCACATCCGCTCCCACATCCACTCAAACTCCCGTAACCGAGGACGTTCCTCGATTCGATCGTGATGATGCTCCGTAAGATAATGTGAATGGGTGTGTGGATAGGTCAAAGGATATCCCTTCAAAATCCAGTAAAACCACCCCACTTCACAAGTTGTGGGAGATGTGCATGCTCAAGTGAGAACTAGACAAAAGGACAAAGTTGATTATAGAAAGATGGCCGGTTTATGGAGTTGCTCCTCGGCATACTCCCGGGTAAGCTTCATTGTTTTGTTTCTAAAATTGAACCTAAGAATGTTACCGAAGCATTGAAAGATGCCGATCGGATTATGGCTATGCAAGATGAATTAATTCAATTTGAAAAGAATGAAGTATGGACTCTTGTTCCTAGACCCTCACATGGTAATGTAATAGGAACCAAATGGATTTTTAAGAACAAAACTGATGAGCAAGGTGTGATAACTAGAAATAAAGCTAGGTTAGTTGCTCAAGGTTACACTCAAATTGAGAGAATTGACTTTGAGGAGACATTTGCTCCGTTGCAAGAATTGAGTCCATTAGGCTTTTGTTAGCCATTGCATGTTACCTCAAAATTACTCTTCATCAAATGGATGTCAAGAGTGCCTTTTTAAATGGGATATTAAATGAAGAAGCCTATGTTGAACAACCTAAAGGCTTTGTGGACTCCAAATATCCTAATCATGTGTATAACCGAAGAAAGCTCTGTATGGGCTAAAGCAAGCCCCTAGAGCTTGGTATGGTAGGTTGACCGACCATTTGCTTCAACTAGGATTCAAGAGAGGTGAGGTTGACAAAACTTTGTTTGTGAGAAGAAACAAAAAGGAGATTCTTGTGGCACAAATCTATGTAGATGATATTGTGTTTGGGTCAAACTCTGACCCTATGTTAGCTAACTTTGTGGATAGCATGACTTCCACATTTGAGATGAGCATGGTAGGAGAATTGAACTTTTTCTTAGGCTTACAAATTAAGCAATTCCAAGATGGCATGTTCATTTCTCGATCTAAGTATGCCAAGAATCTTGTGAAAAAGTTTGAGCTTGAACACTCTTCACATCAAAGAACCCCAATGGGATCTTCCCAAAAGTTAAGCCATGATTCGGATGGTGAGAGTGTTGATCAAACCCTCTATAGAAGCATGATAGGAAGCCCGCTTTACCTCACTGCAAGTAGACCCGACATTATGTTCGGTGTGTGTCTATGTGCTAGATACCAAGCCAACCCTAAAGTGTCCCATCTTAAAGCCTTGAAAAGAATCATTAGGTATGTGAGTGGGACTGTGAACCTAGGTCTACATTACTCTAAAGAAACAAACACAAATTTGGTTGGGTACACTGATTCGATTGGGCCGGAAATAGTGATGACGTAAAAGTACCACCGGTGGATGTTTCTACCTAGGTAATAATCTTGTGTCTTGGTATAGTAGGAAGCAAAATTGTGTGTCCTTGTCCACCGCCGAGGCCGAATATGTTGCCCTTGGGAGTTCTTTGCACACAATTACTTTGGATGAATCAAATGCTAAAAGATTATGGATTAAATAGCAAAGTTTTGACTGCTTTTTGTGATAACAAAAGTGCCTTGGACATATCTAAAAATCCTGTTCAACATTCTAGAACAAAACACATTGATATTAGACATCATTTCATTAGAGATCTTGTAGAACAAAAAGCGTGTGTCCGGGAATTTGTTGGGACTGAAAATCAATTGGCTGATATATTTACAAAGGCATTAGATTTGGAGAGATTTTCCTCCTTGAGGAAGTCTCTTGGCTTGTGTGATATCTAAGGTTGTGAGACCAGATGTGTCTCACATCCTCTAACACATCTGTAGATTAGTTTAACCAAAAAAAAAAAAAAAAAAAAAAATCATAAAAAGAAAAAGCCAAAAATATCATGCATTAGCACGAAATTTCTCAGTGGTCACTTGTGAGTCTTCATCCTTGACATTATTTTTGATCACTTAATTGTGAGTATTTCCTGTCCATGTAATCTTTTGATTACTTGGTATAACCTTCCTAGGTATCTCACAGTGGGTGCTAAAAGGAAAGAAAATATATATATATGTGAGAAACAGCTGCTTCACCCTTAGTATGAAGCCATACCATTGTGATCAAGTGATTTTCATAAGAAAACTTGAAGTCAAACTTGATAAAATCATTGGGAAAAAGGGCTATCTTTGGGATCAAGTAAAGTGAAAGCTACTCACATTGCAAAAATCCACAACAAAAAATTGGTGGATGCATCCTAGAGGCTGTGCAGATTGGATTATTGCTCATTGACTTTTTGTGATCTAAATGTGTCCCAATATGTGACTCACATCCTATGCCACATCCATAAGCTGAGAATATTTCCTTCACTTGTGTGTTTGCATCATGCTAGGCATATTGCATTTTAGGACATATAAGAGCTTTGTAAATATGCTAGTTAATTAATTTTCTCTCTTAATTTACTCTTTGATTATATAGGTTTTTGATCTCCAATATCTTTCATGAAAAGAAAAGATGTGTATCAATCCTTGATTGAAAAGGTTGAAAAATTCTTTTGGGATTCTATTTTAAAAATAAAGATATGCCGAAGCAATTTGTGTTTTCATAAAAATCTTACAAAATCTTGATTTATTTTAATCCCTTATTTTCTTGGAAGGTGCTTGTGTGTTACAACCTCAAAGGATTTCTAGCCGTTGGAGGACTCTTAAGGATTTTGAGGTATGTTAAACCTCTTTGAAAAAAGGATTCCTAATTTTAGTAGGAAAGGGGGAGCTGTGAGTATTTAATATACCTCACATCCGTCCCATCCCCCATAAACCTTGACAAAACCCTTTGTTCTTCCTCCTCTTTGCTCTCAATCACACACACCCTTGCATTAATTCCTCTTTACTCTGTTCAACCAACCTCCTTCACCTTCGTCTGAACCAACAATGGATGCTCCTTCTCCCAAATCCTCTTCATCAAAGCCGCGATCAAGCTTCGCCGAGGAAAACCCTAAGGCTCCATCCTCTCCGGTGATCCCACCATCGGATGTCGCCATTGCTGTTGAACCTTCCTCAACTAAGAAGAGGAAGTTGACCCAAGAAAAACCCCCAAAGTCTGTTACATCGCCGGTGCCTCCTCGTGGTCTTCGACGATCTGGTAGGACTCGCAAGCTGTCAGAGGCTGACAAAGCTAAGAACCTTCTAAAACCTGGCGGGAAACCTACAACGGCCATTGTTCTTGAAGAAATAGAAGAAGATGATGAGGTAATAGTCCCTCTTATTAGGACTAGGGCTAAATCAAAAATTACTCCTCCCTCTGTTATTGATGCTGTCCCTATGATTAATCCCTCTGAGGTTTTGCCTACTGTTGCTCCCCATGCTGAACCTTTGATCTCTATTGAGACTGATCCCTATGCAATACCTGTTGATTCTATTGCTCCTGCTTCTCCCATAATATCTTCTGATCCCATTATCCCCAATACTGCTTCACCCCCTAGGGATAATGTTTCTAGTCCTGTAGCTGAGCCCTCTGCTCCCTTGGTCTCTAGTCCTGTTGAGGACCTTATTTCATTCAGTGATGATGAACCCCTGGCTAAGATTTTAAAAGATGTAAAGGGAAAGAAAAAGGTAGCTGAGACTGATTTGGAGCCAATAGAAGAAGAGTCTGACTCTAGCTCAGATGATGATGATACTGCTTCGGATGAAAACTACAAGCTTGGGAGAGAAGAGCTAGATCAAGAAAAAGAGGACCAAGTGCTAGATTCCTCGGATGCTGATGATAATGATGTTGAACCCATCAAAGTGCCATTCCCTGTGAAGGATGTGTCTAAGGATGTGCCCACATCCAGACGCACATCTACTCGAAAGAAGGCTGATTTGGGTATGTCATCTTCTCTATCTCTTGTCTCTAACCCCAAACCCTTTTCCAAAAAGTTTCTGTCCAAAAAGGCTTCTGATAGATTTGAGTTAATTTCCTCTAAAGCCTTTGTTGTTGAGATGAAAAGGGATAGGGACACCTTTGTTAAACTTGGAATGGATAAGTTTTTTGAGGAAAGAGGATTATTCTTGACTGTGGACCATCCCCTTCCCTTCTATCCAAAATTGGTTTATGAGTTTTATGCCAATCTGCCTAAGAATTTTGATAGAACTTACTCTCATTCCACTGGTGTTTATGTTAGAGGAATATTTGTTCACTTTACACCTTCAGTTATCAATGATTTTCTTGGATTGAGTGATAATCTTGATGATATAGTTTCTATTGAGGAGGATGAACTGGTTTCTGCTCTCACACATGGAAAGGTCACTTCCTGGCCTGTAAAGCCTAAGGATTTAGGTAGTGGTTCATTATCCTCCCTTTATTGCTTTCTCCACTCCATCCTTGCAGCCAATTTATGTCCCTCCAATAACAAAACTTCTGTTACTAGAATGCAAGCTTTGCTTCTGTATAGATTGGGACTTAAGAAGCGTATTAATTTTGGGGATTTCATTTTTAGAAAAATTTGTGATTATGGAGAGTCTCCCTCGAAAAAATGGTCTTTACCTTACCCTTCATTGATCTCCCAAATTCTCATAGCCAATGGGGTAAAGGTTGAAAGAGGAGAAGAAAGGGTGGAAAACTTTGCCCTGTTTAAGGAATCCAAAACTCTTTTAGACCCCAAGCAGAGGCATGTTGATCTCCCAGTTGGCACTGTTCCTGAACTTGGTATGGAAGATGTGGACACATCTGATGTCACATCCAAGAGATTTTTGCCGCCGTATGAAAGATTTGGATGCTGAAATTGTAGCCGCTTGAAGCTCAAGCCCAAGCCTCTTT
This sequence comes from Adenophora triphylla var. japonica, assembly GCA_022495995.1. Lineage (NCBI taxonomy): Eukaryota > Viridiplantae > Streptophyta > Magnoliopsida > Asterales > Campanulaceae > Adenophora > Adenophora triphylla. The sequence continues at coordinate 75,184 of JAFEMH010002034.1, forward strand.
AGCTCATGCCAATAAGTTGAAAGCTCTTAGAGATAATCTCCTTAGATGGTATGCTAAACTTTCTAGTCAAAAAGGGGAGATTCTAGTTCAAATGTTGATGCCGCCAAAGTGAAGTCCGGGATGCCGCCGTGAATGCCGCTAAAGCTAAAGCTCTTGCGGCTTTAGGTGGAGACAGGTTGATCTTTGATTTAGGGGAGAAAAGTTTTTTTTTTTGTGATGGTTGCTAAAGACAATTTTTAATTTTCGCTTTAGTTTTTAGTTTTAAAACAATGGTCTCGTAATAGCTTTAATTAGGATGTTTCGAATGGTTTTTTGGTTTTTCTTAATGAACTCAAGCTAGTATTCGTTCTAATTCTGTTTTGCGGCTTTTATGTGTGGATGTGTATACACATCTGGACACACATCCATTCGGGGAGTTATGTCTTTCAATATTCTCGTGGTCATAATATTATGTTTGTTATAAATCTGTGGTTTTGACCGTAAAGTCCAAAATAGGAGATTGAAAACGTGAGTTTTGTGGGAACATTATTATGTTTCCTTATTTCAAAAGACTTCTATATGGTAAGAAGATTTTGGGACTTTCATGGAGATTTATAAGTATCTTAATTTTATTAAGAGATTGTAATTATGTAAATATCTTTTATTTATGTACATAGTTTTATATTAGGACTAACCTACTAATATTTGATTTCCTTGTGAGTGTGTTATATGTTTTCATATAGAAAGGAATCTCACAAAGGAAGAAGTCGATTGCATGAAGATCTTCCAAGGTGCTCTATAAATGCAAGGCTTTCAAGACAAAGAGAAGTTACATAATTTACGAGAGAAAATCACATTCTTCATAGTCATTCGACATTGTAGTTTTAGGTTGTGAGCTTACATCCGTAACTCACATCTAAGTTTTCATAAAGTTCTCTTGTTTTACTTCGATTGAATAAGTCCTACTTGGGAAAGAAAGGGAGTTGTTCATATCATAGAAGGTGATTAGAACTTGTTTAGTATTTTCATATTTTAGTTTTTCACTTATTTGTTTTTGTAAGAAACATAAGTTTTAATAGTGAAAAGGTTTTTGGGCGTAAGCCTAGTTTCTTGATCACACGTATCGGTAAGCCGTATATAACTCTTGAGTTATTGCATTTATTTACTTTTATTTACTTTATTCCAGTGCATTATACGTTCATGGACGGATGTGGACACTGTGAGGCATACATGTACTCACATCCTTTTCTTTTATTGCGCGATCCAAGCTTTCCAAATTTCTACACGAAACTTTCAGTATAATTGTGCAGTTAATTTATCATGATAAATTGCTTGTGTCATGTTTAAAATTGATTTGAGACTGATATTTATTTTGTGCCCAAAGTTGCCTTCATATAGAATAGAAGCAGCCCTTCTGGGAAGCTAATTTTTGTTCATAGGACCCTACTTGACGGATGTCGGCCGGCCACTATTCCCTACTTGCCCTTCATGTCGAATCTTGGCATCGTGTCCCAACTTGACCATTGGGTCAAGTCAACCAGTCAAACCACATAGCAATAGCAATAGTACAAAGAAATCACACTCACGTGGGCGAATGGACGTAAATATCCAAAATAAGTTAATTACATTTCTATTATGAGATTTATTTTGTAAGAGGTTAATTCAAGTGGCTTTTGCCCCAAATTAGGTTAGACTATGTTTTCATAAAATATTCATAATAAAGGTAACTAGAATCCAATAAAATCTTTAAAGTCTTACAAACTACCAAATAACTGAAATAACTGACTAAAGAGTCTAAAATAAATTAGAGACTTTGACCAATACATCCTTCAGCCAAGTAAATACTACCTTAAAGGACTGACATTTTCAAAACTCGCCAATAAGTCCTTAGGCTATTATAGACCAAATAAATTCGCCAATAAGTCCTTAGGCTATTATTAGACCAACTTTATAACTTTATGATTTGACCAATAGTAATTTTACATTTATAAAAACTAATTATCACATCTTTCAATTTCACATTTTTATGATTTGATTTCACAATAATTTCAAAGTTATAAAAAATGATTTCTTAGGTATTAAAACTTATTTCAAACTGATTTCTCAATTATAAAAATTGATTTCTCAGTTATAAAAACTGATTTCTCAGTTATAACACTATGAACAACTGAGAAACTGATTTCTCAGTTATAACACTATGAACAACCGAGAAACTGATTTCTCAGTTATATGATTTCTCAGTTATAAAAATTGATTTCTCAGTTATAAAATGATTTCTCAGTTATAAAAAATGATTTTTCAGTTATAAAAATGATTTCTCAGTTATAACACTATGAACAACTGAGAAACTATTTTCTCAGTTATACCACTATACAACTGAGAAACTGATTTCTCTTTTATACCACTATACAACTGAGAAATTGATTTCTCAGTTATGAGAAATTGATTTCTCAGTTATAACACTATGAACAACTGAGAAACTGATTTCTCAGTTATAACACTATACAACTGAGAAACTGATTTCTCAGTTATAACACTATGAACAACTGAGAAACTGATTTCTCTGTCATAACACTATGAACAACTGAGAAACTGATTTCTCAGTTATAACGACTAAGAAACTGATTTCTCAGTTAGAGTTTAAGTGAATCACTTTCACTTGTACATCAAATTTTCCCAATCAAAACACTTTTCTTTCTTTTATTCTTAGTTTCCTGACTTCAAATTCAAAATCATATCATCAAATATTTCAAACCTAATATCAATTTACCTAAGCAAGGTCCTCAAATACACCATACTCAAGTATTCAATCTAATGGTTCATATTACATAAAAAGGCGTTGCGCAAATGTTAAATTGGTAAGAGAACATAGTTCAGGACTTCTATGGGGATTTGAATGTTACACTTTTCAGCCAATTTCGTCATATTGTCAGAGCTGTCCACACGGGAAGTACTGAGCTTTTTCTCGGCCTTCTTTAAGGCAATCTTTGCATCATCCACACGTTTTGTAGCTTCAATTTTAAGGGCAACAGCTTGTTCAGCTAAAACCATTATGTTAGCCACATCCTCGTCAGCTTTCAAAGCATTCATCTGTGCTTGCTCTGCAAAATCATTTAACATATCTACTTCCTTTTGCAACTCTTCTTTTTGTTCTCGAATCAGATCGTGGCTCCTCACAACCGGTCAATGTAGCTCCGGCACTCTTTAATATTGTCCCGAGCAAAGCAAGGAAAGCTTCCTCCTCTGCTCTCAATGAGTTCAACTCTTCTCCTCCACTTTCATACTCTAAATCACTCTCTCTAGAAAGCTCCAAGGCGACAAACCTTTCTTTCGCCGCTTCAAGTGAATCAACCGCCGCTTAAGCCTTGCCTCGCCTAAAGAAAGGGCCATTGTGGCTTTTTGAACGGCTTCTTTAGCAATCCACTCCTCATTCACAATCTCCTCGATAGTATAAAGTGGTGGAAGTAATATCAACCCGAGCATGTTTAGCTTCATCCTTAAGTGCTATTGCAGTTTCAGATATCCTCTGAGTCTTGTCCTCAAACATGGTACTGTTAAGCTGTGCAATCTCCACTACTACAGGCAACAAGTTTTTTCGATTTCTTTGTCTGACAGACTTCCAATGCAAGCCTCGGATTGCCAAGAAAATTACAATTAAATCTCGAACTCAAGTTCAAACGATCTAATGTCCGGTAGCTCCTACCTTGACGACTATGAATACGTAAACTATATGTATAGTCCATGACTTACAAGATACAAACTGTGTGTAGCGATTAACCCCTAGATGTCAAAAAACTCTCATTGGGGCCACATATCAAACACCTGTAAGCCAAACCAATTTCATACAAGCATAAGTATAAATTAACAAAATTAAATCCATTTTCATATTATAATCAGAATCGTTGACTGAACAACAGAAGAGCAAGACAAGCAGTTTGATAAATTTATGAATCTATTACAAATGATGTAATCAATGAGACATGAGTTGTGGACGTGCGAATACATACTTAAGTTTTCACTACATAACAATCTAAACAACAACAAATGCATTCCTACAAAACCAATCAAATTAAAAAAATAATTAAAACGATTCAAATATAAATTCATTCATAAAAGTATATAATTAGGAAAAAATCTAGGGTTTTAGAACCAGATTATACAGGCGCTGGAGAAGCGGGAGTTGAGAGGCGACATTGAATGAAGAGACCGTGAGATAAAGCTGATGAACAGTTCCTAGGGTTTTCTGAATCGAATTGATGACTTGAGTTAGGTTTTGCTTCGGATCATCAGATGAGGAGGCTCCAGTTACCGTCAATTCTCCTCCAGATGAGGCGTCGTTGTTGCGAGGTATAACCATTCCGTTACCGCCGGCGACGGCGACGGCGACGCTGGTCAGTGATGATTCCGTTGGGTTCCAAGGAACGAGACTAGATCGATTGGGATATAATAAGAATTGTGTTGTGATTACAATCTAGTCAACGATGGAAAGAGACGGGTGGGGAAGAAGGAGAGCGCATAGAGAGAGAGAGAGATTTTTTTTTTTTTTTTGCGTATAGAGAGAGAAGAAGGAAAGAGCGACGTAAAGTCTAGGGTAGGGCAAGGGACTTTTTGGACAGTTTCGAAAATGTCAGTTTTTATTGGCAAATTCCACCTATTGTCAGGGATTTATTGGTAAAAATCCCAATAAATTAACTAAAAGAGTATGAAAGGGTGAGCGAACAAAACTAACTCGAGTTGTCTAGTTATCTACAATCGTTCTATATCAGCCGTAGATAATCTAATCATTCAAAGACATCATGATCACAAAGTGGTCCACTGACCTTATGATGAAGATCAATAATGGAATTTGTTTATGTTTTAATTCTAATTATTATTGTTATTTTCAAATTTAATAATATATTATTAGTATTTTCAGGATTAGAAGTAGATTAGGACTTTATATTGTTATTTTAGGTGTCTATTAAGTTACCTTATAGGTTAGGAGTATTTTTAGATATGTTTGACTTGTTTATCAAGTCATATGAGTCCTATAAAAATAGTTTTATGTGTAATTTCGAAAATCAGTTGAATGATTAATAAAATTTGAGTGTTTACTCTTTTTCTTCAATTTTCTCGAGCGAAAATTGCCGATTGATTGCTGAATTTCTCGAGCGAAATTCTGTGATTAATCTTTACCAATTTTCGGTATTCCTTGAATCAACGGCAATTGATGCCCAAGCCTCGGTAGGTTACACCTCAACCACTACAAGAAAACTGTCATTTAGCGACGAATTTTAGCGACGGACACAATTTCGTCGCTAATAGCGACGGATTAGCGAGGGAATAGTGAGGGATAAAAAATAAAAAAAATAAAGCTGAAAACGACAACTTTACCGACGGATTTAACGACGGATTTAACGACGGACAATATTCCCTCACTATTTCGTCGTAAAAGTGGCGTCAAAAAATTGCGCCTTTTTTACCGACGGTTTACCGACGGATTAGCGACGGATTGCAAATTTTTTTACCGACGGATGTATTTCGTCGCTATAGAATTAAAAAAATAAAAAAATATTATTTCATTTTCATTTAGCGACGGATTAACGACGGATTGTAAAAAATTTTACCGACGGATGTTTGTCGTCGCTATAGAATTGAAAAATAAAAAAAAATTATTTCATTTTCATTTAGCGACGGATTAGTGAGGGATTAGCTTACCTAATTTTTTTTTTTTTTTTTTTATATATAAACAGTCTAATGCATGTTTATTAATACCTAATTGTTAAGTTTACCTCAAATATAAATGAAGTAAGGCTAAATATGATATAAATTTGTGACATTCTTAAAATGTTAATAAGTTAATTATATTATTTAATAGTAATTTATATTTTAAAAATGAATATATATCTTTTGAAGAGTGAATATCAAATATTAATTTTATAAAGTATAAAATTATTTGAATTCATATTTTATTTGGAATATAGTGTATAGGGTATATGAATGGTATATTGTATATTGAGTATACATGGTGTATAAAACTTCAATACTAAAAAATGTCCAAAATATTTATTTATATTCATAAAATAAAAAAAAAACTATACATTTATAAATAAAAATTAAAGAATTTTACCCGTCTCTGATTTCTTTATTATACTTTCAATTGTTTATTTTTTTCTAACTTTTTTTATATAACTTTTATACCCCATACCCTATAGGGTATACCCTATACCCTATACCATATACCATATACCCTATAGGGTATATACCCTATATGATATACCCTATACCCTATACCCTATAGGGAATATCCTATAGGGTATAGGGTATAGGGTATACCCTATACCCTATAGGGTATACCCTATAGGGTATATGATATAGGGTATAGGGTATACCCTATACCCTATAGGGTAAAGGGTACCCTATAGGGTATACCCTATAGGGTAAAGGGTACCCTATAGGGTATACCCTATACCCTATAGGGTATACCCTATACCAGGGTATACCCTATACCTTATAGGGTATACCCTATACCCTATAGAGTATACCATATACCCTACAAGGTATACCCTATAGGGTATAGGGTATAGGGTATACCCTATATGGTATAGGGTATACCCTGGTATAGGGTATACCATATAGGGTATAGGGTATACCCTATAGGGTATATGGTATAGGGTATAAGGTATACCCTATACCATATATCCTATACCCTATAGGGTATACCCTATACCAGGGTATACCCTATACCCTATAGGGTATACCCTATACCCTATAGGGTATACTCTATAGGGTATAGGGTATACCCTATATAGGGTATAGGGTATACCCTATACCCTATAGGGAATACCATGTAGGGTATAGGGTATACCCTATAGGATATAGGGTATACCCTATAGGGTATAGGGTGTACCCTATACCCTATAGGGTGTACCCTATACCCTATAGGGTATACCCTATAGGGTATAGGGTGTACCCTATACCCTATAGGTTATACCCTATACCCTATACCCTATATGGTATAACCTATACCCTATAGGGTATACCCTATACCCTATACCCTATAGGGAATACCTTGTAGGCTATAGGGTATAGGGTATACCCTATAGGGTATACCCTATATCCTATAGGGTATACCCTATATCCTATAGGGTATACCCTATACCCTATACCCTATAGGGTATACCCTATATCCTATAGGGCATAGGGTATACCATATACCCTATACCCTATAGGGTATACCCTATAGGGTATAGGGTATACCTTATACCCTATAGGGTATACCCTATACCCTATACCCTATACCCTATAGGGTATACCCTATGCCCTATAGGGTATACTCTATAGGGTATAGGGTATACCCTATATAGGGTATACCCTATATCCTATACCCTATATAGGGTATACCCTATACCCTATAGGGTATACCCTATACCCTATACCCTATAATTTATAGGGTATACCCTATATAGGATATACCCTATACCCTATAGGGTATACCCTATACCCTATACCCTATAGGGTATAGGGTATATGGTATAGGGTATACCCTATACCCTATAGGGTATAATTATTTTTTTTCAAATTTATTTTTGAACTGAGATAAATATTTTAGACTTTTTTTGGTAAGGAAGTTTTTTTAAAAAATTATATAAAATAAGTTAGAAATTAACTAAATAAATGAGGGACAAATAATATCCTTCACTATGAGTATTTTTTTTATTTTTTTTTGAATAGAGATAAATATTTTAGACTTTTTTTAGTAAGAAAGTTTTTTTTTCAAAAAAATTATTTTAAGAAAATTATTTAAAAAAATTGATATTAGACATACTACTTTAACTAAAATTTTGGGTAAATCAAATAAAAGCATGTAAATATTTTAAATAACTTTTTATAAATTTCAGTAATAAAAAAATCTAAAATTAACTAAATATTTTTTTAATTAATTAATCAATTATATAATTAATAATTCATTAATAAATATTATTGATAATAAATATTATTATTATTGATATTAGGCATAATATTATTTTATAGTTTAAATTATTATTATTATTATTAATTATTTTTATTAATTATTATAATAATGAAGAAATACAAATATTCACATGAATCATTATCCAAGAAGATTATTTTGGTGAAAAACATTTAAATATAAAAGGTGGCAATACTTCATTGGACACACAAGTATTTACATGAATTAGCACAAGCAACATCTCACCATTAAATACATCAAATATAATTGAATTCAAAGGCCCAAATTTGTTCAAAAAACAAACAAACACACTTTCTTTTGATTGGCTCTTAATGTTCACATGGATTATTGATAAATCAATTATGACCATTGATCACACTCAAATCCAATGGTCACAATTCACCCACTTTAAAACCCTACCCACTTAACACACCGCCTCCCTCATCTCTCTCATTCTTCACTCCACTTCCTCCTCCAAAATCAACCCTCAACCACCGCCACTGTCACAGAAAATCCCTTCCCCATCTCCTTCTTTCCACCGGCCACCGCCTCCTCGTCTTCAATATGAACCTTCCAATGCCCCTTCCCCAACCATCGCCAGCTCCAAACTCCCACACATCCTCTCCGCCACCAGCCTTTCCTCCTCCGGCCGCCACCGCACCCGTAACAACAACCACCTCCATCGAGGCCCCAAACCCACCATCAAGCTCCCCCACATTCTCTCCGAATCAAGCCAAACTTCCACCAGATTCCGAGTATTTTCAGCAAATGGGGAGACCATTACAGCACCACCACTAGTAGCTCCTCCGATGAAAAAGGTGGAGAACCCGACAGAGACTCCAGATCCGAAATGGGTACCCGTTCTAATTTCGGATCTTCAGTACACACGGAGTCAATGGCCCAGCCGTATCGTCCACCGTCTGCCGCGCCGCCGCCATCAAAGGTTAGCTTTTTATTTTTTAATTCCATCCTTTGTAAAATTTTTAGGGGAAACCAAACTCAATTTGGCTTGTTTTCATGTTCTGTTCTACAAAGCACCACGAGAGAATCTTTGTCCTGCAATTGATAATTTGCAGCAGGGTCATTGGTCGAGGCAAGACACCATTGTTTTTAGTTAGGCACATGTCTTTTCTTTTGTTGAATCACTATGTTTTAAGCAAAGTGAATAATTATGTATTAATCTGTAAGATTGTATCTTGGTCGATGAGTGGAGTTAAACCTATAATATAGAAGATAGAGGGTTTGATTGAGTTGCAGCACATACTTTATGCATTTACTTAACTTGTTGTTGTGTAAATTTGTAGGTATTATGTGAAATATTTGTATTTTTTATTTTATAATTTTTTTATTCATTATATAATTATTTATTTCTATGTATGTAATGATTTTTTTAATTGAATGAAATAAAATTTTATTGCTTAAAAAAAGGAACATTTAGCTTTAGTATAAATATAATAATTCTACTAAAATAATATATATATATATATATATATATATATATATATATATATATATATATATATATATATATATATAATTTTGAAAAAGAAAATTAAAAACATTTAATAAAATTGTGAAAATATATAATAAATTTTAGCGACGGATTTTAAACAATAACGACGGATTATTCCGTCGCAAAAATCATAAATTCGTCGTCCCATCCATATTATTAGCGACGGTTTGAAATCGATTAGCGAGGGATTGGTCCGTCGTTAAATTACCGAGGGACATGAAATTCCGTCGTTAAATAATAGCGACGAGGTTTTTAGCGACGGAAAAAATCCGTCGGTAATCCGTCGGTAAATCGTTTTAGCGACGGATTTTTGACTTTTAGCGACGGATTTTTCCGTCGCTAAAATCTGTTTTTCTTGTAGTGAACGAGTTTTGGAAGATCGACGAGTAGTAGTTCGTGAGGGAACTCAACGAACGTTGGTATCTATCGTTACTAAGCTTTCGCTGCATCATTTGGTATCAGAGCCAAAACCAGGGATTCTCGTCTTTCGATTGAGGTATTCATATATTAATATTTTTTCCTTATATTCAGATTAGAAAATTTCCAAAAAAAAAATGTTTGATCTTGGTGGGCCGTTATTTGAATCTTCAAGCGTTGATGTTCCTGTCGATTGGTCAAAACCGCCTGTTTTTGACGAATGTGATTGCGAAATTTGTCAACTAGTAACATCAGACTTGACTGGTGTAAAAACTATTAGCTTCGGGTTTCTACAAAATGAATTGATTTGGAATTTTGAAGCCGTCAAAATTGTTAATCCTTATGATGATCCATTTGATGTTTCCTCTACAAAGTCTTCTGCTGATTACATTATAAAATTGTTACTCCAAACGTATATTATGTCATATTGGACTGATTGGATGGAAGTTATTACTCGAGTTGGCAAATTTCAAGTTCGCCAAGGATTCAAGGATTTTTATATTCTAATATCAAGGTACAATGGAAGGATACTTATGTTACATGCTCTCTTTGTATTGCGACAAATTCAACTACAACTCATTGCAAATTCGAGGACGAATTTTTCGAAGCCGAGGAGAATGATGAAGATCAATAATGGGATTTGTTTATGTTTTAATTCTAATTATTATTGTTATTTTCGAATTTAATAATATATTATTAGTATTTTCAGGATTAGAAGTAGATTAGGACTTTATATTGTTATTTTAGGTGTCTATTAAGTTACCTTAGACCATCTCCAATGGTTTCAACTACCAAAATTATTCAACTGCCTCCACATCAGATTCTCTCTCATCCACCTAATCATTCAACTCCCATTCAATTTTAACCCCTCCAATGGTTAGTTTAAAAAAAAATTCAACCCCTCCAACTCATCATCCTATACCCCACCACTTTTATTTTACTTTCCTACTTTTATTTTATTTGATTTTATATTCTTTATTTTTATGATTAATAAAATAATTATTATTATTATCGTTTATTTTATATTCTTTATTTTTTTGATTAATAAAATAATTATTATTATTATCATTTATAATTAAAAAAAATACTTCATACTTAATTAATTTTTTAAATTGCAATTAAATAAATACGAGAACTGACGATAATTATTATTAAATCAAAGAAAAATTACAATAGACTCGACTCACAATACAATAAAACTATTAAATCACACATTAAAATACTTAAAAATAATATTTATTCGCGTCACATTCCGAACTTTGCCCATATGTGCTTGATTAGATCCGTCTGCAATTCATGATGAACGTTTGGATCACGCATTTCCGATCTAGCACGCACATGATTTGCAAATGCAGGTAGTACCTCAGTCGAGAATGGTTGATGTGTACTAGACCCACTTGTCTCGGGCTGTTGTGTAGTAGACCCTGTTGCCTCGGGTTGAAAGTCTTTCCAATTTTGAGCATACTTATCTCTTTCATCCTCAACAATCATATTATGCAATATGATATATGTTCTCATGATGATAGCCAAGTCAGTTATTTCCCACATTCGAGCTGGTTCTCGAATGATTTTAAATCGATCTTGGAGCACCCTAAATGCTCGTTCTATATCCTTCCGATAACCCTCCTGAAATTTTGCAAATAATTTATCTTCTTCACTTTGAGGAAGTCTAACTGATTTGACGAAAGTCGGATAAGAAGGGTAGATACCGTCAGCAAGATAATAAGTCATATTATACGGACGTTGATTCACAAAGAAGTTGACTCGTGGAGTATTTCCTTGTTCAACATCATCGAATACTGGCGATCGATCCAGAACATTTATATCGTTCAATGTGCCCGGACATCCGAAAAACACATGCCAGATCCATAAATCATGAGAGGCAACTGCTTCAAGAATAACCGTGGTGGTTCCCTTATCTCCTCTTGTAAATTGACCTTCCCAAGCCGTAGGACAATTCTTCCATTCCCAGTGCATGCAATCAATACTCTCGATCATCCCTGGGAACCCCCGCATCTCACTAACATGAAGTATTCTTTGCAGGTCATCGTGGTTTGGGGCCCTCAAGTACTCTTGCTCATACAATTGGATGACACCTTTGCAAAATCGGAGTAGTGTCTCCAATGCTGTAGTTTCTCCTATTTTTATGTATTGATCAATACTATCTGCCGACATACCATATGCTAACATTCGTATGGCTGTGGTACATTTCCCTAATGGAGATATGCCTTCTTTACCAGCAGCATCGAATCTTTGAGTGAAGTAGTTGTCGTGGTTTGAAAGGTCCTCCACGATTCGAAGGAATACATGTTTCTCCATTCGAAAACGTCGGCGAAAATAATCTTTGTACCTAGCCCCTTCACAAAAGTAGTCGTCAATCAGGCTCTGGTTATGAAAAGCATGATCTCTATTGATATATTTTCTTTTAGAACGAGGTGTTTCTTCTAATATTTTACGACGACGCTCTGCAAAATGGTTGAGCATAAACGTCTCCTCAATTTCAGATTGCCTTTTGTAGGCTTCGATATCAAAAGGAAATTTGGATCGATCCATTGAAATTTGAAGGTATGAAGAATATGAAGTGGGTGTTATTTGAGAGGTTGATGTAGGAAGAATATGAAGAGGTTGATGTAGGAAGAATATGAAGAGGGTGTTATATTTATAAGAAAGTTGAGTGGTCAAAAATAACGGATTTCAAATAAATTCAATCGAGTTAATAAAGTTGAGTGGTCGAAAATGACGGATTCCAAATAAATTCAATCGAGTTAATAAAGTTGAGTGGTCGAAAATGACGGATTCCAAATAAATTCAATCGAGTTAATATGGAAAAGGAGGGATTTTTTTGTGGTGCCGAAATCAAATGAAAAAAAAAAGTCTATTTATAAAGAAAAAAAAATTATGAATTTTGGTGTAAAAAAAAATTTTTTTTTTGATATAGATAATGGCCTTTGAAAATTCGGGTGTGTTTGGATAAAATTAAAATCACAGCAGCCAATAGGAAATTGACACTTGGCATTAAAAGAAAAAAAAAAAATCAGGCGTTGAGGCAAGACGCGCCTATGTCGGCGTTTGTGGCCCACGCGCCATTCGGTCCAATTACAAAGCGCCACGTGGCGAAACCCAAGCCAATTTTTTTTCTTTCAACCGGGTTGAAAAAATTCAATCTATGGCCCACAATTTTTTTTTTCAACTCCTCAATCCAATGGATTCAATAGTTTTAAAAAAATTTCAACTACCTAAAAATCAGCCATTGGAGATGGTCTTATAGGTTAGGAGTATTTTTAGATATGTTTGACTTGTTTATCAAGTCATATGAGTCCTATAAAAATAGTTTTATGTGTAATTTCGAAAATCAGTTGAATGATTAATAAAATTTGAGTGTTTACTCTTCAATTTTCTCGAGCGAAAATTGCCGATTGATTGCTGAATTTCTCGAGCGAAATTCTGTGATTAATCTTTACCAATTTTCGGTATTCCTTAAATCAACGGCAATTGATGCCCAAGCCTCGGTAGGTTACACCTCAACGAGTTTTGGAAGATCGACGTGCGGTAGTTCGTGAGCGAACTCAACGAACGTTGGTATCTATCGTTACTAAACTTTCGCTGCATCACCTTATCAAACAAACTCCCACAAGGGAACAAAAATGACTCCGCAGAGTCCTAAACAGTGTATCCGAAATACCCTACCACTAATTTGAAGCGGTAAACTAAGTTTGTCTGAAGGTCAAATGTCCAATGTACCCCGCCGAAGCAGGTTGTCTAACTTAGTGATCATTGATGGAACAATCATATCATATCAAAACTCATTTTATACAAAATACGAACTTTCACAAGGACAATAAAATTTCCGTATTTACAAAACCAAAAGAACGATTTAGCAAACGAATAGCAAAATACGAACTTTCACAAGGACTCGAATGGTTTACTTATTTAAAACCGTCTCATACCAGTTTTAACTAACTAAACCACTCACAGATTTTTAAAAATTTCAAAGGACTGATAAGCTGAACAAAACTAACTCGAGTGATCTAGTTATCTACAACCGTCTCATATCAGTAGTAGATAATCAAATCATCCATTGGACTTTTGGAGGCCTGTGATAGGCTGTGATTGACCCAATTGAGGAGGTGTTTAGTGGACCAGTGTGTGGTGTCTGCGTAGCAGGTCGGGCTTCGGGCTCGGGTCATTATACTACCACCTACCCAAATCATAATTCCAACCCAACTCTTTTATTTTTTTATCTCTCATCAGCAACCCAACATATAATATAACTTAGTTTTATTTTTTCAAATATATAAATAATTAAAAATATATATATTAATATTTAATATCATTAATGCTTAATTTTATTTTTGATCTTGTAATAAATTTATAAACTTGTACGGTATTTGACTACTTTTACATAAGAAAATATTATCATATAAAAAATATATCATACAAGTACAAACATGAAATTATAAAATACTTGAGAAAATAAAATATTAAATACCTGATAAAAATAGAATTACAATGTACAAAATAAATCATATGGAATTAAACTTGTATGATAAATTTAATTTTTTTGATAATTCATTTTGAAACCGAGATTAATAAACTTGAACTTAAATTAAACTTAAATAACTTGAAAAACGAATACCATACATCTATATATAGGCTGATTAAAAATTAAACATAAAATATATTTTATTTATAGAGAATGAAAAAAGAAAATTATTGGTGTTTTTCGTCTAGGGAGAAACGCGTTTCTCCATAAGTTATGGAGAAACGGGTTTCTGGATATCCAGAAGCTTTAGGATTGATATCCAGAAGCTTTGGGACGGATATCCAGAAAAAAGATTTGAGACCAAATCCAAGGCCAAGACCAAATTTCTGATCTGAATATCACTTTCACAAGGTTCTGGATATCCAGAACATTGAATATGGATATCCGTAAACCTTAAAACTTATATCCGTAAGCCAATTTTAAATTTCTCGGATATCACTTACATAAGGTTCTGGATATCCTTTCAAAGAGTTACGGATATCCGTAAGCTTTATAATTGATATCCGTAAACTTAGAAAATGATATTCAGAAACATTTAATAAATTTCTGGATATCCTTTCAAAAGGTTCTGGATATCCTTTTAAAAGGTTCTGGATATCACATAGCCAAATACATCCGAGCTCTTTAAGTTCTTTGTCCACGACCAAAATCATCACCATTTATTCAACAAACCATTCTATGCAAAATAAATACCTTACAGTTCATACTTGCTGCAGGAAAAACATCTCCTCCGGCGAAATCATTCCCAAATCCCAATTTCATGCGCCTATTCATAAACCCAACACTCAAAATTCGATTCCGATCTCCTCTTTTTTCCTGTTTCAAACACCTTTTCCCATCATTAATCCCCAATCAGAATTCGATTTTGACAATACTCAGTGGAGTTAGTTGTTGTTCAACAATGGCGGCAAGTACGAAGGCATCTTTGTCGTTGTCTGACAATGAACAAGGCATGGCTAGGCGTCTCTGGGTCAAGTTCCGTAATGAATCGATTCATGCTCTCTATAGGGAGAAACCCGTTTCTCCGTACGCGACGGAGAAACGCGTTTCTCCCCAGATTTTGTGTTTTTTTTCTTATAATAAAAGAAAATATATGTATAGCTATTTAAAACCATATATAAAAGGTATTAAAGAGAATTGTGGGCCAACTAAATATTGACATGCGGCTAAAAGAAGTGAGGGATGTGGTCGTGATGAACCAACCAAATCGTTGTTATTCCGTTAGATTGCTTT
This sequence comes from Adenophora triphylla var. japonica, assembly GCA_022495995.1. Taxonomy (NCBI): domain Eukaryota; kingdom Viridiplantae; phylum Streptophyta; class Magnoliopsida; order Asterales; family Campanulaceae; genus Adenophora; species Adenophora triphylla. The sequence goes on from JAFEMH010002034.1 coordinate 90,820, forward strand.
TCTATTTCATTTTTTGCTTTTTCCCAATTTTATCTTGTAGCTCCCCAACCCATTGTCTGGTTCGCTGCTGATGGACCTAGTCTTAGCGACTTACAAATCAACATATTGCTTAATCAATAAACATGTAGTCTGGCCGGTCCGTTGAATTTTGTGACCCTAAATCAATAATTTGATTGTGATTTTTTAGTCTCAATAGACAAGATGGTGAATCTCTATTTTTTCTATTCATTTTTACGTCATTCGTCATTTCTTCTTAATGTATCTTTTTTCGTCTTTGCTTTGCTTACGCTTACGTTTTAGCGTTTTTTAATAGTTGGACTCTAAATTAAATCATAAACTAACGAAACTTGGGATATTTCATTAATATTAAGAGTGGACATGAAAAATTGGAAAGGGTAATAGATTGTGTTAACATTTTTTTGTTAGGTAATTGCAAATTTTGCTATTTTTACGGTGGCCCGAACCGGCGCCTTCCTTTGCTTACTCAAAGGGACGGCCCTGCATGTAGTATTATTAATTATTCAATTTTGTATCGTTTGGTATCTCAAACTTTGCCCGAGACCAATCTCTCGAGATTTTGTTGAGTCCCAAATCCAAAACCTTTCCCAGAATAATTTGCCGCATCAACAAAAATTCAATCCAAAACCTTTTGGTGGCGGTGGTGGGCATGGGGTGGTGTAAGTTGAGCTCACCAAAGTGAAAAAGAGAAGGTTGAGAGTAAGGAGAAAGGCAGCACTTGTTAGAGCTTTTGAAGCCATTTTTTTAAGCTTTGGGGAGACTTAAAGTGACTAACTTATGCTTAAGGAAGTAGCTAGTAAGTTGAGGTGTGGAACTTAATGCAGGTATTGGGGTTTTATAGATGAAATTATGTATTATTCTCATTTTATTTAATTGGATATCAAGAAACTATATGGAACTATGCATGTGGGGCCATTGAGTTGCAAATATGGAATATTTTTGCACAAGGGATCAAAGTGCAAGTTGAAATATAAGCTTAATTTGAAGAAATGAAATTATAGAGTATGGACTTTTAATTCCCATTTGGTCGACAATGAAAAAATCAATTATATTATCTTTTTAATATACTTGATCTTAGCATCTTAGTCTTTGCACTCATTTGGCACGTAAAACTGGTTATTTAGTTTTCACTATCTAAAAATGAATGATCGCGTTGTTTTTGGCAGTCATTTACTTTCATTTTGCATATTAAAGTAGCTGTCAGATGTCACTTAAAATGGCATGTTATGGTGAGCAAGCCAACTTGAGAAAATTGAGCTTCTGATTCGAAGTACTGGCCCAAGCTTGCTAATTCTGTAATCTGGTTTGACGAATTAATAATTAAGAAAGAAGCCACAGAAAGAGAGCTTTTTTCTTTTTTTTTTCACTTTATAATCAATCTCACTTAAATCGGTGAGATTGATTCATCTCTAGTATGTACACCGCTTAAGTTCTATGACAAAACTTAATGCATGTTGTTTGGTATGAAATGGCCATTTTTACGTACCAAACAAGCCCTTGGTCTTGCAAACCTTAAAAAACATGATGTTTTTAGTTATTGAAATATTTCACTGTTGCCTTATCTTACTTCTCTTTGTTTGTCCCAATTTCTCTCGTTGTACCCTTTTCTTTTTCTGAGGCTGGTCGCTTAATTGGAAGTATAGCCTGTTTCTCATCTTTTCCTTTATTTTCATTTTTTCAAGCTTTTTTTAAGGTAGCTAGGTTAAGTCTCCCTCCTTGTTTTATTGTTTTATGATAGTTGGGTAGCCCCATCACATTTATTATTTTATATTAATAAAATTTAGGGAATATTGTCTTTTTCGCTGGTTTCAACTAAGTGTAACATCATGTTTATTTTGATAGAAGTCACAAAAGAACAGTAATTAAGTTTCCATTGTAGAAGGCTCCGTATACAAGTATGTTTTCGTTAGGAGGATTGTTTGTTTGAAATTGTGTGATTTTGGGTGTTCCTTAATTGTTTCTGGTTTCTAAGCTATATGGTAACATAATAGGACTCAAGTATAACAAAATATCGCCTAAATCTATTCTAAAACATCAAAATATTACCTATCTAATAATAATTCCGAAAATACAAAGAAAATAATAAAAGATAAGTCAATAATAATTCCGTTTCTGAAGCTGCCGAAATCTGCATGTCTCTACCTGCATCATTTACATTGTAGAAGGCTCCGTATACAAGTATGTTTTCGTTAGGAGGATGGTTTGTTTGAAATTGTGTGATTTTGGGTGTTCCTTAATTGTTTCTGGTTTCTAATTTGCTTAATACTAAGTGCGTAACCGATCTAGTTCTAGATTCAAAAGAAGCACCTTTTTGACTATTCTAGTGGCACGAAAGTGACTGCAATGGAAAATTCATCACCTTTTTGAGGAGAGTCTATGATTATTTGGTAGCTTTAATATTCTTATCAGTTGTCCGTTAGAACTTTCTGCATCAGAATCGCAATTGTTAAATCGAAGAATGGTTTTTCACATATTTTCTACTTATTACCCTTCAAGTGAAGGTATTTACAAGTCCAATGTTCTCAGTAAATGCTTGCAATCTTAACGCATTTCTTGAAAATTCATTTTTTTTTATTTATTCTTAATCAAAATGAAAGTAAACTTACAATTAATATGAGAGAAGGCGAGGAGCCTTCCTCCTTCAAAGGAATACATTATAGAAATAAACACTTGAATATGTGTCCTATTAAAAACACACACCAAAAGAAGACGGAAAATATGAAAAATATTCAAGAACTCAAACATACTAGTGAAACATTGAGCTTGCTAGCTAGTTTATCCACATTGGAATCCAGTTGGGGACTTTTTGCCACAATAGTTAAGCAACAAGCTGAGATCTACGGGAATATTGAGGTTAATTCCCAAGACACCAGCTTTAATTGCAGTACAAAGGCAGACTGCAGCGTCAAGATCAGCAAGTCCACCAATGAGACTACAACAAGGGGAGTTTGCGGGGTTTCCAATGACTAGGTGGAGCAAGTCATTAAGCAAGTCAGCGCAAACGCCCAATTTTAGAGTGTCTTTAGGGCATTGTTCCTTGGGTGGGGTGGGAGGGGTGGGCACTGGGGTTGGTGGTTTGGGAGTGGGGGGCTTTGGGGTGGGTGGTTTGGGGGTTGGTGGTTTGGGAGTGGGGGGCTTTGGGGTTGGTGGTTTGGGGGTGGGGGTTGGGGGTGGGCATTTTGGTACTGGTGGTGGTGGGCATTTTGGTACCGGTGGTGGTGGGCATGAGGTCTTTATGTGAGTTGAGGTGACCAAGGTGAAGAAAAGAAGGTTGAGAGTGAGGAAGAAGGCAGCCCTAGTCATAGAGTTTGATGCCATTTTAGGACTGGAATGACTATGGGTTTTGCTTAAGAGAGAAGTAGTAGCTTGTTGCTTGTGGTGTGTAACTATAAGAGTGTGTTGGAGTATTTATAGATGGAAATCATGTATGAGCAATGCTATGGACCAAAAAGGAAAAAAAATATCCCAAAGATTTGGCAATAAAACCAATTGTAAGAAGAGGCAGTACAACTGCATAGTGATCGGGTCTGTTTTTCTCTTCTTAGCTTTTTATTTTAGTAAAATAAACTGGTCTTGGAAGATTAATCCAAGTGGGCACATTGGATTGGAGACATATCTTACACAAGTTGGCAGGGCTACATGAAGGCATAAGCCTAAGAAAATACAGATTTTGGAATTTTCCCATTTTATTAGTTGTCACAAATTAATAATATCTCTCTCTCTCCTTGATCTACAGTTATTAATCTTAGAGCTGCACTTATTCATGTACATGGAGGTGTTTTTCGTTACTCCATAAAGAGTGATTGAGTACATCTCTTTCATAATCTTGCATTTGATATTCCGCTTAAAAAAATAAATCAAAAATAAAAAAGGACCTAACTAATGTAGTTTGTGTTGGAATAACTATTACAAAATGAAATGAAAAATACAGAAAACTAATTTAAAACAAAATAGTTAAAGAAAAGAAGAAAAGGCTTTGTCGTTGAAGTCCGAGTCGCGTGAAATCACACTCTCCTTAAGACAAATTTCGCCCCCTCACCACGTTGTGCTTGAGATTACTCGGGACAATTGCCTCCCAGGATGAAACGAAATGACCGGATGGTTGCTGCACAATAGGACCTCCGGCGAACTGAAGTCAATGCTTGGACGATATCACCACAAATGCAATATGCAGGAGGCCAAGGAAAATAGTTTTTCAATATGCAACAAAATGGAGAGGAGAGGATTTCTGGAAATATGTGTGTTTTTCTCTTGTAGTTGTGTTCTATTTGTATATTAGCAATCAATTTCGGCGGTCACCGGAGGAGAACAGTTTCTGGCGCAGTTGCTGAACACATCCAGGCGCCCGCCTCGGAGTGTCGCAATGGGGCTGCACCTTTTGGCCTCCAGGCACCCACCTCAGCCAAGTCCAGGCGCCCGCCTCGCTGCCAGTAACAATGTGTCAAGTTTGGAAAAATTTTTTGCAAAAAGTGGGCTCGCACGAACAGGCAATTTCGGAGCTACATTCATGTCCGCAGGACGCGCTTGCACATAAGTTCGGTAGCCCGAAGCCTATTTCGGTCCATGATTTGCACCCCCCCTGCGCACCTGTGCGCGAGAGAGAGCCTCTATGTACCACAATCTTACTCCCTACTAAAGTGTAGGAGTATATAAACTAAGCCACTTTTCCATCTTTTTCCAATGTGGGATAACCACATTTCCCCCTTTCCAACCCATTTACTTTGAGCCTTAATATCTCATTCATTTCTCAACCATTTTGGACAAATGAATATATGATTTCAATGTACTCATGGAGTAGAACCCAATCCAACAATCAATTTGTCATTTTGACAAATAACTAATTAAGAAAATAACTCATTATTTCCTTCAAAACACACTTTTTTCCAACAATCCCCCATATGAAGGAATAATGCGGAATTGGTGATAAAGCCCGGCAGACGAAAACTTGCATACGAAGATGTGGGAATTCCCATTGAATCTTCGCTCGTACAAGCATATTTACTCTACTCGCAAATCGCTAGACGCGATGTCCTTGAATCGTTATGCTTTTTGTGTAGCCGATCATATGCTTGACACAAGTATCGTCCTAACATACTTCAATTCTCATAGATATGTTCAATCATGGCCCTGAACATACGCCTGATTCTGCGAGAGGGTCTAAGAATTGAGTCTCACACAATTCTCCTCGAAGCGGTCCCACTTCTCTCTCACATAGGTGATTTCTTAAAGGTAACCCGTATTACCCCGCTCGAATTTTCGACGCGTAAGAATCATTAAAAGCCATAGGCTTATCCTTGTCCTTTCGGGATGTCACTAATAGGAATAGACTTGGGGTTGATTCCCCCACAGTGACGCTACAAGTCTTTTAACAGTTAGGTGGTCCCATTGAATCTAGTTCTTGGGATCTCCAGTCATCTAGATTGGGTTTTCCGCTGTGTTTAACTTTAAAGAGGCTTAAGTCCCATTCCCCTCGTCGAGCTTTCAACTAACTCTCTATTTAACCCTTTGGTTAACAAATTCGCTAAATTTTCCTTTGACTTAACATAGTCAATGGATATTGTGCCAGTTGAGAGTAGTTGTCTAATGGTATTATCTCTTCGACGAATGTGTCTAGACTTACCATTATACATATGATTGTGTGCCCTTCCAATCGCTGATTGGCTATCACAATGTATACATATTGATGGCACAGGCTTTGTCCATCTTGGAATATCTTCTATAAATTGGCGTAGCCACTCGGCTTCTTCACCACATTTATCTAACGCTATAAACTCAGATTCCATCGTGGATCTAGCTATAACCGTTTGTTTAGAAGATTTCCATGATATAGCAAACTCACCTAATCTAAACACAAATCCGCTTGTAGACCTTGAGTCTTTTATATCGGATATCCAATTAGCATCGCTATATCCTTCAATTACCGCTGGATGTCTAGTATAGTGTAAAGCATAATCTCGGGTATATATTAAGTACCTTAGTACTCTCACTATACCATTCCAATGTTCCGCTCCTGGATTACTTGTATACCGACTCAGTTTGCTAATCGTGTAAGAAATGTCTGGTCTAGTACAACTCATCAAGTACATTAAACTTCCAATGATTCTCGAGTATTCAACTTGAGAAACTGCGTCACCTCTATTCTTTGATAGATGTTGACTCATGTCTATTGGAGTTCTAGCAATAGCTAAGTCACCCTTGCCGAATTTCTCAAGAATCTTATCCACATAATGTGACTGGCTTAAAGCAAGTCCATTTGATATTCTTGAAATTTTCACGCCAAGGATTACGTCGGCTAACCCCATATTTTTCATGTCAAACTTTGAGTTCAACATATCTTTAGTGGACTTTATCATTTTATCATAGCTTCCTATGATAAGCATGTCATCTACATAAAGACACAAAATGACGTAGCCATTTACCGTGTCTCTAAAATAGATACATTTGTCTCATTCATTTATTTTAAATCCACTTTCCATCATGGCTTGATCAAACTTTTGATGCCATTGTTTTGGTGCTTGTTTCAAGCCATACAATGACTTTACTAATTTGCACACTTTATTTTCTTGCCCCGGCGCAGAAAATCCTTCGGGTTGCTCCATGTAAATTTCCTCTTCTAAATCCCCATTTAGAAAGGCTGTTTGTACTTCAATATTCCGCAATGCGGCTATTGCAAGTACAATTCTTATGGATGCTATTCTCGTAACCGGAGAATATGTATCAAAGTAATCAAGGCCTTCCTTTTGCTTGTAACCTTTAATTACAAGTCTTGCCTTATACATGTCAATTGTTCCATCCGTCTTCATTTTCCTTTTAAAAATCCACCTATATCCTAGTGGTTTGCTTCCCGGAGGAAGATCCACTAATTCCCAAGTGTGATTTTGTAAAATGGAATCAATCTCACTTTTAATGGTCTCTTTCCACAAAGGTCCTTCGAAAGAGCTCACGGCCTCTTTATAACTTTGTGGTTCACTTTCAAGCATATATGTTAGAAAATCTGGGCCAAAAGATTTTTCTACCCTACCTCGTTTGCTCCTTCGAGGTTCTACCTCCGCTTCATCATTTTCATCATTTTCATCATGATGATTTCTTCCTTCTACTTCTTCTTCTTCTATTGAATCATGTCTCCTTTTAGATGAACTTGCCTCATCTCTTTTACACGGAAACACGTTCTCAAAGAAAGAAGCATTTCTTGACTCCATTATAGTATTCTTGTATATATCTTGAATTTTGGATTCATGCACAAGAAATCTTTAAGCACTACTATTATGTGCATACCCAATAAATATGCAATCAATAGCTTTTGGTCCAATTTTCACCTTTTTAGGAGGTGGTATTGAAACCTTGGCAAGACACCCCCACACTCGCATGTATTGGTATGATGGCACTCTTTCATGCCACATTTCATAGGGGCTCTTATTTATTTTCTTTCGGGCATTTTATTTAACACATAGTTTGCCGACAAGACGGCCTCTCCCCACATGTTATCCGATAACCCCGAACTTATTAACATGGCATTCATCATATCCTTTAGAGTCCGATTTTTCCGCTCGGCAACTCCATTAGATTGTGGGGTGTATGGTGGTGTTGTTACATGTTTTATCCCATGTTGAGCACAAATACCTTCAAAAGGGAATTCATACTCACCACCACGATTGCTTCTTATGACTTTTATTTTCCGGTTGAGTTGATTTTCAACTTCATTTTTATAGAGAACAAACTTCTCTATAGCCTCATCTTTACATTTGAGAAGATACACCTAACAATATTTTGTGCTATCATCAATAAAAGTCATAAAGTACTTATTGCCCCCTCGTGTTTGTGTTGACTTGAAGTCACATAAATCCGTATAAACCAACTCAAGTGGATCATTATTCCTTACAACAGAATGGAACGGAGGTTTTGTAAACTTTGCCTCTACACAAGTTTCACATTTATGTTTGTAGTCTATTTTATATTTTGGTATGCAATTCATGTTAATTAATCTACGTATAGTATCATAATTAACATGTCCTAGTCTACCATGCCACAAATTGGAAGACTCAAGCAAGTAAACGGAAGAATTATTCTTATTCATTTCATTCATCTTAGGCTTAGTAGCCATTACATTGCCTTTTACAACCATAGCACTTAGCTTGAACATACTATCACAAACATATCCCTTGCCTACAAACATTCCACTCTTGGACAAGGTAACCATATCGGATTCAAACACAACACGAAAACCATGCTTAATAAAAAGCGATCCGGATACCAATTTTTTCCGGATTTTGGGCACATAGAGCACATTGTTGAGAGTCAACTCTTTCCCGGAAGTCAACTTCAGCACCACCTTTCCTTGACCTTTCACATCGGACGTGACAGAATTTCCCATGAACAATTTCTCATCATTTTCAAGGGTTTCAAAACTACTAAACATTTCCTTGTTTGAGCAAACATGCCTAGTAGCACCGGTGTCAATCCACCACTGATTTGGGTTTGAACCCACCAAATTCACCTCGAAAATTACCGCCGCCAAATGCATATCGGAAACTTCATTCGAGATGACATCAACCATGTTTACTTGCTTCTTTGGCTTTCTGCACTCGGAAGACTTGTGGCCCACAATACCACAATTGTAGCAAGTTCCACCGAACTTTTTCTTGGAGATTCCTCCCTTTGATTTCAAACTAGAACCACCTTTTCTGGGCTCAAACTTGCCTTTGGCTTTGCCATTTGCCTTGCCATTGGCCTTGGAGCTATCAACATGCTCCACCACATTGGCTTTCGCCACAAGAAGATTATTCAACTTCTTTTCCGCAATCCTATTCTCTTCCTCAATTCGAAGACGAATAGCAAGCACTTCAACATTCATTTCCTTTCGTTTATGTTTAAGGTAATTCTTGAAATCTTTCCAAGCGGGAGGCAACTTTTCAATTATTGCCGCCATTTGAAAGCTTTCACTAATTACCATCCCCTCGACATGAATTTCATGAATTATTATTTGCAACTCTTCCACTTGACTTTTAACCGTTTTAGAGTCCACCATTTTGTAATCGAGAAAATGGCCCACAATGAATTTCTTTGTGCCCCGCGTCATCGATCTTATACTTATATTCCAAGGACTCCCATAGTTCCTTTACAGTTTTCTTAACACTATACACATTGTATAGCGTATCCGACAATCCATTGAGGATGTAATTTCTGTAAATAAACTCTAAATGCTTCCAAGCATCAAGAGCCGAGATGGCTTGCCCATCCGTCTCATTCTCACCCAACTGTGGCGGATCTTCCTTAAGAAATCTCGCTAAGTTCAAGGTAGTCAAATAGAAAAGCATCTTTTGTTGCCAACGTTTAAAGTCTTGGCCAACAAATTTTTTCGGTTTCTCACCATGATGGTTCGAAACCGTTTGGACAATCACCCTTTGAGAGTTGGTTTCCACACGCTTCCTCCACACGAGGATTCTCGGAATTGTTCACAGCATTGGTTTCCATGTTTGATTGAGTAGCCATCTGAAACAAAACAAACAATTTTAGTTCACTGTTTTAAATAGTTTTCCTTTCAACGAAGAGACAGAAAATTTGTCTTAAGATTGTTGGAATAACTATTACAAAATGAAATGGAAAATAAAGAAAACTAATTTAAAACAAAATAGTTAAAGAAAAGAAGAAAAGGCTTTGCCGTTGAAGTCCGAGTCGTGTGAAATCACACTCTCCTTAAGACAAATTTTGCCCCCTCACCACGTTGTGCTTGAGATTACTCGGGACAATTGCCTCCCAGGATGAAACGGAATGACCGGATGATTGCTGCACAATAGGACCTCCGGCGAACTGAAGTCAATGCTTGAACGATATCACCACAAATGCAATATGCAGGAGGCCAAGGAAAATAGTTTTTCAATATGCAACAAAATGGAGAGGAGAGGATTTCTGGAAATCTGTGTGTTTTTCTCTTGTAGTTGTTGTTCTATTTGTATATTTCTCCATGGATCAAAACTGCCGACCATTAAAACCTGGTTTTAATTTCCTTAATCAATATTACAATTTATTGAAATAAATTAGCAATCAATTTCGACAGTTACTGGAGGAGAACAGTTTCTGGCGCAGTTGCTGGGAGCGAGGCGCCCGCCTCGAACACATCCAGGCGCCCGCCTCGGAGTGTCGCAATGGGGCTGCACCTTCTGGCCTCCAGGCGCCTGCCTCTACCAGTAACAATGGGTCAAGTTTGGAAAAAAATTTAGCGAAAAGTGGGCTCGCGCGAACAGGCTATTTCGGAGCTACATTCGCGTCCGCAGGACGCACATGCACATGTGTTCGGTAGCTTGAAGCCTATTTCGGTCCATAATTTGCACCCCCCCTACGCACCTGTGCGCGAGAGAGAGCCTCTATGTATCACAATCTTACTCCCTACTAAAGTGTAGGAGTATATAAACTAAGCCACTTTTCCATCTTTTTCCAATGTGGGATAACCACATTTTCCCTTTTCAACCCATTTACTTTGAGCCTTAATATTTCATTCATTTCTCAACCATTTTGGACAAATGAATATATGATTTCAATGTACTCATGGAGTAGAACACAATCCAATAATTAATTTGTTATTTTGACAAATAACTAATTAAGAAAATAACTCATTATTTCTTTCAAAACACACTTTTTTCCAACAGTGTGTTGATTTCAACTAATTGGAGTATATTTGCCACACATAAAAAGGTTTCGAGAGTAGTTTATAGTCAACGACTCATTGCTAGTAGAACCTCATCGCAGACTCGTTAGCAATGTTAAGTGTCTCGCTAAGCAAAAGTACAACAAATGAGGCGGACTCATAGAAAACACTTGCTATTCTCTTATTTATACTCTTATCGGAAATAAACACACTTTGGGTGGGGGATGTACAAGAAATTAGGTTAAAATCGGACTGAAATACAATTATCTAAAACCTTTGTTGATATGATATATATTTCAGAGTTTAGGCATATCATACTCTTAGTTATATTCGAAAAGAAAAAAGTAAATAATATAGGCAAAAAAACGTCATCCTGAAACCTAAAATAACGCACTTCCGACAACTACTAGAATGTGTTACCTAATTATAAAAAGAAAAATGAAATAGAAAATATATTACTCTCAATTTTAAAATGATGAATGTATGTTTTTTTATTAGATATTCGAAAAAAGCTGAGTTTAGTCGCAAAAATGCATAAACGCCCTCATCGGTATTTTTTGTTGCGAGCCTATATACATTGAAATGAAATAGTTTATGGTGAAAAATAATTCAAGAAAATTGAAAATTCATTTGCAGACAGAACAAATAGCATGGTCATTTTGGAAACTAACAATGTTACATCCTAAGATTGAACGTACAATTATGTAAACCGAATTATTTTACATCAAGCATTCTCCTTATTGTTTACAAACTGGCCCTACACTTGTTATAAATTGTGTACAGAATATCAGATCCATGGACAATCAAACCCACAAGTACATGCATGCATGTTCAATTATTAACAATTCAATTGCATTTTCTCTTTCGCAAAACTTCTTAGTGGCGTTTGGTTGGAAGGAAAAGGGGGGAAAGGAATGGAAAACTCCCCCTTTTCCATTCCTTTCCTCCGTTTGGTTCAAGTTTTTTAAAAAAAAAATTCCGAAGGAAAGTTGAATTCCTTCAAATGAAGGAATTCAACTTTCCTTCATAAAATCGATGGAAAGTCCAATTCCTTTGGGAATGGAAAAAAAAAATTTTTTTTTTGACCAAAATACCCCCAAACCCTACCCTACCCAGCCCCTACCCAGCCCTTACGCCCCCCCCCCACCCCCCCACCCCCACGAATTTTTTTTTTTTTTGCCTACCCTCCCCCCACCCTACCCCCACCCCCCCACCCCCCACCCCCACGAAATTTTTTTTTTTTTTTTTTTTTTTTGCCTACCCTCCCCCACCCTACCCCCACCCCCCACCCCCACCCCCACCCCCCACGAATTTTTTTTTTTTTTTTTTGCCTACCCTCCCCCCACCCTACCCCCCACCCCCACGAATTTTTTTTTTTTTTTTTTTTGCCTACCCTCCCCCACCCTACCCCCACCCCCACCCCCCACCCCCCCCATCCCCCACCCCTCACTCTCCCCACCCCCACCCCCCACCCCCCACCCCCACCCCCACGAATTTTTTTTTTTTTTTTGCCTACCCTCCCCCACCCTACCCCCACCCCCCCCCCACCCCCACCCCCCACCCCCCACCCCCCACCCCCCCACCCCCACGAATTTTTTTTTTTTTTTTTTCGCCTACCCTCCCACACCCCCCCACCCTACCCCCACCCCCCACCCCCTCCAAATTTTTTTTTTTTAAGGGTAAATTGGTCATTTTATATGCTTTCATTCCATTCCTATAATTTGTATTTTCAAACCAAACATGATTTGTCAAGGAATTGAATGACAATTCCATTCCATTCCGTGCCAACCAAACGGAGGGGGTTGACCAGTTTTTTTCCATTCCAATTCCATTACAATTCCATTCCATTGACAATTCCATTCCTTCACTTTTTTTCCACCGAACCAAACGCCCCCTTAATCAATAAACCCTAATGTTTCCTGGCCCAAATGTCTCGATCAAGTCAAGTGGCCTTAACTTTTTCTTTTTCTAAATTCAGTAGTCTATAATAGAATAAGGGATAATAGACGAAGTCAATTCATACAAGATAGAGAAAAATAATATGAAAGACTCAATTGATTATGTTGTTAGAGGTACATATTTATAAGGTGACAATGGGAGGAGGTAATCTCCTATAAGGTTTCTAGATCTATACAATCTTCCCAATCTAATACAAGAATTGAGTTTCCTAAACTATATATAACAATATATACTTGAATATAATATTATGATATTATGTTCCTAATATGCTCCCTCAAGATGGATGATCCTTGGATAAGTCCAATCTTGAAAAATGATGAGATGAATCGGGTTTGATGTAGCGGATGGAGACGGATGTGTTCCCGACGTGGATGTGGCTGTAGGGTATGTGACAGAAAAAAAAGTGGTTGGAGACCAGTTTTGAACATGATAATTCGGGTTGGTTGTGGGGCGGCGGTTTGGGTTTTGCCATCGCACCCAAGGAAAGTGGTTCATACGTCCGTGGTTGGAGGCCAGTTTTGAACATGGCAACTCGGTTTGGTTGTGGGGCGGTTTGGGTTTTGCCATCGCACCCAAGGAAAGTGGTCCGTACGTCCGTGGTTGGAGGACAGTTTTGAAAAATAAGGGGGAGTGTCGGCTATGGGGAACTTTTTATCATGGCGCTGCTAATGCTTGGGTTTTGCGGTCCACATTTGAACAAGGTTGATGTAGGAAGTATCGCAGTTGACATGATTTCACTAAGAGAGAAAGATGATCCGACTTGGGGTGATGGGTTTGGGAGGATTTGAATAACCAACGGAGATTTCGAGGAGGAGAGAATCGGAGGAAGAAGGAAGGCTTGTGACAGAAAAAAAGGGATGTGGAATTGGTGCAGATTTGGGTTGTAGGGTTTATTGATGGATGGCAGAAGCAATGCAGTATTTGAGGGTGGGGCGGCTTTAGGGTTTTGCCGCTAGGGTTTGGCGGAGAAGTCCTATTATGGATCTTATAACTCTGATACCATAATAGTACATGAGAGAGAGTCATATTCTAAATACAATATTGAGTTTCCTAATCTAAATAAAATATTGACTTTCCTATTCTAAATACAATAGTATATGTGCAAGAATATTCTAGAAAGATAACAGCAATAAACTTAGGAAACCTTAGAAGAAGTTTTCTTAATAGATGATGTTTCCTTAATACGCCCCCGCAAGCTGGACGATCCTTGGAGAAGACCAAGCTTGGAAATAAGTTGCTGGAAGCGGATACGGGGAAGCTGTTTTGTCAGAACATCAGCGAGCTGATCATTGCCAGAAATGTGTTGCACACGGAGAGAGCCAGACTGAACTTGTTCACGAACAAAGTGGATGAGAGAGCCACATGCTTCATCCGAGAATGGAAGACTGGGTTTGCTGAATAAGTTGTAGCACCGAGGTTGTCACAATAAATAACTGGTGTAGAAGGTAGAGAAATATCGAGCTCAGTAAGCAAGCTCCAAACCCAAGTAAGCTCAGCAGTGGTGTTAGCAATCGCACGAAATTCGGCCTCAGTAGTAGACCGGTCAAGGGCACGTTATTTGCGAAAGGACCAAATAATCGGGTTACGTCCAAGATAAACAAAGAACCCAGAGGTGGACACAAAATCATCTTTGTCACCGGCCCAATCCGCATCACAGAAGGCATGAAGGGAAGGTGGAGACGTGGAAAAAATTTGAAGACCCAAGTGAATAGTGTCATGAAGGTAGCGGAGTAGATGCTTGAGGGCAACCCGGTGAGTGGGTTGGGGGTTTTGCATGAACTGAGCAAGCTTGTTTACAGAAAATGCAATATCGGGATAGGTGAAGGACAAGTACTGAAGACCACCAACAATGGCACAAAAGGATGTGGGGTTTACTGTAGGGGTAGTGGTGGATCGAGTAAGAGGCGGCGATGTGACCATAGGAGTAGGAAGTGTGTTAGTCAAATATATGCTTAGGTTTAGAATTGCTTAAACCCAATCACAACAAGCATTAATGTGGACCCCTAATTTTAATTAGACCCAATAGAATTTTTCTATGTATGATAGGTCCCCTTAATGCTAGTGCCAGTGTTTTTATTTCATGTAAATTTCTCAAGACCTTGAAGACTTGAAGATGTGAAGATTTGCCCCTGTGCTATTTTCTGTGAGTTACTCGGTTTGCTAACATAACCGGTTGAATTCCTAACCGCTATGTCAACCTAACCGGTTGCCTACCTAGCCGATGTAACCTTCACAGGTTGTATTCTATCCTTTGCCGGTTAAGGCTTCCTCGCCAAGCTTTCCTCACCTAGCCTAACCGAAGCATTTATTGCTCACAACTACCCAAAGAATCCCTTTAGCTAAAGTTGGTAAAGCAAGCATGCCGAATAGACGCCGAAGTGACATTCCCGCAACCGTCAGAGCTCAAAATAGATTGTCAAAATGACCGAGTACTCACATCCTTTCAACCACTCAAGGAAAATCTTCTCTCTCCTATCTCGGGCATTTAATGCAAAGATCCTTCAATTCAAAGGCATGCCTCGATCAAGTCATCATTGCAACCTCTTCAAAGACAACGGCTCCTTTTCAAAGTTCACTATAAATAGCTTCCCGGAGCATTGAAGAAGGTTGGTGCATTTATGATTCTTGAGAGTGAGTTGCTCTGAACTTTCATTCGCAAACTCCATAGTTCAAAGCATTCAATTCAAGTCCCCTTATTCACTAGACATCTCTCGTAGGACTTATACATCGTGCACCTCAATCAATATTGTAGTGTTCCTTCATTAGACTACATTTGGAACACATTGATTGATTCACACACAACACCCTAGAGAAATCGGCTCAACTTGTGAGCACATCTCTAGAAAACACCGTGTCTTTATTGTAGCACGATCCGTTAGTGGTCACCTTTAGTTCGGGCGACCTTCAATCATTGGCTTGCAACTTGTAATAGGTAGAAACCATTAATATAGTAGTGCACTTTCACAAATCCAAGTTCGACCAAACTTGGTAGAGGACGTAGCGCTTATTTAACACCGTGAACCTCTTCAAACAATGTGTCATTCTTCTCGTGTGTTTGTTTATTTTTGTGTAGTTGTAACTCGGTTGACATTCTCTCAATCGGTCACAACCTATTGACTCAACCTACCGCTTTCAACTTGTTTGTCCTACTTGGAAATATAATTTGTTGTGTTTGCATAAGGATTTTTAACGTACTGTTTTTGAAACTCTACCTAACCGGCTGTAAACCTAGCCTAACCGTAATTCCGCTGTGCAAATCTAATCTAACGGTTAGCAAGTGTGTTTCCTACAACCCTTTACGCCTAAGAGTTTTTAAGCAAAAAGATTAATCAAAGCTATTCACCCCCCTCTAGCCCGATTTCTACCATTTGGGACCTAACAATTGGTATCAGAGCTAGCAATTTTCGAAAATCATTTTTCCAAGCTTAACCGCTTGAATTGCCAATTCCAAAATGGCGGGAAAAATCATGCAAACATACAACTTGACATCCGTTCCCATGTTGAACGATAACGAATTTCTAGTATGGAAAAACAGAATCATGCGGTACTTGGACTCAATAGATGATAGGTTAACTCACGTAGTCGAGGAGATGGTCCCATGACACCCCTGAAAATCAATCTTGCAACAAGAGCACCCAAAACTCCTCTCATGGATCATGCAGATAGAGAGTCTGAACAAGATTTTGAGGTTTATGAAACTTATGTGCCAAAACCTCGTGAAGAATGGACTGAGGATGACAAACTTTGTGATTCCTTGGATCGAAAAGCTTTGCACATCATAACCTCAGGACTTGATGACGGGCATGCATAAACAAGTACAATGCGATGAGACCGCTCAACAAGTATGGCAAAGTCTTCTCTGATACTTTGAAGGAGATCAAGTGGCCAAGGACAACAGACTCTACAAAAGCGTTGCTGAGTTTGAGTCCTTCAAGAAGAATCTTAATGAAACAATGAAGGAAACGTACGACCGATTCTGCGAGGTGAGTAACTCTTGTGCATCTTTAGGTAGAGTCTATACCATGAAAGACCTAAACATGAGATTCCTCAATTCTCTTGGAGACTTGTGGCATGTGAAGGTCGCTATTTTGAAAGAATGCCGTGATTTGAACACTACTCATATCCAGAACATTGTGTCTACTTTGTTTCTATATGAGGAAGAGCTCAACCTAATGAGTGGAGTTCAAAAACAATTTAAAAATCTATCTCTGCCACTGCATCGAGATCTTCCCTGGTTCTTCTATGCTTACCATCCAAATTACCATCAATGACTCTCCCTCAACATCTCAGCCTCAACCAACTCTAGCCAATACCTCTTCTAACACACCTCTTGAGGTAGAGGATGAATTTGCTGCATTCGCCAGAAACTACAGAAAGTTTAAGGATTTTAAGAAATCCCACAAAGAAATCATTTCAACCCAAAGCCTCATCCTTCCATAGATCCGGGAACTTCCAAAAGAAAGGCCAAACCTCAACCTCAACCAAATGGAAAGAATGCCCAAGGTGAGCTTGTGTGTTACAATTGTAGAAAACCTTCCATTTTGCCTCCAAATGCCCTCAACCTAAATATGAATTTTTGAGGAAGAAACCATTCAAGAAATTCCCTAGATCTAAATCTAAGAGCTTAGTTGCCGAGGATGGAACTGAAAAAGCTATGCCAGTCTGGTTCGAGACCGACTCTGAGAATGAGGAAGCCGACTATGCCGACTCGATGAAGATGTTGATGTCAGTTTTGTTGCTATGGATGGAACATATGATAAACCCATCTCCCTACATACTCCTATCTTTAGACATCCAAATTCCAATGAACAATCATCCTATGTTGACCACACCCCACCTATGAGATCTCCCCTGACATACTTTGATGAACCCATTCCTACTCCCAAGGTAGATGCAGGTAATCCATATAACTTCAAAATTCAAAACATAGGTGGATCCCTATATGGTCCGGGCCTAAAACCATGCCCACTCTCGCACCGCCGATGCAACCAATTCAACCAGACCTATCAAGCTCAAGCCTTACCGATCGCCTCTTATCAACTGATGCTTGAGAACCGACCGATTCACTTAAAGCCTCTAACCGAGCCTAACCCTGAACCGATATCTTCACTACCAAATTTTGATCCCAATTTTGAACCATCATTCTCTTCCTCTCAGCCTACTGTTGACCCAATGCCAAATATGTCAAAGTCTCGAAATGGCGAGAGGTGATGAATGAGCTCTTCTCCGATTTTGAAAAATTAAATGAAGCTCACAAAATTATGGCCGATAATTTCAAATTGATTTCTACCGAAAATGACTCTTTGAAAGCCGAAATAAAAATTTTGAAAGAAAGCAAGCTAGAGTCTCGATCGCTGAAGAAAGATAATCAAGAACTCACCGAGAGACTAAACATATCCGTTTGTCAAATTGCCGATCTTGTGTCAAGGAATAAATCTCTTTCAAAAATATTGACACATTCTCTAAATCCCGAGCCGCTATGGAGACTATTATACAAGATCAAATATCTCCTAACCGAGATGTTACAACCGGAATTAGTTTTACCTCCAAAGAAGAAAGAAAAAGACAAAGAATGACAAATCGCTACTAAGTCTGTCTCTGAAAACTTGATGGGTAAATTTGATGATGCTCAATCCAAAATGATTAAGAGAGAGTTAAACAAACCTTTCAAAGCTGTCCCTCACACCTATCCCAAAGGACGAGTACAGATGAAAGCTTATTTGAACAAAAACAAATCCCAATGGACTGAGGTAGCTGATCCTGAGCTAGGACAATATGTTCCACTTAGTGATGGCAAAAGCAAAGGTGGAATTAAAATTGTTGATAGTGTTGCAGGTCAGGAATCCTCAACCGGTAAGGTAACCGACATCGGTAAGGGTATGACCGGTCAATCAACCGTCACTGGTCACCCAACCAGGTAAAAGGCTGACCCAACCGGTAAAGGCATTCCTAAACCCATGTAACAGGTTAACAAAGTTAATTTCATCACCTTCGTCCCCAAAGGATCTGTTTCTTCTGCTCAATTAGTGAACTCTTCTGAAGCATTGGCCAAATTGAACATCAACTCATCTGAACCCTCTCAGCCATCTTCTAATAAATGTGTAAACTGTGGTTTTATTGGTCACAAGGCTTATGAATGCCTCTTGAAGCACCTATCTGGACCCGCTGAGTCTAAAACCTCGTGTGGTGGCCGGTATGGCTGCCAAAGAGGAACTAACTCTTTGGACCCAAAAGAATAAGGGGGACCATAAGCTTACTGTTTTATTTCAGGAATGCTTAATGGCCTCAACCGATGCCGGTAAGGATGTTTGGATTATGGACAGTGGTTGCTCTAGGCATATGACTGGTCATGCCGATCTCCTAACCGATCTGGAAGAAGCATCTGGTCCTCCAGTTGTCTTTGGTGACAACGCAAAGGGTAAAATTATCGGTCGTGGATCCATCAAAAGAGGTACGAATTGTACGTAAGGTATCTTTGGTGGATGGTCTAAAACACAACCTTCTCTCTATTTCACAATTTTGTGACAAAGGTATGCATTGTGTTTTCAATTCTTCCAACTCAAGCTATGTGAAAGACATTGCTACAGTGAAACACTTCTCACCGGATATAGAAAAGGTAACGTATATGCTATAGATTTAAACAATGTCTCGAATGTTACTAATGTTTGTTTTGTAGCTAAGAACATCAGGTGAGAATTCCCGGCTATGGCACAAGAGACTCGCCACCTCGAACTTCAAATATCTATCCAAGGCGGCCAATAAAAATCTTGTCGCCGCTTACCTCTGTGTCTGCGATCATGGAAGGTAATGTAGAGCCTGCCAATCGGGAAAACAACATAAAGAATCTTTCCGCAAAGAAGCCCCGCATGTCCACTTCTAGGTGCCTCCAAATTGCTACATATGGATCATTTGGCCCCACAACTACTTTTGCCCGGTTTGGGGGTAGCAGATATGCCTTGGTTGTTGTAGACGATTTCTCAAGATATACCTGGGTAGAGATGTTTTGCTTCAAAAGATGATACATATGAAGTTGCTACCAGTTATTCCGTCTACTTCAAACCCAAAATGAATGTGATATCATCGCATGAGATCGAGATAATGGAACGGAGTTCAAAAATCTTGGAATCGCTCGCACTATGATGATCACGGAATAGACCACAATTTCTCGCCCGCTGTACACCGCAACAAAATGGTGTAGTTGAGAGAAAGAAACAGACATTGATCGAAGCCGGAAAAACAATGATATCCGAAGCTAGGCTCCCCAAGTATTTTTGGGCCGAAGCTATACATACAGCCTTGCTTCACCTGCATAGATCTTTGTCAACAAGTTTCACAATAAGACCCCTTATGAGCTTTGGCGTGGCGTAATTCCCAATATTAGTTTCTTCAAGATCTTCTATGCGCAAATGCTATGTTCTTTACAACGGTAAAGAACGCCGAGGTAAATTTGATGAAAAAGCTGATGAAGGCATTTTTGTGGGATACGCCAAGCACAAGTAAGGCATTTAGAGTTTTTAATAAACGGTTGTTGAAAATTGTTGAATCTGCTCATGTTACTTTTGATGAATTTGATTTGCTAGAGTCTCGACAAGGCTCCAAATAGTACCGATAGTTACTGTGTTTTTGAGACAGTGAAATAGATAATCAAAACTCTAATCAATCCACCAAAGATCAACGCAAATCGGTCTCCACAACCGTCGCCTACTAGTGGTGTAACTCCGTAGAGACCTAGTTGATGACTCCTTCTTTCCTCAATCGGTTAGGCAATCAAATAGTCAATCTCACCGGTAGATCCCTTACCAACTAGTCCTCATATTACAACTCCCAATTCATCACCGAAGCCGAACCAATTTCACCCATCAACTTACCATTTCCATCTCCAATTACCGATCACCATCATCAATCACCCTCACCTAACCGATCACCTCAACCGGTCTCCTCTCCCTCAACCGATTCCACTCCTCCCATAGAAACCTTAAGACAGAATCGGTCGTGCAAGACCTACCTAGGGAAGTGAGATCGCTAGGAATCATCCTTTAGAAAATGTTATTGGTGATGTCTTTGGACCTAGAATGACTAGAGGCCAGTTAAGAAACTTAGAGGAACAACATGGTTTATTTTCCTCTGCTATGGTCTCCAACATAGAACCAAAGAAGACTGATGAAGCACTTGATGACCCCAGCTGGGTAGAAGCTATGCAAGAAGAGCTTAACCAGTTTGATAGATGTAAAGTTTGGGAATTAGTGCCTAGACCTAGTGATCAAACAGTAATTGAAACGAAATGGGTTTATAGAAATAAATTGGATGAGTCTGAAAAAATTATAAGAAATAAAGCCAGATTAGTGGCAAAAGGATATAGACAGGAGGAAGGAATAGACTATGATGAGACTTTTGCTCCCGTAGCTAGATTAGAAGCCATTAGGTTATTTCTTGCCTATGCAGCCTACAAAGAATTTAAGCTATATCAAATGGACGTGAAAAGTGCCTTTCTCAATGGGGAACTTCAAGAGCTTGTTTATGTAGATCAACCTCCCAGATTTGAAGATTCTAAGAAGCCTAATCATGTCTAGAAATTAAATAAAGCTTTGTACGGCCACAAGCAAGCACCTCGAGCATGGTATGAAACTCTCTCCAAATTCCTACTTAGTGAGAAGTTTGAACGAGGTAAAATCGACACCACCTTATTTATTGCAAAGCATAATGGTCATTCATTGTTAGTTCAAATATATGTTGATGACATAATTTTTGGATCTACTAACGAAAAATTATGCAAGAGATTTGAGAAACTTATGCAGAGCAAATTTGAGATGAGCATGATGGGTGAGCTAACCTTTTTCCTTGGACTTCAAGTTAAGCAAACCCATGAAGGTATTTTCATCAATCAAGCCAAATATACCAAAGATCTAATCAAGAAATTTGGACTTGATTCCGCTCATCCTCAAAGCACTCCTATGGCCACAAATGTACACTTAGACAAAGACGAATCCGGTAAGAAAGTAGATATGACACTCTACCGAGGTATGATAGGCTCTCTACTTTACTTAACCGCTAGTAGGCCAGATATCATGTTTGCCGTGATGTGTATGTGCTAGATTTCAAAAGTTCCGACTCCTAGAGAATCTCATTTGCAAGATGTCAAAAGAATCATTAGATATCTTGTGGGAACCGCTAACTTAGGTTTGTGGTATCCGAAAGATTCATCATTTACACTAATTGGTTATTCGATGCCGATTTTGCGGCTTGTAGGGTCACCAGAAAAGTACTAGTGGAACTTGTCAATTTCTAGGTAACCGGTTGGTTTCCTGGTCGTGCAAAAACAGCATCAATTTCCACTTCTACGATCGAAGCCGAGTATATAGCCGCCGGAAGTTGCCGTTCACAAATTCTATGGATGAAGCAACAATCGGTGGACTATGAAATCCCTCAAGAAGTATGTCCTATTTATTGTGATAATACCTCACCATATCGCTTCCAACAATCCCGTGATGCATTCAAAGACCAAGCACATAGACATCAAATATCACTTCCTCAAGGATCACGTTGAAAAGGGTAACATTGTTCATTTAAAAGTCCATACCGATTATCAACTAGCCGATATTTTGACAAAACCATTGGACATTAAAAGATTTGAATTCCTTAGAGGAGAACTAGGCATGATTGATATTCGTTAATTTATTGTGCTAACCTTGCCGTCCGTAAAAGCTCTCAACCGATCATGATGGTGCCTCATTTACTTATGCTCAACCGATGCTCTTGTCCTACTCTCAACCGGTATGTAAGATATCCTAACCGATTAAAAAGCATCCCCTAACCGATGGTCCCTAACCGATGCAAAGCCTTCTATCCTAACCGACCAATTTTCATTGTCTAACCGATCATATCCTTGATCGGTCAAGCCTAATGTGGTGACGTCGGCTCAACCGATTGATCATTACCTAACCGACGAATTGCGGGCGGATTACTATTCACAATCCGTTTCTAACCGGCGCCCTAGCCGACAAGTCCCATCAATCCTATCGCCTGTCTACCGCCTTACCCTATACCGACAAAGCATCATTGCTGTTCCCTACTCCCTCCTACTACCGTCCTTTTCGTACTTGATGATTGGTCAAATTTAAAATTTTGTGACCAAAAAGGTAACTTCGTATCATTCCAGCTTTATCAAAAGGTTATCTTTTTGTCATTATTGCATTATGGTTTAACCGCTGCACACACGTACCTAGTTTTTATCCCTCATATTTAAAATCGTGTTCAATATCTTTTAAATATTCGTGCCATGCAGCTGAAACGCTTTTCTTTATTTCAAGAAACCTTTCCATCTTCTATCTCTCTCTACTATATAAGGAAATACAACATTTCATTCAAGCTTTCCGATTCCCTCTCTCTGCAAAAGCTTAGAACTTTCAAGAATTCAAATTCCATTCTCTCTTTGTTCTTCGAACTCTAATCCTTTCTGGTAAAGTTTTTCTAAATACTCAAATTCTGTTAACTTGAAGAACTAGAACTATTTTCAAAATCATAACCTCACTTACATTGTTTTCTTTTGAAATGTGTTCTAACTTAGAATGTTTTTGATTCTTAAATCTTTTGACAGATGGCTCCCAAACCAACCAAGAAAGACATTTTCGGAGGTTACATTCTACCAAGCTTCTTCGAATCTGAAGAAGGGATCCTCCAAACCATGCTAGTTGCTTCCGGGTTGTTGCCATTCTTGATGCCAGAGGGGAATGATGACATTCTGTATGAGCTTGTCAATGAGTTCTTCAACAATGGCGTAGTTGATGATAATCCCAAGCCCGGTGTTGTTTCTCACATTAATTCTTCAGTTGGTAGTTTCTCTGTTGATTTCTCCCCATCCTCTATAGCCGAAGCTTTCCCTACTCTTCCCTCAACCGGTTCCTCTTCTGTCACTTCGAAGGATATGGAAGCCGCCTGGGCTACCGTTCGTGGAACCGATCCATTCGTGACCGGTGAAGGGAACAAGAAAGCTGATTTAGATGCTGTTCATTATGCCCTAACCGAAGTCATTGACCGATGTGTGATTTGCCGGTCTGGTTCTCATCATTGTATCACCATGATACAATGGGAAGCCATGGCAGCAGTTATGCTTCAAAGGAGATTCAACTGGTGCTCCTTCATCTATCGTGTTATCCTCATCGCCTTCAAGAAATTCCAGAAGGAGAAGCCCTTGTCCAGATCTAACAAGGCCAAGCCCATTCATTATCTCTTAATGAGTAGAATCCTCATGAGAATTCCTTCTATCTTTACCATTTCTGGTGGTCAGCCTTCTGTTCCTAAATCCTTTGTCAAAGCTTTCGACAAGGCCGATCAAGCAAGAATTCTCAGAGAAGCCAAACCGATGGCCCTCATTGCTGCTCCAACCGAAGCCCAACCGGCTAAGAAGAAGACCTCTCAACCGAAGAAGAAGCCGTCAACCGATTCCTCCAAGCCGGTCTCTCAACCTCAGCCTTCTCAACCGATCTCTTCTCCGGCCAAAAGAAAATCCCCAGAACCTGATACTGAAGACAGAGAACCCATCTCCACTGTTATCCGACCTAAAAAGTCTGCTAGAAAATCCTCCAACCCAATTACTCCTCCTCCAGCCACTTCAAAATCAAAACCAATCCCAAAAACTCCTTCCCAAATAGCCAAGGAAAATGCAGAAAGAAGAAAGAGAATTGAAGCCGATATTTCTTCATTCATACCCTTTATCCCCAACCGATTACTTAGCCATGATACCTTGACCGATGACATACCTATCACCGGTCACGCCTCTAATCCCTCTTACCGACGATGCCAACCGATCAGAAATCCTACCTTCCACATTTTCCACAACAATCCATGGGCTATCAACCCTCGCCCGCTCCCTCTCCTAGTTGGGTTTATCCTATTGATCATTTGCCGCCGTTTATTCGGAAGTTGCTTCAATTCCATGAAATCAACAAGTCTTCCGTACCGGCTGGCAACATCCAAGATTACATTAATTTTGGAAACCGACATATTGAGAAGGGTGTGTACTTCAGCAGACCTTGCCGTCTCAGAGATTTTGATCTTTAAAAGCTTCTAGGCGCAGTCTTATCAAGCAATACAACAAATTTTTTGATCAGCTTCCCCTCAAATGGAATGCTATTTTCTTAGCTCAAGATAGAATGAGGCAGGACATGATGGTCCAAGCTGTATGGGCTGATTTTGCTATTCTCTATGGAGCTGAAGATACCTTGATTGAGACAGATTTTTACCAGATGGGAGATATGAAATGGAGTTTGACTCTCTCCCAAACTTTGACTACGAACCGGTTTGCCTTGGCCCAAGGAAGAATCGGCTTATCGGGAATGTGATGGATTTGTTGGATAATTTCTTGGATATGGACAATGAATTCAAGGCAACTGGAAATATTTCCTTAGCCGATTTCTTTTCTGCAGTGCAGTCCGCCTCTACCAAATGGCCTACGGTTACTGATGAAGAGATTGATGCCATGTTTGAAGATGAGGAGGAAGAAAAGAAAAATCAAGAGGTTGCCGAATACGGTTCAAGTTCGACTCCGGTTCGATGGTGATGATAGGCACGACCGAATGGAGAGTGCGATCAAGCTTTTACCACTCCCAAACCGATGGCAACGGTTAGAAGCTTGGGAGGAGGCATTACCGATACGTCACCGGTTACCCCTTTGGGAGGAGGCTCTACCGACATCCCGGCCTCTACTCAACCGATGATGCCTCCACCGGTTTCAATCCCTCCAACCGTTGTATCTTCTGAACCGGTTAGAGTTCCTCAACCGATTGATCCTGATGATGTCCTTCTGCAGCAAGTTGTGGCTGCTAGCCTATTTGATGTAGAGGAAAAGCGGCTACAAGACCGAGCCGATGCTCTTGCCCTTTGCTCAAGCTCTTCAAGCTTCAATTCTTGACAAGTCAAGTAAGAGAAATTCGATCCTATGCTTTCTAGCCCTCCAAGAGTTGAGGAGGAGACTCGGTCCGTACCTCCATCTTCTACTATTCCTACTTCGATGCTCTGATGGAGATTCGATTTCTTTGTGGAAGAAATTTCGATGATGAAGAAGAATTTAATATCTTGGATCCTGCTGTCCCACCGACTTATCTTGATCCTTGCGTTCTTCAAAAAGACATCTTCTCTCCCTTAAACTATTATACAACCGTATCTTCCATTCCTCGAACCCCTCGTGGTATTCCACTCTTTGAACCCCATGAGAAGATTACTAGCCGTCTTGAGTATAAGTTGGTTTCGATCCTCCTCCATTTTCCCAAGAACTCAAAAAGTTGAAAGAAAAAGAGGTTGATGTTCCTTTCTACCTGTCCAGAACCGTTGGCCCTGGAGAAACAAGTTTCAAATCCCAGAAACCGGTTGCACTCAAACTTCGCCTTCGGTTTCCTCCACCCAAGGGTCAATCGGTCAAGCCCTCCAAAACCGATCAACGAGTTGATCACCAAATTCCCTTCCAAGCGTAAACCGGCAGTCTCTCCTTCCAAATCTCAAAGGCTTCGTCATATCGAAATTGAGGGTGTAGCTCAAATTGATTCTGGACCGATAGAGTGCACATTTTCTTCTGATAATATTTTCATGCGTTATCTTTCAGTCAACAATCGTATTACTCAGGTTTTGGAGTTGCAAATTTTGAGATGGTGCTACGAAGTTACTCACAGAGTTGGGTTAATGCCAAATGTGCCTCAGCTTTCTATTTTGAGAAATGGCAATCCTAGGCCATGGAGCAACATTCGGCAAGCATCCCTTCTTCTCCTAGCTCTCAGGGTTATTCCTTTGATTCGATCAAGGCAACATGCTTTATCATTGGCCCCTACTGCCGCAGATCTTATTGCCTCCGCATTTGATGAAGCCCATGATATTCAGAATGCCATCACTCTTAGCCTTGAATCTGACTCCCTGATCTCTTCTGACCCCAATGATTTCCTTGTGTTCAGTCCCTCTATTGCTTCTTCCGTATCTGTTGATGAGGAGATTACATTTTCTCCAACCGGTCAAGTCTCTAGGATCGGTCCAGTTCATGTCAGCTCTCCAACCGATTCTTCAACCGATGCCTCTACAGGTTCTCCAACTCCATCTCTTACCGGTCGCTCTATTCCTCTCTCTGCACATCTAACTGAGAAGCCTCCTACCGTTCCCCTTTCTCCACCAAATCCTTCCCTTGCCATCCAAGTGTTCATTCCCCAACCGGTTCAAGCCTTAACAGTTGTTACTGCTCCTCCAACTGATCCTCCAGCTATATCGGTCAGCTCCTCAACCGGTGGCTCTTCTACGGATAGTGATGCCGATCCTTCCCCTGGTGCTCCTCAACCAGTTCCTGAGGAAGAACTCAACCGACCTGTTGTTGTTCGTGATCTTTGTGAACTTTATGATGCCCTGGTTGCGAGTATGGTTAAGTCCAATCAGGAGGAGGAAGAGAAGAGGTTAGACAGAATGGAGCACGGTTATGCAAAGGACCTAGCTAACTATGTGGCCGATTTGTTTGATAAAGATGCCAAGATCAGCGATCTCTCCACTCGGCTAGGTGCCTTGACTCGGTTGAACAAGGAACTCCCGAACAACGCCAAGGATGCCCAAACCGATCTCAAGCTTGCAACCGAAGAAATCAAGAAGGCTGAATCGAAGCTAGCCGATCAAGCCTCATTATTTAGAAAGACCAACACTTGATAGGATCAAGCTTAAAACCTGAAAATGAAGTCCTCAAGAAGATGCTAGGCGGCCGTGATGCTTTGAGAAGTACGCTAGGAAGAAAAGGAAGAGAGATGAAAAGGAAGCCAAGAAGTCAGCCAAGAAATCTCGCACTCAACCGGCCAGTTCATCGGCTACCCCTCCTTCAGACCCCAAGGATTTGCCTCCAACCGATGATCCTGCTGCCCCAGTCTAGAATGTAACCGATGAGGAACTTGTCTTTCCATCTTTTGCTTAACCGGTTGAAGACT
The DNA here is from genome assembly GCA_022495995.1 of Adenophora triphylla var. japonica. Classification (NCBI taxonomy): domain Eukaryota; kingdom Viridiplantae; phylum Streptophyta; class Magnoliopsida; order Asterales; family Campanulaceae; genus Adenophora; species Adenophora triphylla. Next base: position 118,378 of record JAFEMH010002034.1, read on the forward strand.
AATCAATGAGATTTCCTTAACCTCAAACTCTGTTGTTTTGAATGACTTGTCTTTCCTTATTTTCTTTTAATTATTTTTGAATGTTCAAACTATTCTAACTATTTCATTTTGCAGGTTTACTCATTCAAAAATATTTTACTTTAACTTGTTTTAAATTTCTAAGCTTTCATTTTATCTGTAAGCTTTCTCAGGTTACATCTACAATGTTACTTGACTTAGGGAATGACATATCTAAAAGATAAATCTTTAGTCATTCTTTTACTAAGTCAAAGATGATGCTAACCTAGGGTGATTGGACTTAAGCAATTAGGAGGAGATTGTTAGTCAAATATATGCTTAGGTTTAGAATTGCTTAAACCCAATCACAACAAGCATTAATGTGGACCCCTAATTTTAATTAGACCCAATAGAATTTTTCTATGTATGATAGGTCCCCTTAATGCTAGTGCCAGTGTTTTTATTTCATGTAAATTTCTCAAGACTTGAAGACTTGAAGATGTGAAGATTTGCCCCTGTGCTATTTTCTGTGAGTTACTCGGTTTGCTAACATAACCGGTTGAATTCCTAACCGCTATGTCAACCTAACCGGTTGCCTACCTAGCCGATGTAACCTTCACAGGTTGTATTCTATCCTTTGCTTAGGTTAAGGCTTCCTCGGCAAGCTTTCCTCGGCCCTAGCCTAACCGAAGCATTTATTGCTCCCAACTACCCAGCAATCCCTTTAGCTAAAGTTGGTAAAGCAAGCATGCTGAATAGACGCTGAAGTGACATTCCTGCGGCTGTCAGGAGCTCAAAATAGATTGTCAAAATGACCAGTACTCACATCCTTTCAACCACTCAAGGAAAATCTTCTCTCTCCTATCTCAGGCATTTAATGCAAAGATCCTTCAATTCAAAGGCATGCCTGATCAAGTCATCATTGCAACCTCTTCAAAGACAACGGCTCCTTTTCAAAGTTCACTATAAATAGCTTCCCTGGAGCATTGAAGAAGGTTGGTGCATTTATGATTCTTGAGAGTGAGTTGCTCTGAACTTTCATTCTGCAAACTCCATAGTTCAAAGCATTCAATTCAAGTCCCCTTATTCACTAGACATCTCTGTAGGACTTATACATTGTGCACCTCAATCAATATTGTAGTGTTTCTTCATTAGACTACATTTGGAACACATTGATTGATTCACACACAACACCCTAGAGAAATCAGCTCAACTTGTGAGCACATCTCTAGAAAACACCAGGTCTTTATTGTAGCACGATCCGTTAGTGGTCACCTTTAGTTTGGCAGCCTTCAATCATTGGCTTGCAACTTGTAATAGGTAGAAACCATTAATATAGTAGTGCACTTTCACAAATCCAAGTTCTGACCAAACTTGGTAGAGGACGTAGCAGTTATTTAACACTGTGAACCTCTTCAAACAATGTGTCATTCTTCTGTGTGTTTGTTTATTTTTGTGTAGTTGTAACTGGTTGACATTCTCTCAACTGGTCACAACCTATTGACTCAACCTACTGCTCAACTTGTTTGTCCTACTTGGAAATATAATTTGTTGTGTTTGCATAAGGATTTTTAACGTACTGTTTTTGAAACTCTACCTAACCGGCTGTAAACCTAGCCTAACCGTAATTCCGCTGTGCAAATCTAATCTAACGGTTAGCAAGTGTGTTTCCTACAACCCTTTACACAGTCTAAGAGTTTTTTAAGCAAAAAGTTTAATCAGGCTATTCATCCCCCCCCCCTCTAGCTTGATTTCTACCATTTGGGACCTAACAAAGTGGTTTACAATCTATCATGTTGTGACGGGTGGGGAGATCATGAATGTATTTTGTTTGGGAGAGAAGGATCCCATTTCGGTTCGGGACGACTTCAACACCCAAAAAGTAAGATAAAGGACCGAGATCCTTAAGGGAAAAATGATTGGACAAGCTGCTGATGAAGGACTGAAGAACAGATGGTGATGGTCCAGTAACAATGATATCATCAACATAAACCAAAAGATAGATTGGGGATGGGGTTTTATTGAGTATAAAGAGAGAGGGATCGGCTAAAGAGGGGTGAAAGCCATATGTGGTGAGATAGGATTTGAGTTCCTGGAACCAAGCATGGGGTGCCTGTTTAAGACCATAGATGGCCTTAGAGAGACGACAGATAAAGGAAGGATTGGAGGAGTCCCCAAACCCGGGGGGTTGGGTCATAAACACAATTTCCGAGAGAGTACCTTCAAGAAAGGCGTTGTTGATATCAAGTAGGCGAAGGGGCCAATGTTTGGTTGTGGCAAGAGAGAGAAGGAGCCTGACAGCAGCGGGTTTGACAACGGGACTGAAGGTTTTGGTGTAGTCAACACCGGGTTGTTGGTGAAAGCCCTTGGCTACAAGCCGAGCCTTGTATTTCTGAATTGTGTTCTCAGGGTTGTACTTGATGCGGAAGACCCATTTACATCCGAAAATGTTGTGAGATGTGGCAGGGGGAACCAGGTTCCAGGTATTGTTTTGAGTGAGAGCCTGAAATTCTTCAATCATGGCATTATGCCAGTGTGGGATAGATAGAGCTTATTTGGTGGTGGTGGGAAGGCTTGTGGGAGAGGTGAGGAGAGAGAGGTTAGCATATTTGGGATTAGGTTTAGTAATGCCATGGGATAATCTGGTGGTAATAGTACGACCAGAAGGGGAAATGGCGTTGCTGGGTAAAGGGGGCGACCGTACAGTTGAGGGTGCGCGATCACACTCATTCTGTGGACAAAGGGAGCGATCGCGCAGTTCCAGGGGGCGATCGCGCTCACTCCCTGGAAAAAGTGAGCGATCGCGCGGTTCCAGAGGGCGATCGCGCAGTTCTGCTGTCTGGGCATGGGTTATTTCAGGCTGGATTGAGGGTAATGGTTGGTTGGGGGGAAGTAGGGTTTAGAGGGGGATGGGTGGGGGAGGGGTAGGGTGGGGGCAAGGGAGGGAGGTGGTACGGGGGGTGTAGTGTTTAGGATGGGAAGGAATAGGGTATGCCAGTCAGAGGGAGGGGGAGCAAAAGGGGTGGGAGAAGTGGAGGTGAGGGAGTTATATGGGAATGTGGTTTCAACAAAATGGATGTGACGAGAGGTGTAGACTCAATGAGAGGTGGGGTCAAGGAAGTAATATGCACTTTGTGTAAGTGAGTACCAACAAAGATGCAGGGAATATACTTTGGGGCTAATTTGTGGAGAGTATATGGGCGAAGCTAGGGATAACAGAGACATCCAAAGCTACGTAATTTAGTGTAATTTGGAGGGGGGCGAAATAGGCGAAGGTAGGGGAATCATTGTTGAGGGTGGGAGTAGGCATTCGGTTTATCAGGTAGGTAGCAGTGGTGAAGGCATAGGGCCAGAAGATAAGGGGTAGGTTGACGTGAGAAAGGAGGGTGAGACATGTTTCAACAATGTGGCGGTGACGACGTTACGCATACTCATTGTGTTCAGGAGTATGAGGTGGGGTGGTAAGGTGGGTGATGCTATTTTGAGCTAGAGTGGGTGTGATTTTGAGGTATTCACGTACCCCCGTTGTCGGAGTAGACCTGAATGATGGGACGTTTGAAGTTTTTTTCTACTAGGGTCTTGAAGCGAAGAAAGGTGTTGTAAGTGTCAGATTTGTGTTTTAGGGGGTAAAACCAGATGTATTTGGTGTAGTGGTAGGCAAAAATGACATAGTATTTGAATTGATCGAGAGAGTGAACGGGAGAGGTCCAAACATCAGAAAAAATGATATTAAGTGGAGCATGTGAAATAAGAGAAGAAGATGCAAAAGACAGTTTGTGGCTTTTATTGATAAAACAGGAGTTACACGAAGATAAACTGAAAGAAATAGATAAATGAAACTTGTTACGTAACAAACTAAGGATAGGGGGAGCGGGATGTCCTAATCTATGATGACACAAATGCGAAGAAATAGTGCTGGAATGAGCTTGGATGGGCGGAGGGCGCCAAATGTAGACGTCATCCTCAAGGGTTCCATGGAGAAGGGTTTGACTCGTATCTTTGTCTTTAAGAAGAAAAGAAGAGTGTGAGAATTCAATGATGGCATTATTGTCACGACAGAGTTGAGATACAGAGAGAATATTTCGAGTGATTGTAAGTGCTCCAATTTGAGCTTGTTAGAATTTTCGTTAGAAAATTAACGGAAGTTATAACATTTCTAACAATTCCTAACTATCCTAACATTTCTAACAAAGTGAAGGTAAAATGGGCATTGTTATTTAAGGTTAAACCTTAAAAAGAATCTCAAAAAAGAAAAACAAATGAAGAAAACCAAATATAGCAATGCTGGAAACAAAAACTGGCTGGTCAATTTGAATTTTGAAAAAGATTATTCTTCTTGTCCAAAGCTGAAGCTGCATTTAATGAACAAAGGCACGCCCTGATCCTATCCGCGCGGACAAGTATGTAATTTTCGAGAGGGCTATAAATTGAGCCCTCCGATCACGAAAAATAAGGGAGAAAGAACACAATAGCAACGAAGTTCTGGCGAAATATAGAGAGAAAACAGTGAGAATTCTCAAGAATTGTCACCTTTTTCTCTCCAATCTTTCCCAACTCATACTCATCCATTCACTCTCATATTAAACCCCTAAACACTTATACACTCAAGCCAAACACTCAAGAACACAAGGAAGATTGGTAAATCCTCCTCTTCCTAACCCTAAATCTCATCCATGCATGCATCTTCAAACTACAAAATGTAGTTCTTTCATCTTTTTTCTCTAGATCTAAGAAGATCACCATGGAAGACCATCTCCATGGATGATCTTCTACAAAGATCAACATTATTTTCAAAGCTTTTCTTTCTTACTTGCAAAAATGCACTTTCAAAACCCTAAAAAACCATTTTCAAGCACTAAATCTTGATTTCAAAGGGTAAAATCCCCCTCCCCAAGCAAATGAAATGCTTAGTCCTAATGTACCCCAAGGATGGTTTGGTATAGTTGATTCACCACTAAAATGTTTAGTGATCACTAACCAAAACTTAGGGAAATGGGGACAAGCATGGATGCAAAACCCCCCTTAAAATCATATTTTCTTTCTTGAGAAGTTGCTGTCCAGTAGCAATTTTCTCAGACCTCAGTCCATGGTCTTAATTTTTGGACACAGATGAACTTGGAATTTGGTGTTGATTACAAAATACTTTTTGTAGCCAACATCCAGAGCTTTCCAGACATATTTTTACCTTATTTTTTGGGTGAGTAAAACTCCTCTTTTCAATTTTTCTTTCAGAGGCTAGTTCATCAGCTTCTGGGAATCCAGATCTCATATCTGAGGTTTCCAGAAGGTTTTGACCCCTCAAATCTTCTCCAAAATAGAAATTTCTTTCACACAAAGTTTATTCAAGGAGTCTAGAGAAACTTTCATTCTCTGAGTTCATCCAGATTATGAAGTTTTAGGACCCTTGAATCCATTTCAAAATCAGGTGTCTGCTGCCATTTCCTTCTGGCAGAAGTGACTTCTCAACTTCAAAAGGTTTTTGAGTACCAAATCTCAATCCAAAAATTCTTCAAAAAATCATGGGATCAGTTTAAAGTCTTAAAAAGACATCCCAATTTTTACTTTTTCCAGTTTCAACTTATTTTGGCCAAAACACACACACACACACACACACACACAAATGATTTTCAGCTTGGAAGACTCGTTTTTACGAGGCGCGTCGGGTGCACACTAACGTCCTTCCCGACGCGTAACATGACCTCCGAACCTAAATCTCTGATCTCGGGCTTTTTTCAAAGTTTTGGCCCTTCAAAATTAAAATGGCGTGGCGACTCCGTTTTTCCGGTTTTATTTGGTTTTTCAAAGAAACGCAAAAAACCGAATTTTTCCCGCGAAAAAGGCAACATCATCGTTACAGTGGCGACTCCGCTGGGGAACTAAGCTTTTTAATAAAAAAAATGGTATTCGGTATATTGGTGGAAACCACTAAATTTCCCGTTATCGCCTCCTAACACGAGTCGGGGATAAATTGTGGTCTAACAATCCCACGTACCGGTATCACCGTTTTCAAAAAAAAAGCTTTTGAGGGTCAAGCTTCCGTCCCGGCTTTGAAAATCATTTTTTGTGTGTGTGTTGATTTTTGCACGGTTTTCATGTTGTTTTGGCCGCCTCGGAGAAAGTCAAAATTTTGACTGTCGGAATAATGTCCCTAACTGTCGGAATTTTCGTGCTTATGTGCTCATTAAAACTTTCAAAAAAAAATTCAAAAAAAAAGGGGATTTTAAAAAAAAAAAGAAAATTTCCAAAAAAAAAAAATCATGCATCATATTTTTTAAGACACATAAAAAAAAAATCTCTATTTTACTCAGAAAAAGAATATAGACTGCTTGCACACTACGCGCACGTGACCGTACACTGCACACTACGTCCTTAACCCGGGGAAATCCTTGTCGCGGTCCGTTTGGTCTTATTACGCCTCTCGGATGAGCACAGGACTACCCAAACATCCCATGGAGCCTCGTGTCGACCATGCGCTTGTCAGTGACACACTTTGTCAGAGACCCGGTTGGTTTTTAGTACGGTACGTGTCATGCCTGTCCGTGTATAGACCTTTCCTTTCAAGCCTTTGTCGGCATACCGACTCAATATCTTTCGGGTCCCTAATCGATCGGTCGAAGTTACGCCGGTTTTCCGCCGCGGACTTTGACCAAGATATTGGCCGGCGCCTTGACTTCGGTTCGGCGGCACAAATTATACACGACTCCCGGCATTGACACTTTGAGTCATCAAGGATTAATGACTATTCCATGCCTAATTACGGCTTAGCGACGACAAGTCAAGATCAATCGTGGACGCTTATCGGTCCAAATCATGCCGACTTTTGTCGAGCCCTCGGACATGATCTTGACTTTCGACGTCGGCTTTGTCCGTAATTTACATCGAATGCTCGTTAAGACTCGATTACCCGCCGGACTTTTAGGATCGTTTTTCTTTCGGTCGGTGGGACCCGCTTGCCCTATAGGACCCTCGCCGGGGCATCCACCTGGGAGGTCGAAATACGGGTGGAATACGAGGGGCTTATAGACGTAGTGACGGGGCCCCGGCGATCCGGGAATCGAGTAGTTTGCGAAAAGAAGAGCAATCTTTTCCAACCGATTAGGTTAATAAAACATGTTTTAAGTAAACGTGAACAAATAAGCGCATGTTGCATGAGCCAAAGCCCAAACACCTACCCTCCTTCCATTCCCAGACATCGAACCTTCATGTCCTTTCCCCATGACTCCGCACAAAGCTTGGTTTCGGGCACGGAGTCACCGTTTGATCGGTTGGGAAGAGTCAAGCGCGTCGTCGGCTTCGCCGTTTGTTCCGACTCCGGGTTTGAATGTACGCATCGGCCGGTAATGATGGGGATAACGTCACTCCGCCTCCGGGACCCCTCGAGGCGAGCAACGGTGGAATCGGTTAGCGAGAACGAGATGAGGTTACGGCACGGGAAGCACGGCTAAACGGCCTTATGGAGGCTATTAAGAGTCACGGTCGGCCGCCGGCCTCAATCCGGATGGCACCTTCACCGTGGAAGAAGACGAGGATGCGGCCCACTCTCGGTCGCCACGATTACACCGGGATGCCGCCACCCACCTCCTATGGTGCCACTACCCGAACCCATGCTCCTCGATTTTCGGGTCGGCCCGGCTCCCGACCACGAGACCACCGGATCCATGCGGCCGAAGCGGCCTGAATCGGTGGGGGCAAAATCGGTCTGGAATGTCTTCTCATGGTTGGGGCTATCTTGGAATGCCACGGCTAATCGGGATCCCTCCTCGGTTCGGAACCGTCAATCCGGACCCTCACGGCAACGGCCACGGTTCGGAATGCCGCCACAACTTGGTTACGGGCCACGGTCGAGCCTCCTCGAGCGGTACTAGTTGTTGCTCCTCACACAAATCCATTCCTCGCTGGACTTCTATGGGTTGCAAGCCTCCGTCCGGTGTCATCCAGAATCACCGGGACCGCAGTACCCCCGGGTTACATACCTTCACCACAAGCGGCCATGCAATTCAACAATCGGGACAGCGGCCCGCACTCGAAGCCTACTTACGGGCCCCGCTCTGGAAATCCAAGTTATCCAGGCTACGTCGGGGCTGCCTCCGCCTACTTTGCCGGTTGAAAATCAACGGCAAGCGCAAGGTTCTACCACTTTTGCTCGAGGCTCCTACTCATGCTCCCAGGGTAACTCGGCCCGGGACGAGGTTTTCACCTACGTCCCCGGATCGGCCATTCCCTCCACCGATCTGCCTCCGGTGGTAGCTCCTCTCTCTAGCTCGGCCGCTAGCTTGAATGCCATGGTTCCGCCACAAGACCCTCATCTGGCTGGTTCATGGAACAGCACAAGGAAATGAAAGCGCGAATCGCCGAACGGCGCCGAAGTACGCCTTCCGGCCTACAGACCCGGACTCCATTGTTCCTCTGCCCCACAAATTCGTGATGCCTAATTTGGATCTCTTTGATGGTACTGCATGTCCCAAAACCCATTTGGACACATATACCTTGGCGATGAAAGCCAAAGGATGTACCAATCGGCGGTTGGGCGACTATTTCGATCTATCCTTGAAGTCCGGTGCCTTAAAGTGGTTCTTAGTTTGAAACACGAAGCCGGGGCTACATGGGACCAGATTACCAATGCCTTCACGAGAAAAATATAAGGCCAACTTGGAATGGGAAACAAATAGGGTTGACCTACAAAGCAACGATGCGGCGTCTGATGAGAATGTTGGGGACTTCTACAAGCGGTGGAATCGAAACTCGGTGAAATGGCCATCCCTCCTTAGAAGAGGAACAAGCTGGACATCTTCCGGTCATGCTTGAAACCACATCGAGAGCCTCCCTCGGTCACTTCCCATACTCGAGACTTGCGGGCCATGGTTAACTCTGCGGCTAAGTTTGAAAAGGCCTACAATCGGCCAGGAGCTTGCACTTTTGCCTACGAGATATCGGGCTCCTCCTGCCAAACACTTGCTCACACTGCCAAAGGCAAAGAGACGATTAACTATGCGGGACGGGAATGTAATAACACGACTCCTTTTGCTCCCGAGGAAACCGGCCGAGCCCGGACCGCGGGTCATAAATCTCGAAAACTTTGGAATGCCCACTGAATGACATCTTTAGGGGGTGGTGAAAGAAGGCTTCTTTGCGGCCTTTGGAGAATTTCCAACCCGAAATCCGAATGCTCCGTGGATACTACAAAGTATTGTGCCTTTCATCAAGCTCACGGACATCGGCGGCAATTTGCTTTACTCTGAAAAAGGCAATTCGGGGGCTAATAGAGCAAGGAAAGTTGGAAGGCCAGAAGGGCCAACACGGTCAAAAATCATTTGCCCACGGAACCATAATCGAGTGAATATGATTGAATGCGGAGAATCTTCACACGCCCAGGAAGATGCGATGAAGGTCCCCAAATACCCGTGGCCAACCTCGTCGAGGATCCACGGTCGGATTCCCCCTCGGCCTCGAGGATATTGAGCGAATCAACCCATCTTGGTCTCATGTCGGAGACTCCTTGCAAGAATACGAGGCCCGCTATTTTTCGGGTGAAGGGAAGGCCGATCTGCAGAAGCTGGGGCTGTTCCGCTCGAACATGAAAGAACTATTTATACAAGATGGTTAGAGCAGTCAAGAAAGATTGAGCAAGAAAGTTTCCGGCGAGCACCTGTCTTGGGGCTTATCGTGCAAAGAGGCCGAAGAGCATCTGGAGCTAGTACACTTCTGCAAATTGGCTCTAGGAGAGCCCGAATATGATCCAGGAAACAGTGAAGAATCGGAAGAGGAGGATTCCTTCTATATCCTACACAGTGTCAAATACGTGCCACCCCCTCTCACTCTTCCCCCGCAATTTACGGGAGGAGAAAGGCGAATCGCGATTACCATCACTTAGGGAATGGGAGCATATGACAACTTTTGCGGCTGCACGCACCCCTCTTCCCCAACGGGTTTGGCCAGACGTTCCCTCCTCGGCGAAATCCCGATAGTATGGGAAGATGATTAGATGATAGCGATGACGATGATGATGGCGAGTGAAGAGTCAAGCGAGGCCCCAGGATCCGGAAACAATGCAGGAACGATCATGAGCCCATGGGAGCCAGGCACAATGGTTGGTTATCGGCAAGCAACGATGAAGGACCGCCGGGAAATGCGGATCGAGATACCAATGGAGACAGGACCCTACGAGGTGTCACTTGTAAGATGCATTTGTGGCCAATGCCCGGATACTCCAGAGGATGAGGGACAGCAAAGCCCGCGCCCAGATCCGTACATATCCGAAATCCTAGAACACAACGTTCCTTATAAGAACCTGAATGGTGAATGGAGGGGGTTTATTGAAGCACTGGTCGAAAATGGAGGGTTTCAGCCACCGGAAGATGAAGAATTCGTAAACGTTATCGGATCTTTTTCTTCTTTCCCACGAACGGATGGCGTAACAACCGTAAGGGTCACAGCCGGGCCGCTCGAGCGCAGCGAATGCACAAATCACCGAAAAGGGTTATCGATCGAACGTCTCCCGGTGGCCTTCATACCTATGAGTCCACATGACGCCTTTCTAATTGCTACGGGGCCGACAATGGACCCCGGATGCTCCTTATTTGGACACAGATCTATCGAGCCGCTACCTCAAGCTCCGAAGGGGAACGTTGCCTATCCTTCACCTGTGGCTGCCCTACCTGCAAGACTGAAAGAAAAAGGATATACGATGAGATGGAGGCTGATAGCCACAACTCTGTGGGCCATCCAAGGGATGAAATCGAAAAGCCGCCAAGTCCCGACAATAGCAACTCTTGTTGCATGATAACAATGAGCAAGGCCGGCCATGAGAATGAATCGAAGGACGCCCTAGCTCTGTGGGCCATCCAAGGGGCAACAACACAACCCCAAACCCGAAAGCCTCGCACTTGGGAAGCGCTATAAGGGCCGCCCAGAAGGAGCCAAGCATACCACCCTCATCGTCACTAGACTCCGTCGTAACCAATGGCCAATAGCCAAAAGGGCTCCCCATCGACCCTAGCAGCATTGAAGAAATCCACCAAGAGACGATCGATGAGGAAGTTAACTGCTTGACCCGCTCCGGCGCAAATTTTCCAAGGAAATCCCAAGGCGTATAAGAAGGCCACAGACCAAGCACCAAAAGAAGATCGCCGCCCTATGCTAAGACAAACAAACTCTGCACTCGAAAAGAGGATCCCGTGCTCACCTGGGCTGAAGCAAACACAGGCCAACATTTCCTCTCGGGTCTCTACTCACTTCGTCTTATCCCCATAAGTCAAGCCGGAAGAAAGCCCGGCTCGCACTCGTGCCTATTGATGCTACTCCCGATGATGTGGTACACTGATTGGAAACATCCACTACGGAACATAATCACTTTCACAGATCTCGACCTCCCTCAATTTGGGGCCGATCATAATGAGCCTCTCTTCATCACACCCACTGGATGAACGACGCCTCCCTCGGGTCCTGGTTGATAATGGGTCCGAATGAACATTCTTCCAAAGAAAGATCATGAGCTTGCTTGATATCAAGACTACGTACTTGAAGCCTTCTTCTCTCACAAAGTCAAAGCTTACGACTCAACATCCCGAGCAGATCCTCGGAGTTGCTACTTTAGACCTCTCGGTTTGGACAGAAATTGATACCTGTGGAATTCCAGGTTATCGACATCCCGATTACTTTCAATGCCCTGCTGGGAAGACCTTGGCTGCACCAAGTCAAAGGGGTCGCCTCAAGCCTCCACCCAGGTGTGAAATTCGCCTCGAATGGGGATCTCGACGACCATTTACGGGGATTTAGTCACTTTAGAGGGCACGATACAGCGGAATACCTATTCTGAAATCAAACATGATGAGGAAGGTCACATGCTAACGGGCTTCACGGCCGAGCCTCCCAAGGCCCAAGTGTGCAACATAGATCTGACGGCCACTCGGGATAAAATCCCACCGGTCTTGAAAATGATGAGAAAAATGAGCTATCTACCTGGCCTCGCCCGGGAAGCGCCAACAAGGAACTTTCAAACTCATCGAAGTGAAAGGACAAAATACTCGCCACGGCCCGGGATATGAGGCCTCCCAGCGGACACCGCAAAGGGAAAAAGATTTGAAGCCGCCACAGAAAGGTCCCGCCGACAATCCCAAATCTCTCCCCTTCACCCTAATTTGGCCGACTACTTTGTAAAGGGTCCCACACAACCAGGAAACATCACAGAGCCCACTCCTACGGCAGGATGGCTAAAGCTACAGGATAGCCTCAACAAGTTCAGTAGGAACCAAGGCTAACCCGGTCCGTAGAATGTTCCCGGACCTACCCAAGATACCCGGGGCTACCACCGCCATGAAAAGTGAGTATACCTTCGTAGGCGTGCTCGACTCGGTGGAACAGCTGAGAAGCTCACAACCACTATTCCTACCGCCCAGAAGATCCGAAACCCGAATTCGAACCGACAAAGGCCAAAAGCTAAGGCCACGGAATTTCCTCGATGATTGGGATGGTCTGGTTATGCAGAATTGTTCGAAGAAGAAGTCCAGTGCCGACTCCGATTGATCTCGGCTCGGTCCAAGAGATGATAGCAAAGAATTGAGAAAGGAAAACAAAAACAAAAACAGTTCCCGAGTCATGAGGCCACCAATAGCGATGCCCCTAAAAAATTGGGAAAACCTCTCAGGCCCATCCGCGACCAAGGAGGAAATGATCACCAAGCTTGGATTGGTCCCCCGTCCCTTTGTGTCAATCTAGGACAAGTCCTCCCGCCTCTCTTTGTTAAGATCGAGTCTCTAGGGTCGTCCGACGGCCTTACGCCCGAAGACTACGAGTCCGTAGCAAGCGCCGTATTCCCTTTCGTTTTCAATGAAATGACGAACCTTCTCGAGTATCCCTTGATTGCCACTTTAACTAATGATGAATTAATTAATAAAAATTTTTTAATAATAATTCATTAGATAAAGAAGCGTACACATTAAACGAAAAAAAAAAAAGAAGAAAAAAAATCAAACAACAAAAAAAAATCTTTAAGCAGGTTGTCCTAGAAGAGGAAAATCGAGCCCAAGCCGCCGAAGAGATTTTGACGAGTGTGAATTTGGGAACTCGCGGAAGAGCCTAAAGAGACGCAGATTGGTCATTTCTTCGAAGGAAGTGGAAAGGATGCTCGCAAAGTCCTACAAAATCCTCAATTCAAAGAAAGTTGCCCTCTTCATCAAAGAAAACATCATGTGCAGATACGGGTTGCCGCCGAAATCATCTCGTATAATGGATCCCACTTCAAGGGGAATGTGAAAACCGCCGCGGAATTCCGAATAACCCGTCACAAGTCATCTCCCTACAGTGCCCCAAACCAACGGAGCCGTCGAAGCAAAGAAACAAGACTCTGGAAAATATCATCCGGAAGATGGCCGTCCCAAGGCGTAGATTGGCCCGAGAAGTTACACTGCACTCGGGCTACGTAACATCGCCGAACGGCAACCGGGGAAACACCGTTGCCCTCACATACGGAATGGAAGCCGTACTCCCAATCGAGCCGGAAATACCCTCGCTCCGTATACCGCCGGAAAGCCGTATCAACGAGGTCGAATGGCTCCGCAGTCGCCATGATGAATTGGCCCTACTAGACGAACGCCGATTGAAGGCCATGGAACACATCCGAGCCTACCAAGGAAGAATGGCCAGAGCCTTCGACAAGAAAGTAAAGCATCGGGAGATCCGAGAAGGTGATCTCGTTCTAAAAGAAAAGCCCCTCACCGTATCAACCCTCTCGCAAATGGGAGCCTCGTATGGGTCGGGCCATATGTCGTCCGTAAGATCTTCTCCGAGGAGCCATGCAACTTGCAGACCTCGACGGAATCCCTTTGTACACCCAAGGAATGGTGACAAGCTGCGCAGATACTACGCGTAAAAAAAAAAAAAAAAAAAAAAAAAAAAAAAAAAAAACAAAAAAAACAAAAAAAAAAAAAAAAGAGTGCTAAAAGAGTAATACCCAACTAGGTTAGAAACCCGAAAAGGGCGGCCTAGGTAAAAATGTGGTTGCACCAAAAAAAAAAACAAAAAAAAAAAAACAAAAAAAAGAGTGCTAAAAGAGTAATACCCAACTAGGTTAGAAACCCGAAAAGGGCGGCCTAGGTAAAAACAGGTTGCACCAAAAAAACAAAAAAAAAAAAAAAAAAAAAAAAAAAGAGTTCACCAAAGTTGAACTACGAAGACCCGAGCTCCTCAAAATGAGGGGAACGTAGGCGCCCGGAAACGGTTCGGTCTAAAGCACAAATAAAAGCCATACTTTGGCATCAATACAATTGATCGTACCATGAAAGCGTCTCGAAAACTCTAAAGCAATTCAAATATTCATTACAAGTTAAAAGCTCTTTGATGAGTCTAAGCCCGATTCATTCCTACAACCGGCAACCCGCTAAAAGAAAACTAAGATACATAATCAAACTAATGTGTCTCACATGGCAAGAAAGGGATACTTGGAAACCTCGTAGTCACTCCAAGCCACTCGTACCGGCCTCTCCCTTCTTCTTCCCCTCCGAGTCTTTCTCTTCGAACCGGAAAATGTCGGTATTCCTCCTACCAAGCTCGGTATAGGAACAGGTCTATCAAACCGGCCTCCGTCGTGGCCTTAGTAGCCCTAGCGTCATCCCTCATCTCCCGTAACCTAGCCGGTAACATAGGAGCCCTCCTCTCCCGTCTCGACGTAAGCCTCATAATCGCCGCGCCGTCTCCGCTCCCGTCACGAGGATTGGCCCTCGCCTCGCCCTCCTCCTCTCGTAAACAAGCCAGTCCTCCGCACCCACAATGGCCTCACGCCGCCTCAAAATAGCCACCTCGAGTCTCTCCTGCATGCCCCTCGTACCAATCCAGTACCAAGTGGTCAAGAACACCTGTCTCTGACGCTCGAGAATGACCCGAGGAGGAAAGGCATCATACCTCCATGCTCGGGAAAGAAATGGAAACACCGAGGGATCATCCATGGAAACAGAGCCACCACCCCGGTGGCTACATCATCAAAGCCCTCCAAAGGAACTCCGCTTCCAAGCCAAACCGCCTAAGGACCAGAGCCGGAATGTAGAAACCGGACCGAGAAAGCCCCGGAAGCATAACCACATGGGACCCGTCCCCGAAGCACTCGCGAGTCTCCACCCGCCAATGAGGCACCAACCATCTCGATATCTTCACCTGGGCGACCCGCCATCCAACGCTCCCACGAGCCCCGATCATCAAAATCTACATCAACACCTCTCCCGGCAAAAGTCCAAGGCTCGATCATATCGTAGGTTTCCGAAGAACCCCCAAACGCTCCATCGCCCACTGGTCAAGAGAAACGGGCCGCCCCCGTGCATATACCGCCGCCGTCCGGTAGCTAATCTGCCGAGAGCATGAAAAGTCTCCCCAAGAATCAAAGGAACGACATCTCGCCTGTGCGACAGTGAACGACAACATCCAGCAGAGACCGATGGCGCATCCCAAAGGAATAGACCATGAACAGTGGTGCCAAACATACAAAGTGCAAAGGCATCCCAATAGGCATCATCCACCAAGCCTAGGCCCCTAAATCTGTCGGGAAGACCGGAAATATCGAAATGATCGGGACCGTGGATCATACCTTGCGCTTCCTCCGGGAAAGATGAAGGAGGACGCACAATCTGGTCAACAAAAGAAGCTCTCCGGCAAAGGGACCGCTTATCTCTTCCACCTCCGACCTCCAAGCAAGGCCCGAAATTCTTCCACACCGGAACAATCTCGTTGAAGGAAAGGCAAAAGACATGCCTTCTAGTATCCCAAAACGAAGAAGAAGCTCTTAAGAGGTCATAATCCGGAACCAATTCTTCGAGAGACCACAAGCATCGTACCTTGTACCTTTCTTCAAAGAATGATCTTCTCTCGTGCATGATCTCCCTACACCACTCCTTGAACTTTTCAAAGAACAACATTTGCCTTTCTTTGGACAATTTTGAAGAATTTTTGGCCATTTCCATGGTTTTTCTCTCTTTCTCCCGAAAATGGCCGTTTGGACTCGGAGGTTGAAGAGGATATTTGAATTTGAAATAAAGCAAGACCAGTCTGAACCAAAATTAAAGGACAATGTCGAAACCGCCCTATCCGCGCGGATGAGTTTGCCAAAAAAAATCTGCAATGTACCAAGCCGCTACACCAAAAGAGGAATATTCCGTCCCGCTGCTCGAAACCCGTGCAAAAAAAAAAAAAACCTCCCAAACCAGCCATATACCAAACACCCTTGCAAAAAAAAAAAAAAAAAAAACTAAGGCTCATGCAACACTGCATTCATATTGCATTGCATTCATAAAATAAAATCCTAAATTATTACATTCCAAAAAAAAAAGAGAGTGTGCATAAAAAAAAAAAAAACAAACAAACATAAATAAAATCCTAAATTATTACATCCAAAAAAAAAAATGTGCATAATCCGTACAAATCTAAATCTCAAAAAAAAAAAAAAATCAATCGGAGTCTCCACGCCCGATGTCTCCCCGCCCCTCTTGCGACTCGGGCCCGCTCCTCAGAGCCCCGAAAATCTCAGCTCGATCGTCCTCGTCTCCAGAGAGAGGCTCGTCAGACCAACCGGCACGCTCCGATAGGGCAAGCCGAGATCTCGCGAAAAATCGTACCCGAAGGTGAAGGCGTCGGACTCCCGCACGTACGAAGACGACCCGCCATGCCGCCAAACGTGTCCCCGCCCGTGTGGATCCCCGAGAATGACGTGATCCGAAGGCGCACCGCGCGAGGATCAAGGAGAGGAGACAAAGGAGTCTCTCGAAGAAGTCTCCGAGCGAATAGGGGAAGCCTCCCGTCCGATGTGCGCCGCCGTGGTCGCCTCGCTCTAGCCTCGAGGAGCCCCGCAAGCGACCATCCTCCCGATGAATCTCTTGCCCCGATCACTTGCTTCGTCGCCTTCTCGACGACCACCTCCGAAAACCGCACAAAAGCAAAAGCGTCAAAAAAAGAGGTGATGCTAAAGATGATGAAACAAAAGGAAAGAAAAGAAGGGGAAAAGGTGAAACCATACCTTCATACCCTGACGAGGCCGGAAAGCTCGTGGAAGTCGCCGGCCGAGGGATCTCGCACCCTCAATCGGACCCCATCCCGGGATATAGGAAAATCCGTCCGAGGGTACCGCGGATCCCAAGCCCCTCCCTATCCAAACCCGAGGCATCCTCGCCTCCTCAAGACGAATGTCGCATACGGCTCAATCGCCACGAAGTCCGAGAAGTGCCGACTCGCTCGGTAATCATCCCAGTCACGGACCGATCGCTCGGGTGCATCATATCGGCGGGAGGCTCCACCGGTGTCCTCAAAGGCGAGTTCACGCCATGCCGGCGCGTCACCCTCTCTCCTGCATAATATGCATCGCAGTCGACCCTCAAAATCCTCCGCCGCACCGCCCGTATCTCGCGCCCTTCACCGCGCTTACCTCAAAGCGATCCTGTGGGAAGAATATCATCCCCTCATCCGTCTCGGCCTCCGTCAAAGGAAGGCAATCCGCGTACTCGAGAGTCGTACGCCCTCGGAGCTTATCTTCTCCCGGCATGCTTGGACCAAGACCGCATGGCCGGATACGCCCGACGTACTCCGCCGGCCGCCGCCACACCGTGACGTGGAAAAACTCCAACGCCCATACCGCGAAAGGTAAAAATCCAATCAATCCAAAGGCAAAAGAAAAGTGCGTGCTCAAAAAAAAAAAGAGAGGGAAAGCAAAAAGAGAGCTTATACCTCCGTGGCAAACTCGAAGCAAGACAAGGAGCTCACAGCCTCTTCCGCCGTACCTATCAAGAGCAAAATAAAGCTCGCCACCCGGCCTCTCCCCACGAGACATCTCCGCCGTCTCCATGTCCTCCAAGGACCTCAAGAAGGCAAAGACCGCCGTCCCTCAAGATGCCCAAAGAGCGTGCTCGAGAAAGCAAACCACAAGAAGGCCCCGGCAATCTGATCGGCGCCTATCCTCTCCTCCCCACCCTCATAGCTCGCTATGGTCTCCACAATCTTGCCGTAGACCACGGCATACTCCATCCCCATCCCCTTTTGGGAATAGGGGAAAATCCCGTAAGAGCCTCGCAGATCGGCATCGCCGTAGCCATCCCGCCACTCAATGCCGCGTCCATTAAAGGACAGCCCGTGATCGCAGATAGTCGGAGGGCGTAACCGTAGCCTCGCCCCGTAAGAAGTGGAAGGTGTGGGTCGCGTCCCACCAAGGCCGCGCCGAGCAAACATCAAGCCCTTGCTCTTAGGGAACTTGACCAGCCCCTCAAGCACTCGACGAACTCCCGTGAGCCCCGTCTCGACAACAACTGTCTCTGACTCGGCAAAGCTCCTCGGCCCGCATCCGGAAGCCGGTCCCACAAGTCAATCACGTACTCCACCGATCCTCGAGTCTTCATTTTGTTCACCGCTCCGTAACAAAACGGTGTCCGCCCTGTAAAAAAAAAAAGAGAGAGAAAATGTCAAAAAAAAAAAAAATTGCATTTGCATTTACATTAAAAAAAAATTCGACAAAGATAACAAAGATACAATGAGCATAGCCCCATTTTTCTCGCATGAAAGAAAACAATTTTCAACAAGTCCCAATGCATTCATCAAAAAAAAAAAAGAGGATGCATTCCTACGGAAGTAAAAACTCCGTCCCATTTTCATAAAATAACATGCATCATCTCAAAAAAAAAAAAATGCATACATGCATATCATCCATCTTACATGCAACGGGAGGAAAAATCCGTCCCACTTTTCAAAAAAAAATCCTAAACATACATACATCTCATATTGGCAAAATGCCCATTCTTTCCAAACAAAATGCATGCATTGCATCATCATTCATCAATATCAAAATTCAATTTCAAAAAAAAAAATCATCATCAAGAACATGCAATATTCAATTTCAAAAAAAAAAAAATCACAATTCTTCGAATTTTCACATGTAATTTTCGAATTGAAAAAAAAATGTGGCAAAAATGCCAATTCTTTTTCCCAAGCAAAATGCACATTTTGGGTTACTCATATACTCATTACAACATGCAAAGCATCAAAATCAAGATTCAAAGCCAAGAACATCAATCATTCGAATTTTCAAAAAAAAAAAAAATTCAAAAATCACCCAAAATTTTCAAACAAGAAATCAACAAAGGGATCAAAGGGTTTCAAAGTATACCGTTCGGAGATGCGGATCCGAAGCCCAATGTTGCCAAGCATCGGGGTAATGCTCCTCCTCAACCGATTGCGAAAGATTGTAATGCCTCCTCATCCGACGAGCTCCACCGCCTCTCCGCTACCGGGCCACGTCCTTGGCCTTGAAAAGCGCCTTCCCCGTGTTCCATTGCTCAAAAAATCGAAGAAATCGGAAGATTTTTGAAGCTTTTTGGCCAAAAATGGCGGATTTACAGAATTTTCTCTCTCTCTCTCTCGTAATTCTCTGCAAAACTGAATGGGGAAGAAGAAAAGGGCGTTGGCCCTAATTAATACCCCTGGTTTTCAAACCCTATCCGCGCGGATAGGATTGCAAGGGTCAAAATGACCCTTTTGCCCCTTAAAATTTCGTGACTCGCAATTCGCCCCAACTTGACAAGAGTTAACCAAAGTTAACCAAAGCAAAGTTAACCAAACGTAAGACCGAGTGCCCCGAGAAAGATAACGAGATCCCGTATCTTCATCAAAATTACCCCCTAGCCAAACGTAAGACCGAGTGCCCCGAGAAAGATAACGAGATCCCGTATCTTTCATCAAAATTACCCCTAGCTCAAACGTAAGACCGAGTGCCCCGAGAAAGATAACGAGATCCCGTATCTTTCATCAAAATTACCCCTAGCCAAACGTAAGACCGAGTGCCCCGAGAAAGATAACGAGATCCCGTATCTTTCATCAAAATTACCCCCTAGTCAAACGTAAGACCGAGTGCCCCGAGAAAGATAACGAGATCCCGTATCTTTCATCAAAATTACCCCTGCAGAAACGTAAGACCGAGTGCCCCGAGAAAGATAACGAGATCCCGTATCTTTCATCAAAATTACCCCGCTAGCCAAACGTAAGACCGAGTGCCCCGAGAAAGATAACGAGATCCCGTATCTTTCATCAAAATTACCCCTACAGTCAAACGTAAGACCGAGTGCCCCGAGAAAGATAACGAGATCCCGTATCTTTCATCAAAATTACCCCCTATAGCCAAACGTAAGACCGAGTGCCCCGAGAAAGATAACGAGATCCCGTATCTTTCATCAAAATTACCCCTATAGCCAAACGTAAGACCGAGTGCCCCGAGAAAGATAACGAGATCCCGTATCTTTCATCAAAATTACCCCTAGCCAAACGTAAGACCGAGTGACCCGAGAAAGATAACGAGATCCCGTATCTTTCATCAAAATTACCCCCATAGCCAAACGTAAGACCGAGTGCCCCGAGAAAGATAACGAGATCCCGTATCTTTCATCAAAATTACCCCCTGCTAGCCAAACGTAAGACCGAGTGACCCGAGAAAGATAACGAGATCCCGTATCTTTCATCAAAATTACCCCCTAGCCAAACGTAAGACCGAGTGCCTCGAGAAAGATAACGAGATCCCGTATCTTTCATCAAAATTACCCCTAGCCAAACGTAAGACCGAGTGCCCCGAGAAAGATAACGAGATCCCGTATCTTTCATCAAAATTGCCCCTAGCAGCCAAACGTAAGACCGAGTGCCCCGAGAAAGATAACGAGATCCCGTATCTTTCATCAAAATTACCCCTATAGCCAAACGTAAGACCGAGTGCCCCGAGAAAGATAACGAGATCCCGTATCTTTCATCAAAATTACCCCGGCTAGTCAAACGTAAGACCGAGTGCCCTGAGAAAGATAACGAGATCCCGTATCTTTCATCAAAATCTTCCCCGGCAGTCAAACGTAAGACCGAGTGCCCCGAGAAAGATAACGGATCCCGTATCTTTCATCAAAATCATCCCCGGCAGTCAAACGTAAGACCGATTTCCCAGACGAGTACGTCTGATTTTCCTCAAAGAAAGGCTAACGAAATCCCCAAAGAAAGTTAACGGAATCCCAAAAGCCAGCGGAATCTCGAGTAGTACTCGAACTACGAAAGGGCTTGATTCCCACTAGGGATACGTAGGTAGCCTATCATTAGGTCCAAATTTCTCCTCGACCAAAACGGTCACCCTCTCCTTCGGCAGCAGACGAAGTCCACCGAAAGGCCATTTCAAATCAAGGTCCGAGGCACCTAAAAAGCCATCTCCAAGGTCCGAGGCACCTAAAAAGCCATCTTCAAGGTTCGAGGCACCTAAAACGCCATCTCCAAGGTCCGAGGCACCTAAAACGCCATCTCCAAGGTTCGAGGCACCTAAAACGCCATCATCAAGGTTCGAGGCACCTAAGACGCTATCACTAGGAAAGCGATAAATCGCAAAAATCCCCAAATAGAGCGGATACCCGTCGACCAAAAATGGTCATTCCTATCCCCAAGAAGCGGATAGCCATCGACCAAAAATGGTCATCTCTTATCCCCAAAGCAGAGTTTCTTTCCAGAACCGACCGTAGAACTCGCTCATCAGTTCGAGGCACCTAAAACGCCATCATCTCTCAGTGGTCAAAGACCCGAACTACGATCGGCTTGATTCCCATTCGGGATACGTAGATAGCCTATCGCTAGGTTCACCCACCCGATCACTCGATCATCCCGCCAAATATGGAGCCTTACTCTTATCGACGACCCCGCTTCCTTCGAAGCGCCGTCGCCGAGGGGCTACTGTAAGTGCTCCAATTTGAGCTTGTTAGAATTTTCGTTAGAAAATTAACGAAAGTTATAACATTTCTAACAATTCCTAACTATCCTAACATTTCTAACAAAGTGAGGGTAAAATGGGCATTGTTATTTAAGGTTAAACCTTAAAAAGAATCTTAAAAAGAAAAACAAAAGAATAAAACCACAAATAGCAATGGCCGGAAACACAAAAACTCGGGCCGTTAATTTGAATTTTGAAAAAGATTATTCTTCTTGTCCAAAGTCGAAGCCGCATTTAATGAACAAAGGCACGCCGCTCGGACCTATCCGCGGATACCTTGCATTTTCAGAGGGCTATAAATTGAGCCCTCCAAATACAAAAATAAGGAGGAAGAACACATTTTGCACCGAACCTCTCTGGCGAAATATAGAGAGAAAACAGTGAGAATTCTTCAAGAATTGTCACCTTTTTCTCTCCAATCTTTCCCAACTCATATTCATCCACTCACTCTCATATTAAATCCCTAAACACTCATACACTCAAGCCAAACACTCAAGAACACAAGGAAGATTGGTAAACCCTCCTCCTCCTAACCCTAAATCTCAACCATGCATGCATCTTCAAACTACAAAATGTAGTTCTTTCATCTTCTTGCTCTAGATCTAAGAAGATCACCATGGAAGACCATCTCCATGGATGATCTTCTACAAAGATCAAACATTATTTTTAAGCTTTTCTTACTTTCTTGCAAAGAAAACTCATTTTCAAAACCCTAAAAACCATTTTCAAGCATAAAATCTTGATTTCAAAGGATAAAATTCCCCTTCCCAAGCAAATGAAATGCTTAGTCCTAATGTACTTAAGGATGGTTTGGTATAGTTGATTCACCACTAAAATGTCTAGTGATCACTAACCAAAACCTAGGGAAATGGGGACAAGCATGGATGCAAAACCCCCCTTTTAAAATCATATTTTCTTTCTTGAGAAGTTGCTGTCCAGTAGCAATTTTCTCAGACCTCAGTCCATGGTCTTAATTTTTGGACACAGATGAACTTGGAATTTGGTGTTGAATACAAAATACTTTTTGTAGCCAACATCCAGAGCTTTCCAGACATATTTTTACCTTATTTTTTGGGTGAGTAAAACTCCTCTTTTCAAATTTTCTTTCAGAGGCTAGTTCATCAGCTTCTGAGAATCCAGATCTCATATCTGAGGTTTCCAGAAGGTTTTGACCCCTCAAATCTTCTCCAAAATGGAAAATTCCTTCGCACAAACTTTATTTAAGGTGTCTAGAACAACTTTCATTCTCTGAGTTTATCCAGATTATGAAGTTTTAAGACCCTTGAATCCCTTTCAAAATCAAAGGTCCACTGCCTTTTTCATTCTGGCAGAAATGGCTCTCAACTTCAAAAGGTCTTTTGAGTACCAAATCTCAATCCAAAAATCTTCCAAAAAATCATGAGATCAGTTTAAAGTCTTAAAAAGATATCCCAATTTTTACTTTTCTGAGTTTCAACTTATTTTGGCCAAAACACACACACACACACACACACACAAATGATTTTCAGCTTGGAAGACTCGTTTTACGAGGCGCGTCGGGTGCACACTAACGTCCTTCCCGACGCGTAACATGACCTCCGAACCTAAATCTCTGATCTCGGGCTTTTTTCAAAGTTTTGGCCTTCAAAATTAAAATGGCGTGGCGACTCCGTTTTCCGGTTTTATTTGGTTTTTCAAAGAAACGCAAAAATCGAATTTTCCCGCGAATGGCAACATCATCACACCAGGCGTCAAACCTTTCGACCTGGGGAGGGACCCAGGCGCCAAACCGTGCGACCTGGGGAGGGACCCAGGCGCGGCGACCTGGGGAGGGACCCAGGCGCCAAAAACTTTTCGACTTGGGGAGAGGCCCAGGCGTCTGGAGAAAAATAGGAACAAAGATTGTGGTCAAGTATGAAGCTTGTCGCAGAGGCGATAAGTATCCCATATGAAGCTTGTCGCAGAGGCGATAAGTATCAAATATCAGGATGTATGTTGTCGCAGAGGGAGTATAAAGTGTGAAGTGTCACCAAGCGTGCAATATGTGTTAGTATGTGAGGTATCAAAAGTTATCACAAAGTTTAGTAAAACTGAAGGGCGAGAATCATAACTAGGGAGTGAGGCTGCCTAAAGACAAGCCTCACTTTTTTAAGGGAGTTGTATGTATATAGAGATAACATGGTTAGGGTCAATCTTTGATAAACTATCGAAGCAAAATCAAAGTTGTCAAAAGAAAAGACAAGCGACATGAAAAAGTTAAAATGTAAAGCAATTAGGGATTTAAAGCAAGTCATAGAAAGCAAGCAAAGAGAGAAACATTCACAAAGGCGAGAATTAAAGGATAAACAGCAAAAGCATAAGGTAAAAGGTCACAAAAAGGTGACACAAGTGATCACAAATTGTTTGGGCACGAAGGCCCTCCAGCGAAATTAAAAGTATGAATTGTTTGCGACAAATAACGATTGCGAGATATGAAAAGAAAACATAAAGTAAATTGTTTGTTACAAACCCAAGTTAAAATTAAAGTTGATGGCACGAAATTAAAAGCATAACATAGGAAGATCAGTTGCCACTATAGGCGGCATTGAGGTTATCCTTGTTCTTCTGGGACAGATCATACCAGGCGGGAACCACGTTGTCAGGACGGACGGCGGGAACAGGCCAAGGAGCCTTGCCCAGAACTGCGTCCTCCGCCGCTAGCTGGGTCAGCTCTTCCTCGCTGTAAGGGACAAGAGCATGCCCCTTGAGGCTGTGATCGCTGAAGATTGTTTCCGAACCCCATTTGGCTAGCTTGGCGGGGGTGATAGCGGGATCAGCATCAGCGACAATAGTCTTGAGTGTATGCAGGATTGCATTGTCGAATGCATCCATTTCATCAGTTTCAGCTTTGTTCTTAGCTTCGGCGAGATCATTTTTTAGCTTGGTGACTTGGTTGGCTTTGACAAAGCATTCATCCCTAAGTCGTTGATTCTCGGCGGCAAGATTGGCGAGCTTGTCTGTGATGATGTGCCACCCGCGGATTTTTCTTTTCTTTGAAAATCAACAAAACGGGAGTCGCCACGCCATTTTTATTTTAAGGGCCAAAACTTTGAAAAATGACCGAGATTAGAGATTTGGGTTCGGAGGTCACGTTACACTCCGGGAAGAACGTTAGGGTTCACCCGAAATGCCTCGTAAAACGAGACTTCCTAATTTGAAACCATTTTGTGTGTGTGTGTGTGTGTGTATTTTGGTTAAAATAAATTAAAAATGATGGAACTAAAAATTGAGAACTCTTTATTAGACCTTAAACAAGTCCCATGATTTTTGGTATGATTTTAGGGTTGAGTTTTGGTACTCAAAAGACTCCTTGAAGTTGAAAATCAATTCTGCCAGAATGAAAAAGGCAGTGGACACTTGATTTTGAAATGGATTTAAGAGCTTTAAAAATTCAGAATCTGAGGAAAGTCAAATAATGAAAGTTGTTCAAAACATTTTAAATAAGGTGACTGAAAAAGATTTTTATGATTGGAGATTATTTGATGGACCAAAACCTTATGGAAATCTCAGTTGTGAAATCTGGATTCTCAGAGACTGCTAAACTGACCTTTGGAAAATAATTTGAAAAAGGAAGTTATACTCACGCAAAAAATAAAGTAAAAATATTTCTGGAATCCTATGGATGTTGGCTACAAAAAGTATTTTGTAGTCAACTCCAAATTCCAAGTTTTTATAGTCAACTCCAAAAAATTAGACAATGGACAGAGGTCTTAGAGAAAGGCTACTGGACAGCAACATTCTCAAGAAGGAAAATGTGATTTTAAAGGGGGTTTGCATCCATGCTTTGTCCCCATTTCCTTAGGCTTTTATTAGTGATCACTAAACATTTTAGTGGTGATCTACTATATCAAGTCATCCTTAGGGTACATTAGGACTTAAAGCACTTCATTTGCTTGGGAAGGCGAGATTTAACTTTGAAATCAAGATTTTATGTATGAAAATGATTTTTAGGTTAAGAAAATGTTTTCAAGTAAGAAGAAATGATTTGGACCTTTTAAATGGTCATCCATGGAAATTTATTCCAAGGTGACTACATTTTTAGGTCAAGCAAGGATGAACACCAAGTTGATGAACAAATTACATCTTTATAGTTTGAGATGCATGCATGGATGAGAGAGATTTAGGGTAGGGAGAAGGAGGTTATACCTATCTTCCCTTGATTTTTGAGTTTGAGGCTTGAATTTGAGAGTATTTAGTGAGTGTGATTTGGGAAAATAATCAAAAGAAAAAGGTGGCAATTCAAGGAATTCCCACTGTTTTCTCTAGTATTTTCGCCAAGGTGCTTGCTGTGAGTGAATTGTTCATGGTTTTTCTGAGACTGAGGGGCTCAATTTATAGGCCTCTGAAAACTTCAATTGTATCCGCGCGGATAAGAATAGCAGCGTGCATTGTTCATTAAATGCTGCTGCAGGCTTTGGACACAAGGAATATTTTTTCAAAATACTCCACAGCTGTTGTTTTACAGCTTACCCATTTCGGGTTTTTACATTTTTTTACACTTTGTAAGATTCTTTCCCTTGTTTATCTCTAAATAGCAATCCCTAATTTACCCTTGCTTTGTTAGAAAAGTTAGGAATTGTTAGAAATGTTAGGAATGTTAGGACTTTCGTTAATTTTCTAACAAAAATACTAACAACTCAAATTGGAGCACTTACAGTAGCCCCTCGGCGATGGCGCTTTCGAAGAAAGCGGGGTCGTCGATAAGAGTAAGGCTCCATATTTGACAAAGGGGCGACCAAAGTGGTCAAGTGGCAGGACCTGGTGATAGGCTACCTACATATCCCGAATGGGAATCAAGCCGGCCGTAGTTCAGGTCTTTGACCCTGGAGTGACTATTTTAGGATGTCAACCTGGTGAGCGAGTTCTGCAGTTGATTGCTGAAAGAAACTCTGCTAGGGATAGGACATGACCATTTTGGTCTGATGGCTAGAGCTGTATATCCGCTCTGCTGGGGAAAGGAATGACCATTTTGGTCTGATGGCTGAACCTAATGATAGGCTACCTACGTATCCTTAAGAGGAATCAAGCCAGTCGTAGTTCGGGTCTTCCGATGTTGACCCTAGAGTGACTGTTTTAGGATGTCAACCTGGTAATGATGGTATTTTAGGTGCCTCAAACCTTGAAGATGGCATTTTAGGTGCCTCAGACCTTGATGATGATGGCGTTTTAGGTGCCTCGAACCTTGAAGATGGCATTTTAGGTGCCTCAGACCTTGAAGATGGTGTTTTAGGTGCCTCGAACCTTAAAGATGGCGTTTTAGGTGCCTCAGACCTTCAAGATGGCGTTTTAGGTGCCTCGGACCTTGATGATGGCATTTTAGGTGCCTCGAACCTTGATGATGGCGCTTTAGGTGCTTCAGACCCTAAAGATTTGGGATTGATGGTCCTTTGGTGGACTTCATTTGAAAGGGGTCGGTCTTACGTTTGCTGCCGGGAAAAAGGGTGACCATTTTGGTCGGGTAGCTGGACCTATGGTAGGCTACCTACGTATCCTTAAGAGGAATCAAGCCAATCGTAGTTCAAAAGCTGCTGGGAACGGGATTCCGTTAACTTTCGCTGGAGAAATCGGACTTACGTTTTACTGCCGTTGATGAAATTGATGAAAGAAACGGGATTCCGTTATCTTTCGCTGGAGAAATCGGACTTACGTTTTACTGCCTTTGATGAAATTGATGAAAGAAACGGGATTCCGTTATCTTTCTCGGAGAAATCGGACTTACGTTTTACTGTCGTTGATGAAATTGATGAAAGAAACGGGATTCCATTATCTTTCTCGGATAAATTGGACTTACGTTTTACTGCCGTTGATGAAATTGATGAAAGAAACGGGATTTCGTTATCTTTCTCGGAGAAATCGAACTTACGTTTTACTGCCGTTGATGAAATTGATGAAAGAAACGGGATTCCGTTATCTTTCTCGGAGAAATCGGACTTACGTTTTACTGCCGTTGATGAAATTGATGAAAGAAACGGGATTCCGTTATCTTTCTCGGGAGAAATCGGACTTATGTTTTACTGCCGTTGATGAAATTGATGAAAGAAACGGGATTCCGTTATCTTTCTCGGAGAAATCGGACTTACGTTTTACTGCCGTTGATGAAATTGATGAAAGAAATGGGATTCCGTTATCTTTCTCGGAGAAATCGGACTTACGTTTCTTTGCTTAGTGAAGTTCTTTTGAAAAAGGGGGTTAACTTTGGTTAACTTTAGTTATCCCTGTTGAATTTAGGACTAAACTGCAGAGTCCTGAAATTTTAAAGGGCAAAACAATCTTTTTGACCCTTCAATTACGTCCGCGCGGATGGGAAAGTATCCCAGACTGGTTTTAAAAAGGCGCCGCCCTCCCTTCTTCTTCCTCACACTCTATTTCGTAATTTACGAGAGAAAGAGAGAGAAATCGCCATTTTCGCCCAAGAAGTTTCGAAATCCTTCTGTTTTCTTTGATTTTTCGAGCAATGGAACACGGGGGAGTTGCCATTCAAGGCCAAGGACGCGGCCCGGTCGCGGAGAGGCGATTAGATCTCGTAAGAATGAGGAGGCATTACTCACTTTCGCAATCGATTGCGGAGGAGCCATATCCCGATGCGTGGCAACATTGGTCCACTGATCCGAGTCTTCGTACGGTATACTTCGAATTTCTTTATTTCTTTTGTCGATTTTTTGTTTGAAATTGATTTTTGTGATTTTTTTTTTTTTTTTGAAAATTTCGAAAGTAGATGTTCTTGGTATTGAAATTGGACTTTGATGATTTGCATGTTGTAATGAGTATATGGGTGACCCAAATATGCATTTTGTGTGAAAAAAATGGGCATTTTGCCTTTTTTTTTTTTTTTTGAAATATGAGATGATGAAAATTTTCCCGAATCCGGGATGGACCTTGTATGTAGGATTTTTGCAATGTTGATGTGAATGATATGAATGATATGCATGCTTTTTTTTGTAAAATATAATTGATTTTTTTTTTTGAAAGATGGGACGGATTTTTGGCTTCCGTTGATTGAATGTGAATGCATGTTATTTTATGAAAAATGGGACGGAATTTTACTTCCGTTGACTCGATATTATTGACATGTTTTCTTTATGTATGAATGAATGTTTAGATGGTATTTTCTGAAAACTCTTTTCTTTTGTGCAAGAAAGATGGGGCTAAGTTCATTATATGCCGTTATGCTGCCGAAATTTTTCAAAACTTTATGTCTATGATCCATGTGTATGCTTTTAAATGCAAATGCAATTTTTTTCTTTTTTCTTTTTTGACATTTTTTTTTGACATTTTTTTTTGTTTTTTTTTCAATTGCAGGTTGGAGATCGTTTTGTGACGGAGCAGCTGAACAAGCTGAAGACTCGGGGATCAGTGGAGGCTGTGATCGGCCTGTGGGATCGGCTTCCAGTCTTAGGCAGAGGAGGTTTGATGAGTCCGAGACAGATCGTCATTGAGACCGGGTTGTATGAGTTCATCGAGTGTCTGAGGGGGTTGCTCAAGTTCCCCAAGAGTAAGGGCTTGATTTTCACTTTGGCGCAGCATTGGTGGGACGTGACCCACCATGGTAAGCAGAATGCGCGGGATCTTCCCCTTCAACATATGCGACCTGCTCGGCGTCCCTGTATCGTTTTAAGGCAGTAGAGCCCAGCAAGCAGGAGACTGGCTCCAGCCTTTCAGTTATAAGTCCCTTGAGAGTGGGGATATTGTTGGCCTCCTGGCAGAGAATTTTCATGTCGGCTTCATCCGCGGGAATTTGGAAACCCTCCTCAAGCCAGCTAGCACGGCGGCGGGGAGTCGAGCGAGAAGTTGATGGGTTAGTGGGAGAAGCAGTGGGGCCGGACTCATTGGTTTGTGAAGGGGGGTGGGATGTCAGTTCCCGCAGGATCCTCTGTTTGAACCCCCTCATTTTCAACCTCTTGATCCTCGAGATGAGTATCAGCCTCGGCATCATTTTGGTTCTCATTTTCTTCTTCTTCGTCCTCCAGGTTCAAAGCCTCAGACTGGTCCCCTTGAGATGGGGCAGAGGCAGCTTGTCGTTGTCGTTTTGCCTGGCGAGAAGTATTTGATGAAGTTCTCTTGCAAAAAGTTTTCGTGACAATTCTTTCATCAAAACTAGTTGGTGCGATGGGAATGACAAGATTTTCCTGTTGGGCCTTAAGGCTGGCATTCCTGGCCAAGGCCAAACGCTTGGTCTGCTGTTCCGAGGTTCCTTGGGCCAATCATTTTTGGTTCATATTCATGGTCCTGTGTACTGCGAGAAAAAAGGAGGAATGTTAGACGACAATTAAAAGTTGACTAATAATAAACTAGATAAATAGGAATGGCGGGAATCATATGTTGCACTCTCTGCATGGCAAGACACATATTCTGGCCATTCCTGCAGACCGTGCACTCTGAGCTGAACTTGTAGCCTGTGAGAAGCTCCCATCCAGGCCAAGATTCGGTATGAACTATGGCAACGCGTGGGGGTATAGGCGGGAAAGTGTACGACAACCCTATTTGACTAAGGAGGGAATGGTCAGCGACTATCTGTTGGCAAGAAAATAAGGCGGGGGAGGATTGGCTGTGCCGGAGGCATCAGCGAGAATTTGAAGGAATTTCCGCTTAAGCCGTTTTTCTTCCTCATCTAGAGCCCATTTTTTGTCAATTTTCGGATGGATTCCTTGTAAGTATGTGGGAAGATCCCAGCCAACGCGGGAAATAATGAACAGAGGGTCATTTTGCCAATTATGAACCTTGGAAGGAAGGGGGGTTAGGATTTTTGGTCGCTTATATTGGATCGACATCCTAATCTCATTGGTATCTTTGTTATGTTGTTGGTAGCCAGTAAAAAGATCCATAAGAAGGTGAGTTGTGGGTTCTCGCTTGAGGGCGCGACAAATAACTATGAAGGAAGTTATCGCCTTAATTGCATTAGGGTGAACCTCGGCTATGGATGCTTGAGCCTTAAAGAGAACTAGGGAAATGAAGGGGTCAATAGGAATCCTAAGCCCTGCCTCTAATTGGGATGGGAATACAACAATCCCGTCCTGCCTATGGCGAATGGCGGAAAGAGCCATCTCGCCATTATACTCAGCTATATGGTAATTAAGGTGGTCTATGTTGTATTTGGCGTGGTAGGGAGTTATGAGAGGATTTTGGGAAGAGCTCATTCCCGCGACATCAGAAGAAGGATTATTGGCTAAGTTTGAATTCCCGCCAGTTGAAGTTGAAGCGCCGGGGGCTCCAGAGTTGGACATCTCGCCTGAATCAGAAGAAGAGAGAATTTGTTTATAACGATTCCTATTAGCTAAAGATTTCGCAGCGAGAAAGTCAGTGTCAGAGCTGTCAGAGTCTAGGGGAGGGCCATAGAAGCGACAAAGATGGTCGCAAAGTTCGCGAGAATCAAAATACTTTTTAGACATGGGGGTTGAGGCGTGGAGAATGCTCTACCCCTAATTTCAAGAGAGGCAATGATGGCGGGATCTACTCTATGAATACTTAAGCAGTTAACTAAGTCAGCTCATGGGATTCTCGCCCAAATGCCCCTAGTCAAGTAGTATATACCACCAGATCTCTGACACTAACCATACCTAATTTACCTAACACAATTTTTGCATCAAGCCATAGGCGACAAACAAAAACGAAAAGGAAAACAAGGAAAATTAAAGATCAAACTGATTACCTGGAAAGTATGAAGGATCGTTGAAAAAGTTGAGTAGTGGTTGAAGGTTCGCCGGAATATTCAATGGACGGCTAAAAGGCTTGGTTTCCAGGATGAACAACGGGTAATCAGTCGAATAAGTAGGTATAGAGGATCGGAATTCAACGGAGATTAAAGATTGAGGGGAGTTGTGAATGGAAATCAACCGGAAGGACTGAATATAGGCTCGTCGGAAACTCATTGGGATCGCCGAAATTCTCAAGAGAGTTTCAGGAGAAGAGAACTGAAAAAGATTAAATGGTAGGGGGGAAAGTATTTATACTATGGGTATACCAAAGGGTTTTTTGGGAGTAGTTAAAATTAATTTGCCCCTAAAATTTTAAATTTCCCCCATTTAATGATTTCAAATTTCAAAATGTCTTTTCGTATGTCCCATCATAGCCATCAAACGTCAAGTAAATCCCTCTGAGCGCGACACGTGTCCACCAGGTGTTAATAACAGCGTTATTCTCGCTTAATTTATGTGAGATGGCGGGAAGTAATGATCGTATCCTAAATTTCTCGCCTGGAACATGAATGATCCAGGTCTCGAAATTGGGGGCTATTGATGTGGTTGCGAAATATATATTTGGGCTTGAATAGTACATGAGGCCCAACAGGCCCAATGGGCCAAGTGGGCCAAGGTGGTTCAAGTACGTCAGATGTGCCAAAGATGTATAAGATGAATAGTAAAAGTAACCCCTCGGTAATCTGGCGAGAAGTGTGTCAGCGACAAGAAGGAGTCGAAGCACGAGAATAAGCAGTAGGCAGGAAGTACCCGTGGCAGTTGGCGGCATGATACGCATTGCCCATAGGGGGTTTGTCTAGGGCAGTTGTGCGATGGGTATGGCGACAATATGAGTTTAAGCCCTAGTTCTTAGGATTGTCGCACGGTGACAATCGTGACTGGTGATTGATACGTTATGAAGGTGCTGCCACGTGTCTACCCACTACAACTGTCAGAATAGTGTGATGTGACAAGGTGAGCAGTGATTTCCCACTAACTTTGGGGTGGTTGGCATGATATCATGGATGATTGACACGTGTCCCTCATGTGCAAGGCACATGGTTGCATGGGAGTATATAAACCTTAGAAACAACATTATTTGTAAGTTACTCTCACTCACTCTAAGCTCTCTCTCTCTCTCTCTCTCTCTCTCTAAAGTTTCCATTGTTATCCATCTTCCTTGCAAAGAGTCACTTATTCTCACGCTGGAGGGGTTTTACCGGAGCCACGCCCGGTTTAGTTCACCTTGCTTGCTTGTGTGTAGGTGAAGCTGTTGACCACTCAGAGAAGGACCAGCCGGAATATCCCCCATTGTTGCTGTTGGCTTCAGCTCCTGTGCAACACGTTTGGTCGTGTAGCATCAGGACTTTTGATTCTTTAGACTATAAATACTTTTTTAGGTCACGTGTTGTGAAATTTTAATCAACGTATTATCATTTTTTAAGTTTTATTTACGTCTTTTAAAACTTTTGAGTCTTATTATAGGAATTTTTGTGGAAAAAAAATACTTTTTCGCATCATGAGATTATGGTAGCAGCTGGTTTTTTATTAATCTCTCCATTTCAAAATGTTTGCTGCTTAAGGGATTAAAATTTGTCACAAAGTACTTATTGTTTTACTATTATTCAGTTATTTTTACCATCTATTTTTACCATCGTTTACCAAATACAAGTATACATTTATTTATGATTAAGATAGTAAATGTGCAAGCATTTAATTACATAGATAATTAAAATATTTTAGTGATAATTTAGTCTTTTTGTATAGGGATTTTTACCAATAAGCCCCTATTAGAAGGTGGAATTTATCAAAAAAAAACACCACATATCATAATCTACCATAGGGTCCATAAGTTGAAATCCATTTTACCGATAAACCCCTAGCCTATTTTAAAATATTTCATAATCCCAAACTACCCCTCTCATTCTCTCTCTCTAAACGCTATTCATACAATTCCGGACGAGCTTCCTTCCATGGCGAGCTTCCAATTCCTCTCAACCATGGGATCATTCTTCCTTCCATGGAGAGCTTCCAATTCCTCTCAACCATGGGATCATTCTCCAACAATTCCTCTCCTCCAATTCCTCTCAACCGTTCAAACCATGCTCTGCTCCGCCTTCACTCCCGTCACCGCCGATGTCGTCTCCAACTTGCCTGAGCTTCGACTAATCGTCACCACCAGCGTCGGCGTTAACCACATTGACCTTCCCGAGTGCCGCCGCCGTGGAATTCAAATTGCTAATGTTCCTCGAATCTTCTCCGAGGATGTTGCGGATTTGGCTGTGGGGTTGTTGATTGATGTTCTGAGAAGAATTAGTGGCGCTAATCGGTTTGTTAGGGCTGGGCTTTGGCTTCGTGAACGAGATTATCCTCTTGGCTCCAAGGTTTTTTCTCTCCTATTCATTTGCAAGTTCTTGGGTGATTTATTTAATTTCTCATCGGTTGTCATTAAAAGAATTTGAATTTCATATGAGAATGCCAGTTTCTTTCTGTAGGTTTAGGGGAAGAAATTTTAATCTACAGTTAGAGTTTGTAGCTGATCAACACATGTGCACACCAACTGCTTGATTAAATGTATGGTTTTCAATGTCATTTCAATGTCATTTACCAGGTTTAGTGTCGTTTAGTTTTTCATATACATTAAGTCTCTGGTTCACTGTTGCAAATATTTGCATTTATTTTCAGATGTTTGGATTTCTGTTATATGTATCTGGTTACAAATTTAAAGGCAATGGGAGCACTCTGTTGATTCCAAAGGTAATGTAGATCCGTTAAATTCAGTTTATATATTTGGTAAATATTTGTGCAACTCATAGCTTTTATGTTTAGGAGTATTACAGATCTTGGAGTGACTAATCTGTGTAGCAGCCACATTCTATGCATGCATTAAAAAGAATCTTGAATGTATAGTTTAGGCGATATTTCTGGTCATTGAGAAACTGAAATATCTAGAGCTTGCGTAGTTATTCCGTTGCTACGTTTCCTCTCAGAAAGTACTCCTGCTTGGAGGCCAATAGAAAAGTCATTCTACTGGTATTGCTCCAGCATTTGCTACCCTCTATCCGTCTTTATGTATCCTGTGCAAGGAAATCTTTGAGTATTGAAAGAATGTAAACATCGATCAACTAATATTCATTATTATATTCACTAAATATGCTCGACCACATTGTTTGTCAGGTTCTTATATCTTGGAATTCACTTGGTAAGAATGTAATTCTTGCCAACGTACTCGTTCATCTTTAACTTCAGATTGTAATGTTTCTTCCTTCAAAAATAGCACATGGATAATGCAACAACTTTAACTTTCAAGTAGTTGATAAGGATAATTTGGTTAAACATTTGGATTTCTTATGCTCTTTTTCTGTGGCTTTCTGTTGATTGCTGACAGGCAATGCCTCTTATGTGTATGTTCTATAAGGAAATCAGTCCATTCTGGGCAAATTAAGTTCAAATTGAGTTTCTATTATGTTTCTCAACATTTGGATGATGATTTGCCATATTGCAGACACGAAAATGGTTTGGCATTGTTTTTCCACTGCTCCATGACCATCCACCAGATCCACCATTGATGTTGCTGATCATCTTCTTCAGCAATTAGACAGCTCTTTGAACTTCTGATAATTGTGCCTATGCGAGTGCCTGTTGATGAAAGTCCAGTATTCCTTCTATATCAGGAGTGGGCTTTTGGACTAATATTCTTTAAGAGTTGGACTAGGCTGGTGAGTTTGATACAACATCTCCTTCACCTTTAGTGAAACTCAGTAGCATGTATAGTAGCTCAAATAGATAGATTCAATGAGGATTGTAAATAGGGTGTTGCTCCTTCTATGAAACTCCTTTCTATTCGCTAGTATTGTAAACAGGGTGTTTCTCCTTCTCAATCCTCATTATATATAGAATTTCTGTTCAAGCTCGTCGTTGATATGAAGACATTTGTTTTTTAACATCAAAACTGTGAAATAGAATTCTCAGTTTATAAATGTGAAAACAATTATACAATTATTTACATCAAAACTGTGAAATAGACTTCTCAGTTTATAAATGTGAAAACCATTGTACAGTTATTTACATCAAAACTGTGAAATAGACTTTTCAGTTTATAATTGTGAAAACCATTATACAGTTATTTACATCAAAACTGTGAAATAGACTTCTCAGTTTATAATTGTGAAAACCATTATACAGTTATTTATCAGTTGTTGATGATTGTTTGTGCACAACTGTGAGGTCAATTTCTCAGTTATGTTTGTTGAGGTCACTTTCTCAGTTATTGTGCATAACTGTGAGGTCAATTTCTCAGTTATAGTTATGAGTGTTATTTTTGTGTCATTCCTTTAGGACAACTGTAGAACAAGTTTCACGGTTGTTGGGTTTGATGTTAAATAACTGTGTAATGATTTTCACAGTTATTGTGCATAACTGTGAATTCCATTTCACAGTTATTTTTATGTCATTCCTTTAGGACAACTGTAGAACAAGTTTCACGGTTGTTGGGTTGATGTAAATAACTGTGTAATGATTTTCACAGTTATTGTGCATACTTGTGTAATGATTTGCACATTTCCAAGATGAGAATTATGTTTGTGCACAACTGTGAGGTCAATTTCTCAGTTATAGTTATGAGTGTTAAGGATACTTTCTCAGCTATTGTGCATAACTGTGTGATTGATTTCACTATTTTTATGTCATTCTTTTATAGAACAACAGTGAGGTCTATTTCACAGTTGTTGAAAAATAATTTTATTTTATTTATAAAATTTGAAATATATGATGAGTAACTTGTATGATTCGTCTTGGCGATGTGATTAAAACAGTGGTTGCAGATTATTTTTTCGACTTTTAAATTTTGAGATATTGCATTTTATAAATTTAAGAGAAAAAAAAAGGAAGAGAGAGAGAAAAGTAAAGTAAAAAAAAGGAAAAGAAAAGAAAAGAAAAAAAAAGAAGAAGAAAACGTAAAAAAAAAGAAAAGGAGAGAGAGAGAGAGAGAGAGAAGCGTGCCAGGTGTGACGGTGGGCGTGTGAGTGGGTGGGTGCAAGGGTAATTTGGTCCAGAAAATATTTAGGGACTTTTTTGGGGGTTTTGATAATATTAGTCCTTAAAGGTAGTTTTTATTTAGATGGAGAACTATTTGGTCAAAGCCTCTTTTGTATATGTATCGAATATATTTCTTAATGTATAAAAAGTTTTAAATAAGAGGCATTTACAAAAAACTATTTTAGAAATATGGAAATTACAAAAAAAATACACACACATAAGTTCGAAATTACAAAAAAAAATTATTTTTTTTATCAGTTTTGATCAAACAATTGATAATTCAAACAACTGATAACTGAAATTATCAGTTTTCAGTTATCAGTTGTTTGAACAACTGATAACTGAAATTATCCGTTGTTTGACCAAAACTGATAAAAAAAACCAAAAAAAATTTTTTTGTAATAAAAGAAAAAAAAAGTAGTTTTTTGTAATTTCCCATCTTACATATTTTTTTTTTTGTAAATGCTATCTTTTTTAATGAGTTTTTTGTAATAAACCCTTAAAATAATGAGTATTTTGATCCAGAAGAAGTATGAATTTGAGCTGAGTATGAGTTGGTTTTGGGAGAAACTAGTTTCTCCCAAATATTATAAAAAGTCATGTTTTATTTTAAAAATCGGTGCAATGACCGATTCAAAAAGTCGGGTTAGTTTGGTTTAAAATTCATGTACCGATTTTTTTAAGTTAAAAACAAGACTTTTTATAATATTTGGGGGAAACTAGTTTCTCCCAAAATTTTCTGGCTGAGTATATGATTATACGGACATTGTAATTCTCAATATCAAAATTTTAAACTAACTGCAACAAGTCATTATTTTCATATTTTGGTACGTTATCTCTTTGACTCGAAGCTCTGTCAATTTGATTTCTCTCTATACAAACCGTGAACTTACTCTCACGCCGGAAGGTCTTTGCCGGTGAAGCCCCGGCTTAGTTTACGTTTTCTGTCTTATTTTCAGGCTATTCAATCACCGGAGTACAACCTATCGCTTGAATTTGGACTGATTCGACTTTTTGGCTTCATCATTTTTATACCCTATTTTCTTTCTCCTACTTAACTATCAACACTCACAACACATTATCTTTTTCTCATTTTCCTTAATTCTTATATCCAACCAATTTTTCTAACCTTAAAATAGGATGGGGGAAATATGAAAGAGCTCAACATTGAACTTGTTTTTTTTTTTTTTTGTAATATGTTCATATGGAGTATGTTTTATATATAGTTCACATATAATAGTGTAACTTATAATTTTATATTTAAACATCTTTGTGCTTGTCTAACTAAAAAATTGACATTCAATATATAGCATATAAAAGTTATAGACGAATAAGTGACAATGGTAAACCTTGTAGATGTATTTAAATTGCATTTCGAGTTTTACATGCAAAAAAATAATTACACAATTGATAATACAAAAACTTATCCACTTTATTTTTGAAATCTATGCATGTTTATACATCAATGAAGATCAAGCTCTGAAATACCCATTCTGTCCCACAATGAATATTAAAAACAAATCTAATTTTTTTTAATCAAAATATTTTTTTAAAAAAATCAAACATTCATTTTGAAATGAAGGAAGTAACAGTTGAAATGTTTGAACTCTAAATCCTTTAGTTGCTCATGTATCCTCTTGATTTGTCACTTGACTTTTCCATTACATACTTGCATGTTGGTGAGCATACTTTTATTTTCCTTTGGTTAATTGACTTTTCATTTCACATAGTAGCAGTCTTTGAATATGCTTTGTCCAAATGGGATGCCACAATGTTTCAAAACTTATTCTGCAACAAAATGATAATAAAAAAATAAATTAAGAAATTTATAGTAAAAAGAATATAAGAATCAAACAAAAAAAATTGCATGAACAAAAATTGATACCATTTTTTATTTTAATAAATATGACAATTAAATTAATCAATACTCCCTCCGTCCCACTCTACTGTGGATCATTTTTTTGGGCACGGGAATTAAGGAAAAGTAGGAAAGAGAAATTGGTGGAGGAGATGTTTGTGAGTATGAAAAATTAAATAGGAGGGAGAATGAGTGGGAGGAATAGTTAGGAGAGAGAATGTTGTGAGTGTAAAAGTAAAGTAGGAGAGAGAATGAGTGGGTGGAATAGTAAAGATTCTTTGCCATTTTGGACAGTTTACACTAATGTGGGACGTCCTAAAAAGGAAATAAATCCATACTGGAGTGGGACGGAGGGAGTATATAATAAAATTTGTCACCATATTTCATTTTTAAGAATAAGGAAAATCAAATGAATATATTAATAATTAAAGTTAATGGGAAAACATAAATAAAAAAATATTAAACTAAAATTTTACAATATAGTCTTTTTTATATGACAGTTAATATACTTTCTTCATCTAATGATTTCCATAATTTTAGAAATTTGATAAGATTCATTAATAAATATAACTAAAAATAAAACTAAATTCAATATAAAAAAATAATCAAAATAAAAAGATAAAAAAAATTAGAAAATCAAATATTAAACAATAAAAAATATAAAATTTCCATTCAAGTATTATAATCGAATTTGAGAATCAACACGTATAATCTAAAAGTAAAATCAATACTAAAGCAAAAAACATAAAAAGGTAAAAGGATAAATATAAATATAAAATAAAATCTTAATGGAAAATAATAAAATGGAGAATTATGAAAAAAATAAAAATAAAAATAAGAAAAACAAAAACAAAAAATGTAAACAAAAATGTAAAGGCAAGAGAAAATTAATATCAATATAAAATCCAAATAGAAATACGATTCAAAATTCAATTTAAACAAAAAACATTCACAAAAATAAATAAAATGGATAAAAATAGATATAAGAAAAATTATGAAATATTACATAAGAAAAAATAATTAAAACAAAAATCAATATGAAAATATTAAACATAAGAAGAACAAAAGAGAGAAATAAATATATGAAGTCAAAATACATGTCTAATTTAAATCAAGCTTTAAATTGGCTAAAAAGGCAATATCAAGAAAAAAATTGGATTTATTGAAAGAAAAAAAAATTAAAAAGAAGCAAAATAAAATGTAAAAAGAATTATAAATATGTAAAGTTAATAAAAACAATGAAATAAACATTCAAAAATTAAAAAAGAATAGGAAAAAACAACAAATAAAGTCACATCAAATATGAATATTCGCAAATGAGAATAAAAGCTAAAAAAACATCAATATCAAGTGCAAGAATATAAGAAAAATATAAAGTAAACACAAATATAAAAATAAGTTTTAATCAAAAGAAAAACATTCGCAAAAGTAGTTAAAAGAAAAGTTTAAGTCAAGAGTAAATTGTCCAAATAAGAAAATAAATACAAAATGAATAAAATAAAGTATTAAAAACAGTAAAATTGTGGAATGTTTACCGAATGTGTGCTTTAAAGTAGAAGTCTATTGAATGCGATTTGACGCTCTGACTTTTTTCTTATGAATATCTCTTAGAGAAA
Source organism: Adenophora triphylla var. japonica (assembly GCA_022495995.1). Lineage (NCBI taxonomy): Eukaryota > Viridiplantae > Streptophyta > Magnoliopsida > Asterales > Campanulaceae > Adenophora > Adenophora triphylla. The sequence goes on from JAFEMH010002034.1 coordinate 158,317, forward strand.
AGTGATTGAAAGTAGCAAACCGTAAATGACAAATTCTTATGTATATATACTTGAATGAGAAAATGAGTGATTTTTCAACTATTGTGTCTTTTGTGCTTTCCTTTTGCAATCGCTTATTAGGTATAGACTCCATTTAATAATACTAATCATGTATTATATAGGTATAAGATGAAAGTATTTCTAATAAAATTAATTAGCCTTTATCTTGTTATTATTAACACATTAAAATTATTAGACTTCTTCATGTCAAATAGATATATTTACTTATTTCTTTCATCTTATTATTATGTAATTCTCTAATATAAAATTCGTATTAGCATGTATTCATATATATCTAATAATAGGAAACTAAATGTGCATGTACCTTAATAGGTAATATTAAATATTGACCTTAATAATAGATACCAAGTATAGTCATTCTAATTCATTAACGTCAATAGAGACAATGAATAGTCACCTTAAAAGAAGTTATATTTATGTATATGTTCAATCACTTTTATTAGAGATAATGTATTATTAAACACACTATATACTTAATCAGATTGTCTATTATTAGTTACATTAACTTGTGTAATTATTCACTTCATCTATGACATGTTACTTATAAATAGTGTCCATTTGCATACCTATTAAAATCAGTAAATGTTAATACCTAATAGGCCGAATTTGAATCATCATAAGTAAACCAAAGGTCATTTGAGATGGAAGCATGAGAGTTCAAGATTCACCCATTTAGGGTGATGTGGCAACACCTTATTCATTTTGGCCTAATTTAAAATACTTATAGTATAGCTTTTTTCTCAATTTGTTTCTAATTATAAGTCGTTTTAGCACATATTAGAGGCTTTTACCAATAAGTCCATCAGTAAAATAAAAACGATCAATAAAAACAGACATTTTTTAAACTCGACAAAAAGTCCTTTGATTTGTTTTGAACCAGAATGTCCCTCTCACTTCCTCACACGCACGCACGCACAAACGCTTGTCCATTATTCAGACAGCGCTAAGCAATTCTTGAATATACGCTTTTTCTTTCTTTCTTTCTTTTTTCTCAAAATTTTAAAATTTAAGATCTCAAAATCTAGAAATTTAAAAAATAATCTGAAATCACCGTATTAATCGTATTGTAAAGACGAATCAAACAAGTATACTTATCTAATATTTCAAAATTTTGAAATAAAAATCTTAGAAAATTAATTATTTATCGTTTGTTCACACATGAATATAAACCTGAGAAATTCACTTCTAATTTGTTCATGATTGAGTATAAAAACTGATAAATTTATCTTTCAATTTTTTACAATTGATACTTAATTTCTGAGATGTTTAAATTAAAGATATACATATATCATTTGCTCATAATTGAGTATAAAACTGATAAACTAATCTCTCATTTTTTTTCACAATTGATACTCAATTTCTCATATGTTTAAATTTAATAAATGAAACATCCATTTCTCATTTATTTAAATTTTTAATGAATTACATCAAAAGCCCTTACTTAAGCAATGAAAATTTTACATATATGGCCAAAAAAAAATATCGGGCCCGTATAAAATACCGCCTATGATTCAGGCTTTCGATTGGCATTTGCTCGTTTTTCATATCCGACCTTTAAACTTTTCAGGTTTTTCTCGATTTCCAAATATTTTGGGCATATCAACCGGGCTAGATGCCTACACACATAAAATCAACAATGGTTATATTTTTTAATGATTGATGCAAACAATAAATCTGTGTAACCAAAAAATATCTCACAATATTTTTACACAATGTAAATAGACGTATTTTTATAAAAATACTTATAAAATTTTTATTTTTCAAAGTATTATTGTGAAATATTTTTTAAGAATTAAGATATACAATCAGAAAATATATATTACTGTACTACAGAAGAAGAAGGAGATGGAGTCGAGATACTTACTAATTTTCATTAGTAAGTATTTCTCCATTCGTATCAAAATGAAATTATCATTTGAGATTTAAAGGTATATTGAAAATGTTAATTTTAACAGAAAAAATTAGAAACATTTTTTCTATTCAATTTCAAGATTTTAGTTTTGCAGAAATATATTAAACTATTAAAAAAAAAAAAAAGTGAAACAAAAAAATAGGGACAAACTTATTTGAAGGTAAGATTTAAAAGTTGATTCATTTAAGGACAAAAAAAAAAGACATTAAATTTGGTACATAGGTAGGAGTATTAAAATGCCCCCCCCCCCCTTACAAAAATATACTCATTTCGGATCTATACAAACTACACACTTTTTTTTATTGTCTGTCCCATTATAAATTACACACTTTCTAAAATGAAAATATATTATTACGTTATATTAATTAGACACACATGTTATACTCACAATAACAATTCAATTATTATTTCCTACCACACTTTTCATACTCACAATACCTACCACACTACACTTTTTCTTAATTCTTGCGCAAACGGTAACTCGAAAGGTTGTAATGGGACGGAGGAAGTTGTAGCGGTGCGATTTTTAATGAACACTGAGTCGCCACTTATTATTTATTTAGGAAAACAATAAGAAAAACCCTTTTTTGAGAGATTTGGGTTCGGGGCTTTAAGTGATGAATTTGGAAGGTCAGGAAGCACCGCATCCACCCAATCCGAAGATCGGTCTTGCTTAAGGGGGATTATCAATCAAAACAATATTTAAATAAGAACGAGAAAACCCTAATTAATTTCTTAATTAGGAATGTCGAATTGTATGCTTCGAGATCGCCTCCATGGATTGAAGGGACTCTAGTCTAACCCTTTTGATAGGATTACACTACTCTAAAAGCAATTAGAGAGAGATTGAGAAGGAGAGAGTAAAAATATAGGAGTTTACCTTGTGTTAGACTTGCCCATCCGTGCCTGAACCGCCGGTTTGGCCCGAAATCGGACCGGCCAAGAACCGGCGAGAAACCGTAAAAAGTGAACCGTGAACCGCCCTTGAACCGAACCATCGGTAATCCGGTCTGGTCTCGATTTTTATTTTCCAAAACCGGTGAACCGGCGGTTTATGAACCGGAACCGTGTGAATCGGAATCAGACCGGAACCGCCTGTTCAGACGAGATAACGGCTATAATAACGGCTACTTGATCTGGGCCGTTGATTAGGCTGATCCGACGGCTGCTGTTACTTGCCCATTAGATAACGGTTTACTAGTTGTTTTAGGGGCTAAAATGTAAAAAAAAAACTTTTTTTTTATTTTTTTCTCTCCATTTTCCAACCTATAAATACCCTTCCCCTCCCTTCATTTTTTTCACACCATTCTCAACTCATTCTCTCAATCTTTCTCTCAATCTCTATATTATCTCAAAGTCTCCATAATTTCATTTTTTTTTCACATAATTTCATTTTTTTTTTCACAAAAATCCATTTTTTTCACATAATTCCATTTTTTTCGCACAAAAAAATGTCTTCATCTCGTGGCGTCGGTGGCGATAGGGGAAAGAATAAGGCAACCACTACCAATCCAACTACGCATCCAATTTCCCCCGATGATTCCATTTGGGATAATATACAATCAAATGAAACGCTCGAATTGAGTGATGACGAAGTTAATACAACATTTCCAATGGGTGGTCATGGTCATACCCAAGGGAGTAACACTCAAACCATTCAAATCCAAAGTGAAGCGCGAGGTGGTGGTCAAATCCGAGGTCGAGGTCGAGGTCGAGGAGGTCGAACCACGGGAAGGTCCGACATCATGACCGTGCACTTTACAAAAGTGCCAATTGAAGGTAGCAACAAATACATTGTTTATTGCAACCATTGCACTTTCAAATTTGCCTTTATCCATGAAGGTGGTTATGGGTCATTTAAAAGACACTTGACGTCAAAGCACCCCGACCAAGTTGGAGATGCCCAAGATCAAACAAAACTACAAGGATTTACGGGATCCTCACAAGGTACATCTTCGCAATTATTTAAATTTGATAATGCAACGTATAGAAGAGAAATGGAAAAATATACTGTTGCTAAAGGATTAACCTTTAATTTTGCTAATGATACATTATGGTCTAATATGACACAACTTTGTTTAAATCCCGCGGCTAAAGAAATTAATAAAAATACAAGTACTCGTGATACTAAAGCCCAATATCTACAAGGAAAATTAACTTTAATTAATACGTTTAAAGATTTGCCCCAAAAGTTGTCAATATGTGCCGATATATAGAGTGATCATTGGCAAACTCATAACTATTTAGGAATTACATGTCATTGGATTGATAGTAGTTGGAAATTACAAAAACAATTAATTGCATATAAATATTTTGATACTGTTCATAACGCTCAAAATATTTGTAACAAAATTGCTAGAGTTTTACAAGAATATGAATTAGTTCACAAAAAAATTTCAATTGGATTTGATAATGATGCTAATAATACTGCTAGTTTACCATCATTCATTGAAATTTGTCAACCATCCATTGGTGGTAAAAATTTTCATGTTAGGTGCATATGTCATATTTTAAATTTGTGTGTGCAAGATGGTTTATCAACTTTAAAGGAACATTTAGCCCCAATTAAGGAAGTTCTTGCTTATGTAATGAGAAACCATAGTGTAACAAAATTGTGGATTAGATTTTGTATAATAAATAATATCCCACCTAAAAGATTTTCCCTAGATGTTCCAAACCGATGGAATTTCACTTATAAAATGTTATCCGACTCTTATGATTTTCGTGAACTATTGTGTCAGTTTATTCAACAAATAGAGTATTCTACTATAATATTGCCTCATCAATGGGATGGATGTCATAATTTAAAGAAAACTTTGAAAGTTTTTAAAGAGGCTACCGTACAATTATCTGGTTCTTAGTATCCCACTTCACCGATAGTTTTAGAACACGCAGCTAAAATTAGTTATATATTTAAAGATTGTCCAATTTTAGGTGAATGTATTAGTATGATGAGAACAAAATGGCTTAAATATTTTTTGAACATTCCCCCATTGTTTTTAGTAGCTAAACTATTAGATCTTAGGATAAGAGAAGATGGTTTAGAACAAATACTTGATTATTATTATAAGAATCTATTTTCCACCGACTTTGATTTATTTTTAGATAGACCTATCCCAAAGGCAAAAGACGTTGTAACTGAGACTAAAAATATTGTATATGCACTTTATAGAGAATATTATGATCTTTTTTGGTAATATCGTTTATCATATTAGTGAAAATGTAGGTGGTAGTAATTCTAACGATGATAGCGATCCCTTTAACTTTATAGATAATTTAATTAGTTCTAGAAGTCAAAAACGTCAACGAGGTGGCTCCACTTATGTTGAACTTGAAAATTATTTAACCACTTCTTTTGAGCCTATAGAAGAATTTGATATTGTAAAGTGGTGGGCACGAAGGGCAAACAACTATCCTATTCTATCCTTGATAGCAAAGGAGATCCTAGCTGCTCCCGTCTCAACCGTCGCCATAGAAGAAGTATTTAGTGTAGGATGTTGTGTCTTGTCCGATCGAAGGTCAAAGTTGTCTCCATATAATTTAGAATATCAAATGGTGCTTGGCGATTGGCATAAAGCCGAACTACGACTTCAAGATAAACGAAGTAGTTCCGAGGAGGAGGAGACCTTCGATGAAGATACATCGGAAAGCGAAGCCGAATGAACTACGCGGCTAATTAGACTTTAGATTAGGTTAATTTTAATTTTATAGATTAAACTTTAGATTAGGTTTATTTTTATTTAATTGTAATAGTTAGGTTGAGGTAAAGGCTCCTAAATGTCCTCCCTTATTTATAAAAGGGTAAGGTTGGTTGCCCCCTCTTTGTAATTTTATTTTAATTAATAAAATTTAAGGGTATCGTCCCTTTTTCTTTTATATTCTTTCGTTTATTTTTAAAAAAGTTAAGTTTTATTTCTTTCAAAATTCATAACTTTTTTTATATAACTTTTTGCAAAAAATGTATGTAATAAACAAAAGTCTAAAATAGTCTTCTTTATCCAAAAAAAATAATTTTAAAAAAAAAAAAGTTAACTTTTTTATAGAGCTTAACAGAAACTGTTAAACAGTTAACTGTTTTTTGAAAAAACTGTTAAAAATTTAACTTTTTTATTCAAAAACTGTTAAAAATTAATTTTTTTTTTCATAACTGGCTGGGCCCACTTGGGCGACCGCACAAATCATTCGGCCTTCTTGGGCGGCCGCCCTAAAAATAAAAAAAAAATTGAAAATGACGGTTCAAAATCGGAACCGGTACGGACGGTCCAAACCGGGAATCGAAACCGTGTAGAACCGGTCCGGTTACGGTTCAAGGGATGGCGGTTTGGTGAACCGCCGATTCAGAACCAGAACCGTCAGTCTGAACCGACTGGGCAAGTCTACCTTGTGTTTAGAAAGTATTTGTTTTAGAACGTGGTTCTAAGTGTTTCTTCCTCGATCGAGAAATGATTTGGACGGAGTCCCGCCTTGATTCTAGGCTTGAATCTTGGTGTTCGTCGATCAACAAGGTTGATGGACGAATTTGGGTGTTTATTTATGAGTGATTTAGAGGAATCTTTCAAGGGGAGAAAATTAGTAAATTGTCTGCCGTCCGTCCCCCGAAATACTGAATGTCATCAAGTATTTATAGGGTTTGAATTACTTGGTCACCAAGATTAGGAGACTCAAGTGGATTGGAATTCCTCCCAATGAAGGTTTCAGAACTCTAAGATCTGTAGAGACCCGGATTAGATAAGAGTTATCAAGAAAAGAGGTTGAAATCGACAAGGGAAGTGAATCTGCATATTCTGCAGAGGAGTTGTCTCGCGCGAAACACGTATGTCTTTGTAAGTACCACAATCTGGATCGCTCTCCATCCAAGCATACGGAAAAAATCAAGGGCGAACTTCCGGAGGTTATAACTCCTTCATACGAACTCCGATTGAGACATGCCATATATGGTTAGAAAGCTCTCGACGAGAACTAGCTTGACATTACAAAAATAATAAAATAGTCAGCCTGCATCATGGTCCGTACGGTTCATTTTGCACCCAGAGGCCTTTTTGGGATAAAATAAGGCAAAAGGACTTCTTAGGAATTTTGGAAAATATGGAAGTGGTAGGTTGTGTCGTGCGACACACTATGCCAGGAGACATAATTATTACAAAATCCCCTTAAAGTCCACAATATTCCCTTAAATCCAGGAAAATCAAAAAACTGGTAATGGCTGACAGTGTCGTGCGACAAACCTTACCAGAATCTGGACCCTATAAATAGAGGCCTCCCCCTCTCATTTTTCACACACAATCATCTTCTCCTCTCTCCCCCAGCCTTCAGGCTTCCTCTCTAAGACCCTTCGGGGAAATCCTGGTCCCTTTCGATTCCTTTCGAAGCATTTTGAGGCCCCTCGTGGTACTCCGAAGCTCTGCCGAGCGTTCCCGAGATGCTCCCGAGCTGCCACGAGGCACTCCCGAGGCATTCCGAAGCCTTGCCGATCCATCCCGAAGCCCTTCCAATTCATCCTGAGGCATTTCGGTCCATCCCGAGGTGTCCCGGTCCTTTCCGAGCACAACCGACGATTCCAACGCACGCCGAAACTCTGCCCGAGTGCAACCGACAATCCCGACGTACGCCGGACCTCTGCCCGAGTCCAGTCAACGATCCCTGCGATCCCAACGCACGCTGAAACTCTGCCCGAGTACACACCTGACACTCCTAAGGCACGCCGAAGCTCTGTCCGCAGACACCGGCACGTCCCGAAGCAATCCTGGTCCGTCCCAGAACACTATTCAACACTCAAACAATATTCCCCCATGGAAGACAGACATAAACCAACATTGGTAAGGCTTCCTTCCTACACTATTTCAATACATTTCAATACATAGCATATGATGTAGACATTATATACAGCATGCATTTTTAAAAGCGCACACACACACACAACTTTTAAAGAAAGAAGGGTATCGAAAGACTCGTTTTTACGAGGCGACTCGGGTGCCCATTTACTATGCCCTTCCTGAGGAGTAATCTGACCTCCGAACTCAAAAATATCATCACACAACAACAGTTTTTAAACTAAGCCTTTTCTCAATATTTTGGGCTAAATCAAAACGGCGTGGCGACTCTACGAACAAAAACGCAGCGAACACATGGTCCTGACTGACCGATGCCAGATGCCGGGGCGCCCGCGCGCCTCACGGATTCGGGTAATTTCAGTTGGGGACCGGTTCTGTTTTAAAAACTTTTAAACAAAAACAAAAGATTTTTAAAACGATGATGAGGGCCAAACTTTCATTTTACCCCTTTTTTAATTGTTGTGTGTGTGTGCATGTACTTTACTTTTTATTTTACAAAAAAAAAAAAAAAAAATACAAAAAAATGCATCAATATACATCTGTGTACATACATTTAAAATTCTTCAAAAATTTCTTTACTCTCAAAAAGAATTTTAGTGACCGCACACTACTCGCACTTGCTGCCTCGGATACATTGCACACTACAACCCTCAACCCGGGGTGGTCTCAGTTGCAGTTCGATTGGTCTTCCTAGGCCTCTTGGATGCGCACGGGATCATTCCAAACATCCCATCCTAGCCAATGTCAACCCTGTACGCTTGCGTCACACTCTGTCCGGACTCGGTTGGTTTTTACCAATCAGGTGTCATACGGCCTAGATACATATCCCATATCGGCCATTTTCTCGAGTCAAAGCTCGGAACTCAAGATCCCTTGCGTAAGCAATGCGATGAAAGGTCATGCTAAAATCTTGACTCGATCTTGATTTCCGGCTACACCTGCACGATGTTCCATTCCGGTTATACATCCAGGCCTACATGACACCATGTCATCAAGCCTTTGATACGTCAGGTAAAGAGAGGTCATGCCGAACTCTCGACCAAGATCTTGACTCAGTACCGGCTCGGCTCACTATTAAAATATATGGCCGACGCATTAAAACGAACATGACAGCTCACCCTTAGGTTCGATTTTTCTTTAGGCCGGGTGAAAACCGCTTGCCCTATAGGATCCTCGCCCGGGGCTGTCCACCCTGGGATGTCAAAATACAGGTGCAAAACGAGGGGCTTATAGCCGCACAAATGGTCTCCACTGACCCAGGATCTAGCATAGTTGCGAAAAAGAAGAGCAATCTTTTCCAACCAACTTAGGATTCTGAGAAAACACTGTTTTAAGTAAATTAAAACAACAACAAAAAAACATTATAAAAAAAGAGGGAAACTGCATGTCACATGAGCTTTCCCCCCTTTATCCAAAAAAGGCCTTCCCATGTCTAAACCTTACCCGTCACCCCCTCCAGCGAACCGAGAGTGGTTGAGAATACCCGGGAGCCGCCTTTTCGCATCGAAGTTACAAGGTCCGAAACTCTTCGGATCAGTGCTGTCCGAAACGATCCGCTATTCCCCCATGGCGGGATCAACAGATAACAGTTAGGGAAACGGAACCCCACCACTGAGAAACCTCCAGACAATGGAGGAGGTGTTGCGAGCCTTCGAAACTCTCAAGAAGCGCCAGGAAGAGCAGCAAGCCTGGATCGTAGACACCATACGCCGCCGTGGAGCCCTGGCCGTTCCCCAAACTGATGGAACCTTCATTCTCATAGAAGACGAAGAAATAACTGCTCCCATGGATCCTCAAAGCTATCAGCAGGTCCCGCCTCCGCCAAGATACGAGATCCCAGCAACGCAAAGCAGCTCTTGCTCAAAGCTTCACTTGGGCATCAGTCAAGCACCTCGATTCCGCCCGCCTCAAGACCCTAATTTCCCGGCCCTGCGCCCCAAGCTCAATATCAACAACACACATATAGGCATGCTCCCCCAGATCCCAATACATTTCGATATCCCTCTGGATTCAATCCTCTGCCTCTATATGAGCCTCGCAGTCATAACTTGAAATCCCCATGCTTACCAAGGACAGACATCCCAAGCGGATATCCCGACATTTCAAACCTTCCACCCACTGGACTGTCACTTGGGGCTAATGAAACATTTCCCCAGTTTCCAAACACAACCCTTTGCGGTCCGGGCAATCACGCCCTCAATTTCAACAATCCAGGATACGGGATGGTATACACTCAACTACCTCCCCAAGACTCCCGAATGGCAATCCCATCAGCCAATCCACCTCCATCTTCAGTTTCCATCCCAGAAAACGGCAACATGCCTCAGTCTACTGACCCTCACATGGCTTGGTTGGTCGAACAGATGAAAAGCATGCAAGGCAAACTGGCCAACTCTCGGAAGGACTCCCTCATGCCCACGGATCCGAGCAAGGTGGTCCCACTCCCTCTAAAATTCAAAATGATCAAGAGGCTTGGTCTAACCCCTCGTCTCTTAGAGTCTAGCTTCAAAAAACATCCAAAGTCTGTTGTTTTTAAGTTCGAGTCTCTCGAGTCGCCTGACGGCCTTATGCCTAAAGATTATGCGTTTGTAACAAAAACTGCGCTTCCTTATGCTTTGAATAAAAGTTTGACCTTTCTGAGTATCCCCTCATTGCCACTTTAACAAATTATAAATTAACTAATCAAAAACAGTTAATTTTATGATTCACTTGATAAAAACGCAGACACATTAATGAACAATGCATTAAACAAATCTTTAAGCATGTTGTCAAACGAGAGGAAAATCGGGCCTAAGCTGCCGAGAAAGTTCTAACCAAAATGAATTTGGGAACTACTGAAGAGCCTACAGAGACGCAAATCAGAGGATTCTCCGTCGATACTTCGCCTAAAGAATATCGAGTCTTCTTCTCCCCCCTCTACAAAAGAAAAAAAAGAAAAAACATCATACAGTCAACCTAGTAGGTTCTAGTACTTTTCTCATTCAATCAAGTCCTCCTAGGACATTGTAATTAAGTCTTCAATTTTCTGTACATAAGTCTTCTTTCTTTTCTTGCTAGACTTGAGACATTATTTTGCACACCACATTACATTTAACGAAATGGTTTTGTTCTATGTGATCACTTGCATTGCTCAACAAGTAATTCCATAAATGATTAATGTTTTGATTAATTGGTGTGAGAAAGTCAATCGATAGCTCCCCATACACCTTACCATACTCCACATAAAGGCCTCCATCAAGCCATACATTTTTCAAAACATGCCCCCACCATCACCTTGACCAAGTCAAACGATGGCAGAAACATCAAAGGACATCAAAAGGTCACTCAGCATCAAAAGACTGACCCATGTCAACTCCAAGCTAGGGGCTTGCCTTCGCCCTCGCGAGCTTCAAAGAAAAAAAAAGCTCAAGCGGAAGCTTCAAAAAAAAAAAAAGAGAGAGAGAAAAATCTCAAGCAGGAGCTTCAAAAAAAAAAAAGAGCCAAGAATCCAGCACTGCCAGTCAGAAGCTCAATAGAAGAAGGCGAAGGCAAAAATGCACCATAAGTCCTTAGGCGATATTCAAATTCTTCCTCTCCCCGAGAGAGCAACGATCAAGAAGCAATGGATTCATTGAAACTGTCGTCAAATACGACTTGTCAAGGAATCACCTCAAGGCCCATGCCTCATCATTCAACTTTCCGAGCCTTTTTGTCAAAGGCCGCACAAATATTCATGCCCTGGCCCCCAAAGCCAATCACGGTTCGACCCCGAACTACGTCGACCTGAGCTCCTTGTCTTAAGGGGAACGTAGGTAACCAGAAATGGTCCGGTCATAAACACATACAAATCCACAAACCCTGTCTCATCAATGACCTCTCCTATACACAACCCTTCTTTCACACCAGATCAAATTCGATCCTTGATACCGGTTGACTTTCTCGTCATGATTAATCAAGCACATCAAGTTTAATTGTTGAATAACCCGAACATCAACAAAGGGTTTTAAGCAAACATGTGATTATTGTGAACAAATAAAGTTTTCAGATATCTCGACAAGTCTTCTTTTTCTACAAAATAGGACAATAGAGCTAAACACTGATTTTCTGTCAGCAGGGGCTTCCATACACTTTTACAAGCTTTTTAGTTCTCATACTCTCTCAAAAGAGTCAAACCCAAAAGCGTGTTTTTTGTGCCTACGTCAAATAAGGCATTCACACAAAAGGGGACCCGTTCCCACCTTTTCAAAAATAAATACGCCCTTGCAAGTATACATTACAAGTCATTTATCTCACAAAAAGAGGGTCGAACTACGCAGACTTGAGCCCCTCAGTCCGAGGGGAACGTAGGCAGCCTTCATTGGTTCGGTCTAAAGCATACACAAAAATCCAAAAATTGGATGCCATCAAGGCTCAGACAAGAAGCAAGCAAGAGATTTTGCGTCTCGACAAAGCTTTAAAATTATATCACAAATCATCACAGTTAAAACACTTCTTGATGAGTTCAAGCACGGTCTAATCTCAAACTCGCAACATGCTAAAAGACAACTTAAAACATTTAACAATTAATGTGTCTACAATGACAAGGATTGGATAGTTAGAATTTTAGAAGGTCATTCCGCGTCACTCGCGCTTGTCCCCTCGCCATTCTTTCCATTTTCCCTCGTCCCCGGCGAGTCTTTCTTCGCTCCACGTGAGCCAACTCTGTCTCCCTCCTTCCTAGATCAGGAGTCCTCCCCGTCGGGTCAAACAATCCAGTAGCTCGCCGAGCTTCATTCGCCCGTGCCTCGGCTCGGATCTCCTCCCTGCGAGCCTGCAAAAGGGGACCCCTCCCCGTCAGTCGGTCAACTCTGGTCTCATAGTAAAACAAAGCATCTCCCATGACATCATGAGGGTTAGACCAGGCTTCTGCACTTCTAAGGCTATAGCTGAGACGGCAACCTTGCCCCAGAATCACTATCCGCCTGCTCCCCAAAACCAATTAGGTCTGCTCGACATGCCGCTCGTACCAATCCAGGTACTCGTTGGTCAACACAACACTCTCCCGACGTCGAATGAGCACCACAGAAGGGGAAGCGGAATACTTCCATACCCTCAGAAAATACAGAATGGCATCTGGATCTGTCATGTAGAAAGAAGCTACCTCCATAGTAGCAATGTTGTTCCAACTAAGGCTCCTGCCTCATCCCGAACTGCCTGGAAACAAGCGACAGAACATAAAAGGAGGACCAAGACAAACCTGGAACTCTGACAACATAGGAACCTTCCTGAAAGGCCCTCCTAGTCTCAATCCCACAGTGAGGAACCCACCAACGGATCTGATGCGTACAAAGCTTTGCCATCCATCTCTCCCAAGCAGATTGATCCATATCCAAGACAAGAGGTCGCTGAGCAAACGTCCACGAACTAAAAGATGTCATAAGCACAGGCATTGCTTGAAGCTTCTCTCGCAACCACAAAGTGACCAAAGCAGGGGCTTCCCCCACACATGAACCGGTCCCCCATCGCCAGGAGATCCATGTTGTGGAAAGTCTCCCCCGAAACTAATGGAACGATGTACTCACCGGCCCAGCAATGGCCTACCCTATCCAATAAACATGTCCCAGGAGACATCACTCCCGTCGTCGCTTATGAAACTGTCAAAGCTGCTTCAGCCCCCAACTGCTCAAAAGCCTTACCAAAGCCATTTCTGGCTACCATACACTAACCAAAAACATTTCAAGCTCGTGCCACATGCACAAAACATAAAAAAAAGGGAGTAGAAACAACCCCTAAAGCAAAAATAAAAGAGTTCATTACATGTGAACACTTTGTGCATATAAATACAAATATTTTGTTACTCTACTCACTAACATGCACAGAGAAGAAAAAAAAAGAGTCCTACTCTGAGTCATCGGCACCACCTCCTGGTAAAGACTCCCACATCTCGGCGCTTCCGCCAGCCACCTCATCATCCTCGACGAACTCAACACCTTCCTCGTCTGGATACTCCAAGACGTCCGCAGAAGTCAGAACGAAGAAGGAAAGAGAAGACGAACCATCCCTCCTCTACTCGGTCAGAGGCGCCACACGTCCTTAACATTTCAGCAACTCGTTCAGAGGCGCCACACGTCCTCAACATTTCAAAAATTGGTCAGAGGTGCCCCACGTCCTCAAACACTTCAACAACTCGGTCAGAGGAGCCCCACAACCTCCAACACTTCAACAACCCGGTCAGAGGCGCCCCTGAAATTACCCGGATCTGAGAGGCAGCGCAATCGCGCCCCGACATCTGGCATTTTCGCTTTTTGTGCATTGGCAGGGAGGTGTCTCGCTATTGTGTTTGCTTTGTAGAGTCGCCACGCCGTTTTGATTAAGCCCAAAACATTGAGAAAAGGCATCAGTTTAAAAATAAACTATTTTGTGTGATGAGATTTTTGAGTTCGGAGGTCAGGTTACTCCTCGGGAAGAGAATATTAGAATATTAGAGCTCACCCGAGTAGCCTCGTAAAAACGAGTCTTTCGATACCCCTTCTTTCTTTAAATGTTGTGTGTGTGTGTGTGCTTTTAAAAATGCATGCGGTATCGGATGTCTACATTGTACACTGTGTATTGAAATAGTAATGGAAGGAAGACTTACCAATATTGGTTCGTGTCTGTCAAGTTCTTTTTAATGCGTGAGCCATGTGAATAGTGAGCCGAGCCGGCACCTGAGTCAAGATCCGGTCGAGAGTTCGGCATGACCTCTCTTTACCTTGCTTGCGCAAGGGATCTGTGACGTTGGGCGTTGACTGGGTCATATCATCATGGCTGACATATTAAAGGATTGATGACATGGTTTCATGTGGGCATGGATGTATATCTGGGACGGAACATCGTCTGGGTGTAGCTTCGAAAATCAAGATCAGGTCAAGATTTTAGCATGACCTTTCATCGCTTTGCTTGCGCAAGGGATCTTGAGTTCCGAGCCTCGACTCAGAAAATGGTTGGCATGGGATATGTATCCAGGCTGTATGACACGGACTGGGTAAAAACCAACCGAGTCTGGACAGAGTGTGACTCAAGCGTGCAGGGCTGACACTTGGCTAGGATGGGATGTTTGGAATGATCCCGTGTGCATCCAAGAGGCCTAGGAAGACCAAACGGACTGCAACTGAGACCACCCCGGGTTGAGGGTTGTAGTGTGTAGTGTATCCGAGGCATGTAGCGTGCGGTGTACCGAGGCAGCAGTGTGAGTAGCATGCGGTGTACCGAGGCAGCAGTGCGAGTAGTGTGCGGTCTCTAAAATTCTTTTTCTGAGTAAAACGGAAGTTTTTGAAGAATTTTAAATGTATGTACACAGACGTATATTGATGCATTTTTTTTGTATTTTTATTTTTTTTTTTGTAAAATAAAAATTAAAGCACATGCACACACACACAACAGTTAAAGAAAGGGGTAAAATGAAAGTTTGACCCTCATCATTGTTTTAAAAAAATCTTTTGTTTTGTTTAAAAGTTTTTTTTTAAAACAAAATATCCCCAGCAGAGTCGTCAACTGAAATTACCCGGATCCGAGAGGCAGCGCAATCGCGCCCCGGCATCTGGCATTTTCGCTTTTTGTGCGTTGGCAGTGAGGTGTCTCGCTGTTGTGTTTTCTTTGTAGAGTCGCCACGCCATTTTGATTAAGCCCAAAACATTGAGAAAAGGCATCAGTTTAAAAATAAACTATTTTGTGTGATGAGATTTTTGAGTTCGGAGGTCAGGTTACTCCTCGGGAAGAGAATATTAGAATATTAGAGCTCACCCGAGTAGCCTCGTAAAAATGAGTCTTTCGATACCCCTTCTTTCTTTAAATATTGTGTGTGTGTGTGCGCTTTTAAAAATGCATGCGGTATCGGATGTCTACATTGTACACTACGTATTGAAATGTATTGAAATAGTAATGGAAGGAAGCCTTACCAATGTTGGTTCGTGTCTGTCTTCCGCTGGGGAATAGTATTTGAGGATGGAATAGTGTTTCGAGACGGACCGGGATTGCTTCGGAATGTGTTGGTTGTCTGCGGACAAAGCTTCGGCGTGCCTCGGGATTGTCAAGTGTGCACTCGGGCAGAGTTTCGGCGTGTGTTGGGATCGCAGGGATCGTTGGCTGGATTCGGGCAGAGGTTCGGTGTGCGTCGGGATCGTTGGCTGGATTCGAGCAGAGGTTCGGCGTGCGTCGGGATCGTTGGCTGGATTCGGGCAGAGGTTCGGCGTGCGTCCGAATTGCCGATTTGGCTCGGAAAGGGCCGGGACGCCTCGGGAAAGACCAGGCAAGGCTTTGGAGTACCGCGAGGGGCCTCAGAATACCTCGAGAGTGCCTCGGGGAAGCGCGAGAGCATCTCGGGAGTGCTCGGAAGGGTTTCAGAGCACCACAAGGGAGCTCAGAAGGCTCCGAAAGGAACCGAAAGGGACCGGGAGTGCCTCGAAAGGACTTAGAGGGGGAGCCAGAAGGCTTAGGGAGAGAGGAGAAGAGGATGGTGTGCCAAATAAGGGAGGGGGAGCCCTCTATTTATAGTTTTCAAATTCGTGCAAGAAGGTCCGTACGGACCTTATATGAAAACTAAAAATTTAGTTTTCCCAGATTTGAGGAAATAATGTGGACTTAAAGAGGATTTCGTAATTATGATGTCTGGTAGCAAAGAAGTCCGTACGGACCTTCTGTGCTTTTCCAATTTTTGCATAATTCCCAAAAAGTGCTTTTGTGTTTGTTTGTCCCAGAAAGGCCTCCCTTAGTTTGGTTGGTGGTTTTTTGGGCTTTTGAGGGTTTTTGAGGGTTCTTGAGGGTTTTTGAGGGTTCCAGGTGTTCGAGACTGCGTTTGAGTGAGTCTGCGGTGTTTCTCGGGTGCTCAGAAGAGGGTGATCCAGATTGGGGTACTTACAGAAGCCCCTCGACGACGTCACTTACGGAGGAAGTGGGGTCGTCGATAAGATAAGGGTCCTGATCTGGATCGCGTGTTGTAGGTCGGTTCATGAGGAAGTGGCAGTGTCCTGTTGTGTGACCGTTTAGGTCAGTTGGCTGGACCCTGTGATAGGATTCCTACGTATCCCTAGCGGGAATCAAGCCTGATCATAGTTCGGGTGTGGGGTGAGTGTTGTCGTTTACGAGGACGTGTGATGTCCTCTAACTGAGACTCTGTGTATGGACGTGTCAATGTCCTGTGAGTGACCGTTTAGGTCGATTGTGAGGACGTGGTGACGTCCTGTGTGACCGTATAGGTCGGTTGGCTGGACCCTGTGATAGGATTCCTACGTATCCCTAGCGGGAATCAAGCCTGGTCGTAGTTCCGACTTTGTGAAATTGTGAGTGTGGAGGCGTTTGTGCCTAATTGTGACTGTTTGATGGGGTCTACCTAATTGTGACAATGTTTTGGGACATTTATGCGGTCTTCTGGACCGGGTAGTTTAAAGCCTTCCGGGCTACGGATGATGATTTGGGAGGTTTATACGGTCTTTCGGACCGAGTGGTTTAGAGCCTTCCAGGCTGGAGATAGTGATTTGGCTGATTTATGCAGTCACCCGGACTGAGTGATTTAAAGCCTTCCGGGCTGAAGATAGTGATTCGGCTGATTTATGCAGTCTCCCGGACTGAGTGATTTAAAGCCTTTCGGGCTGGAGATAGTGGCGAGGACGTGACTTGTCCTCTGACTGTAGTTGTGTCGTGCGTGAGGATGTGCTGTGTCCTTTGACATGTGTTTGTGTCGTGCGTGGGGATGTGTTGTGTCCTCTGACTGTGTTTGCGTCGTGCGTGGGGATGTGTTGTGTCCTCTGACGGTGTTTTTTAGGAGGCGTGATTGCCTCGTGTTCTATCCGCTGGGGCAAGGTTGGACTTACGATGACTGCCGGTGTTCATCTGCAGGGGACGCATAGTCTCGTATGGGTTTTGTCCGCTGAGAAGGTGATTTCGGGCTTACTTTGATGGCCGGTGTTTGGTTCACCGTTTTGTGTTTTGGGGGCATTTTGTGCCTTGGGACTTGTGTTTGGAGGCGTTTGTGCCTTTTGTATTTGTTTTACCGTTTAGTGGGCGGGGTTCAGACTTACGATGACGGTCGGTGTTAATTTTACCGTTTAGTGGGTGAAATTCGGACTTACGATGACGGCCGGTGTTGGTTTTGTTGGGTTAAGGACCAAACTGCATTGAATCTGCTGAAATAGGCCTTTGGACAGCCAGGGGAAAAGATTATAAGGGCAAAGAGGTAATTTGGCCCTATATTGCAAAGAGGTCCGTACGGACCTTCTGTGTGTGCAAAGAGGTCCGTACGGACCTTTGTGAAATTTGGATTTCCCAGGCGTTTGACCATCTTCAGCAACGAGGCAACCCCATTATTTCCCCTTCCAGTTCGTGAACAACCGAGAGAGAGGGAGAGAAAACCTCATTTTTTATCCAAATTCTCCAAGTAAATCCTCCGCATTTTGCTTGAATTGCTTGTTATGGCGGAAAGAGCGAGAAGGGGTCGTCGTCAACGGGGTCAAGGAGCCATTGAGCAAAGGGCGGACCTTCAAAGGAATTACACTTCCTTCGTGCCTTCGTCGAGGAATCTGGATGTGTTGTATCCGGATCCGGAGGTGCACAATATGCGGGATAGGGCCGTCGGGGAGGTAAGAAATCAATTTTTCTTGATTCTTTGCTCGAATTATTGTATGCTAGGACTAGGTTTAAATCCTTCACATATTTGGGGCTTTTTGTTATTGCCATGCTTTTTTGTGAAATTCGTGATGAATTGTTGAAATTGGGCATGTAAGGATTGTGGGTATGTGATTTTTGTGCAAAAATGTGGAGATTAGCTCTTATTTGTAAAAATAAAGTGCCTCTCTTTGAAATGCATACTTTGGTGTTTTGTAACCTATGCTATTTCTATTGTATGTACATTGTGAAAAAGTCGTCGTGTAGGGACGAACTTTGTAAAAAAAAGTGTGACATGTGCCGTGTTTTGTGACGGGTTTTTGTCTTGAAAGTGTGTGCCGTGTAGGGACGGACTTTTTTGAAAATGTGTCATGTAGTGTGTACCGTGTTTTTGGTGACGGACTTTGTGGGGAGTTTATGTGCAATGTGTGCCGTGTGTTTTGTGACCAGGTTACATGGGGAAAATTTATGTGCAATGTGTGCCGTGTTTTTGTGGCAGAGTTACATGTGGAAAATTATGTCGTCGTGTGCCGTGTTTTGTGACGGGTTGTTTTTATTCTGCCGTGTTGGGACAGGACTTTTATGGTTTCGTTTCCTTTTGGTATTTGGCATTAAGTGCGCTGGCGCGTACCTTTGTGTGTTTACTGGAGGATGAGGGCCTTTGTCCCAGGAAAGGCCAAGAAGATGAAGTCTCGGGGGTCGCTCGGGGCGGTAGTTGGTGTGGCGCGGCATTTGGCGGATATCTCCGGGAGAGGTAGGTCGAGTCCTAAGAAGGCTGGTCTTTGCCTCCTGGTTTGGGCGTGTTCGTGGAGAACCACGGCCGAGATTACGAGGCGAGGAAGAACGGGGAGCATCTTCCTGGCCTTGTCTGAGTATTGGTGGGACACCACGCGTACCCTTCCATGGGGAGAGGTGGACGGTGACTCTCTACCGATTTTGCGGCGACTCACAGGGCTTTCCTTCAAAGGAGGGCCGGTGAGATGGCGGGGCAAGGATGTCCGATGGGGCCCCAGATGGATGAGCTGCTGGGCTTCGCGCCTTCTACTTGTAGGGGCCTGAGCATGTTATATGGCAATGTGGAGCGTAGTGCGGCCGACATGCGGGCTATCGCCGAGGTACCGGCTTGGCGACGGGCGAGGTAGCACGCTCTTTCTTGTGGTTTGCTCTTTCCGAGACTTTGTTCTCGAATCACGCTACCTCGGCTCCTTTTCCTCTCTTGGAGAGCTTGGTGGATTTGGAGAGGGTCGGTGAGATTGTAGGCGGGCGCAGGCTTGGCCGAGCTCTCTATTTTTCCTTGGACCGGTTTAGCCGAGGCGTGGCCAGTTCTCTGGGATGATTCAATTTTGCTTTGGAGGTATGAGTTTATTTGCTGTTAGTGATTTAGCAGTTTGTCATTTCTCCATTTTCTTTTGCCCTGACCTTTATATGCTTTTGTTGCGGTGTGTGGTTTTATGAGATCTTAGGTGTTTTCAAGGATCGAGATCTCTTTGAGGCCATGGAGGCCTATCTCTGCTTTATGGTTGAGTGGGCCAGTCTGGTCAGTGAGGAGGAGGACGAACAGGGAAAGCTCACCATCGCCTATCTGGGATGTGCAGGAGTTCCCTGGAGAAGGATAGCTCGGCGAGCTTTGAGTTGTATCCCCTGGGGCTCGGTATGGCGGCGACGAGCTTGAGGGTGGTCCCGTGGTGACGGCGCAGAGGAGGAAGATGCTGCAGGGGGCCTGACTTGCGATGTCATGTACTCAGGAGAGGGTCTCTCCGCAGCATGGCCCTGGTGTGCCCCTTATGGCTCAGGGATCCTCCTTTGGGATGATGCATCCACGCGACATGGATGTGATAGAGTCGCCAGGTACTTGGGCGGCGTGATTGCCGAGGAGTTTATTTTGTTTGGCGAGGAGTATAGGGCCTTCTGCCGGGAGGAAGGCCCGAAGGACGCCACCAGGTGTGTGGCGAGAGAGGTGAGATGGCCCGCCCACGTCCTCCGAGATGTTCCGGTGCTGGGCCAGACTTCAGCATGTGTGCACGGGGGGATTCGTCGAGGCGGAGGTGTGGAGGTACCCATCCTGGGCGGGCTCCTGCTCTAGACACCCCATTCTGAACTCATAATTACATGATTACACTACTCTTCATCTCTTTTATGTTTTGATGAAAGCATATACGCTCGTCTTGTTTCGTTAAGTTTCTGGTTAGTTTTGGACCTAACCGACTAACTAATAATCAAGAGGGCAAATGGTCAAAAGATTACTTATCTCGCACGAGACATGCGTGTCTCGCAAGAAGACCCCTGGCGGGACGTAATCACTTCCCTTCTCCGTTCAAACTCTTTTCTTGATAAACCTTATCAATTCCAATCACGGCTGAGTTCTGGAACCTTCCTAGGGGATTTTATCTCTCCACCTTCACCCTCCAACCTCCTATAAATGCTGGATGACTTTCATTTCGTAGGACAATTCTGATCCTTGATCAAGAATTCCACAATTCACACACATTTTGTTGGTTTCTCTCCCTGAAATATTCCTACAAAATCACCCTAAATCACCTAAAGTTTGTTTATCAACCTTGTTGATCAACAAACTCGAATCAAAGGACCAAGGCGAGCTTCAGTCGCACGCATCAAGATCCGAATCAAGGATCGAGGCGAAGTCTGTCCGCATTAAGGTTCGACTCTAAACTTGAGTCCCTATCTCTTCTCTTTTAAACTTTCGATTCTCTTCTCAACCCCTCTATTGATTTTAGAGTAGTGTAATCCCATCAAAAGGATTGGCCTAGAGTCCCTTCCTTCACAAATAGGCGATCTCGAAGCATACAATCCGACATTCCTAATCAAGAAATTGATTCAGGGTTTACTTGTTTTATTTAATTATATATGTTGTAAAGATTGAAAACCTCTCTTTTCTTTAGCAAGACCAATCTCGGATTGGGTGGAATGAATGCTCCTTGACCTACCCATTCCATAACCTACAACCCCGAACCCAAATCTCTTTCAAAATGGTTTTTCTATGTTTTCCAAGCGAATAATATAGGTGGTGACTCAAAAGATGAAAGATAAAATTCTTTTCTCACAACGCTACACCCGCACTTTGCCTACTCCGGTTTGACCAGATGCGCCCGTGAGTGTGCTTACTCTTTTTCCATCTTGGCATCTTTTTCTGCATTTTCTCTTTTTATTAGGTATGACTGTATCTCTTTTTGTAGGCGTTTCTTTGGTTTTTTTGCTTGTGCAGTCTCGGGAGATCCTTTGACACGTTGACCCGCCGTTACGTGGCGATGTGGTCTTTTGTGAAGAAGATGGCGGGGAAAAGCTGCCTTGCCGGTCTTCGCGGCGTGTGCCGGCGCGTGCGAGCCGATGCCTTCGAGGCATTACATGGATGTTCCTCCGTGACAGCGGCCGGGGGCGCGGCAGGAGGGACCCGTTCGGGGGCGGCATAGCATGGATGCGAGGGGCGTCTTCGAGGGATTCGACGGCGGCAGCCGATTTTTCACCGGATTCTTGTAGCCAGCGAGGAGTCTCAAGGAGAGGGTTCATCGGAGCCTTCCTTCTTTTGATCCTTTTACGGGGCTCGATCCTGCGGATTACTTCGAGTACTTGCCTCGGGGAGGGGTCCAGTATTGGAATGACGAGGCGTGAGCGGCGAGTTTACCGTATGCCCGACTTTACGTTTGATGAGGTTGATGATGAGGAGTCAGAGTAGGGCTCATTTGCTTTTCCTCTTTCCATTTTTTGTTTTTTTTTTGTTTAGCAACAAACATTTTGTGTACCTGTAATAAAACACTTGTATTTGCACAGCAAAATATTTTATTTTAAGATGTAATGTCGTATTTTGTGATTCCCGGGGTTTGTCCTAGGAGTTGTTGCTACTTTATTATTTGTGCATACCACGTAGGTGGAGTGCGTTTGTGGGTAATGTATGCTTGCCTTAAAATGGCTTTGGCGAGAATTTGGGCAGTTTGGAGAAAGTCTGCTGGGAGCAGTGGTTGTTGTCTGCTCTTATGGAAATGTGGGACCAAGTTGCAAGAAGGTCGTGGACCAACTAAGGGTGCAAAAAGGTCCGTTACGGATCTTCCTTGCTTTTGGGGAAAGGATAAGTATTTTCGGGATGTATGAACTTTCCCCCAATTCCCATTTGCAAGTGGCATCGTTTTCGAGCTTTCTTCAACATTTTCTCTAGGAACCTCCATTTTTTGCCATAGATTCTTCGTATGTTCCACGAGTTTTTCCTGAGGCTTTCAAAGGAGAGGCAAGCGTGCTTTCTTGAGCAGCTGAAAATGTGAATGCGACAGGTATGAGGCATCGCAGGCGGAGCTTTCGAGGTGAGGTTTCGACTCTGCTCGGTTTGGTCCCTTGAGGAGTTGGTTCCTGATTGGGAATTGTTGCGGGCTGCCGCGAGGTTCTGGGACGTTAGGAGGCATGGGTATAGCTTCTCCTACAATGAAGTGACGCCCATTTTCGAGGATTTTCGAGCTTTGATGGGAGGACCGGAGGTGGAGGCCATCTCGCTTCCTTTAATTGGCGGTGTTGCCGTGAGCGTGAAGCTTGCATGCTTTCTTCGAACTTCGTTGGAAGAAGTACAGGGTGCGGCCTTTGATTCGGGTCACATTGACATTTCTGCGCTGCCGGACCGGTTTATGAGTGATGGCGAGAGTGACGTCTCGTGGGATGCGTTTGCCTTGTGCGTGATAGCGATGCTTTTCATGGTCAGCTCCCTTGGGGTATGCGATGGTGCTTTGCTGGATGTGGTAGGGCATTGCGAGGGTGGAGAGGATGTCGTCCGTTGGTGTGGGGAGACTCTTCACGGCATTGATTGTCCATGAGCGGCTGGGAGATTGGTTTATGAGAGGGGAAGCCCCTGCTTTGCTCACTTTGTAGCTGTGAGAGAGACTTCAGGCTATACTCGAGGCTCCGACGTTGTTTAGCCCATGGACATTTGCTCAGCGTCTTCTTGTATTGGATATGGATCAGTCCGCCTGGGAGAGATGGATGGCGTAGCTTGGCACACATCAGATCCGTTGGTGGGTTCCGCATTGGGGAATCGAGACTAGGAGGGCCTTCCTGGAAGGGTCCTATGTTGTCAGAGTTCCTGGTTTATCTTGGTCCTCCTTCTACATTCCGTCGCTTGTTTCCCGGCAGTTCGGGATGAGGCAGGAGCCTTTGTTGGGCTGGGATGACCTTGCCGTTGCGGAGGTAGCTCACTCTGCAGATGGCAGCTCCAAGTGCTCTTTTATGTTTTCTGAGGGTATGGAAGTATTTCGCTTTCCCTCCTGTGGTGCTCCTTCGCAGTCGGAGAGCGTTGTATTGACCATGAGTACACTGGATTGAAACGCAGCCGGCGTGCGTGTTGGGCGGTCCCCGGTGGTTTTGGGGAGCGGCGTGAAGCGATTACTGGGGCTCGATTGCGTCGTAGCTATTGCCTTAGGAGTGCCAGAAGCCTGGTCTAAGACCCTCGGGGATGTTACGGAGATGCTTTGTTTGACTACGAGACCCAAGGTTGACCGGCTGACGAAGAGGTCCTCTTTTTTGCGAGTCCGCAGGGAGGAGATCCGAGCCGAAGCACGGCGGAATGAAGCCACTATGGCTGTTGGATTGTTTGACTCTGCGGGAGGACCCTAATCTCGGATTGAGAGACGGCAGAAGCCTGGCTCACATGGAGCGAAGAAGACTTCAAAGGGGACGAGGAAGAAAGGGAAGAATGGCGGGGACAAGCGCAGATGGCGCGGAATGACCTCCTAGGTATCCATTCATTGCATTGCAAACACATTATTTGTTAAATGTATTAAGTTGTCTTTTAGCATGTTGTGAACTTGAGAGTAGACCGTGCTTGAACTCATCAAGAAATGTTGTAATCATTAGTGATTTGTGATTTACTATTAAAGCTTTGTCGAGACGCAAGATCTCTTGTTCGCCTTTTGTTTCCTTTGTGAACCTTGGTGGCGTCCATCTTTGGGCCTTTCTGTTGCATTTGCGGACTGAAAGCGACTGGGCCTGACAATCCCCTTTTCGCACGGGTTTTGTATTTGGATGGGAGGTTGGATGATCCCTTGACAAGTCGTTTGACGGTTTTCCGTGGCTTCCTTGCATCTTGTTTATTGGCGTCGGGCTCTTGACCTCTTTTTTTTGTAGCTTCTGCTTGAGATTATTATTTATTTATTTTTGAGAGCCTTTGCTCGAGCTCTTTTTTTTTGAAGCGCGTGAGGGCGAAGACAAGCCCCTGGCTTGGAAGTTGACATGGGTCAGTCGTTTGACGCTGAGTGACCTTCGGATGTCCTTTGATGTTGCCACCGTCGTTTGACTTGGTCAAGGTGATGTTGGGGGCATGCTCTTGGAAAGTGTGTAGCTTGATGGAGGTCTTGATTGACATTCACAAACTTTTTGACTTTGTGTGTTTTTTAGAACCGGACCAATTAAGGTTGCCTACGTTCCCAGGGACTAGAGGGATCAGTCTGCGTAGTTCGACACTACATGGAGTGCCCGAGATGCACGATTGGTCTTCTTTAGGCGAAGTATCTACGAAGTTTGCTTCGTTGACGGAGGATTCATGAAGGGATTGCCGTCTAGGTCATCGGCTTCATGGCACCTCAGGAGAAGATCTTTTGAACCACGAAAGGGCCAATCCATGTTGGTTCCCATTTTCCCGGTGGGTTGGTTCGAGTGGGAGGCTTTTCTTTGAGTACCGGATCGCCTTCTCGATGTCTCGGGATTTTACTTTCTTATCGAAATCTCTAGCCATCCTGCTTTGAAATGAGGCTCGGACGTGTTCCCGTGGCCTTGAGTCGTCGCTCGTCTAGCGAGCCGGTTCGTCGTGTCGGCTTGAGCCATTCGACTTCGTTGATTTCGTTTTCCAGCGGCGCTTGAAGTGAGGAATTTCCAATTCCACGGGCAGTGCGCTTCCATCCCGTATGTCGGGCGGAATGGAGTTTCTCCCGTGGCTGTTATGGCGATGTTCGGTAGCCCCAAAGTGCAAGGTGCGGCTTTTCCGGGCCAATCACGTCCTCGGGTGGTCATTTTCGGATGATCCGTTCGAGGGTCTTGTTTGCTGCTTCCACGGAGCCGTTCGTTTGTGGCGGTAGGAGAAGACTTGTGGCGTGTGATCTTGAATTCGGCCCGACGGCTCTGCATTCTCCTTCAAATGGGAGCCGTTGTCCGATATGACCTCGTTCGGGATGCCGTATCGGCGGATGATGTTTTCCTTGAGGGAAATGTGCGACTTTCTTGGAGGTGAGCACCTTGTAGGACTTGGCTTGACCCATTTGTGAAGTAGTCGATGGCTACCAAGATGAATTCGTGGCGGGTTGCTACACTGGCGAGCGATTTTCCCGATGACGTCGATTCCCATGTGGCGAAGGGCCGGGGTGTAGTCATGCGGTAGAGATCGTGAGGAGGTAGATGATTGATGTTGGAGAACCGTTGACACTTGTCGCGGCTTAGGACAAAGTGAATGCGATCTGCTTCCGTGGAGATCCGGTAGTAGCCCATCCAGAAGAATGATTTGCATCGGGGGCTCACGGCGTTCATGTGGGGGCCGCAAGCCCCGTTGTGGACTTCGTTCATGAGCTCACTTGCTTTTTTTAGGGCGTGCGGCGTAGGAGAGGTCCTTGATAGCGTTTTTTGTATAGCGTGTCCCCCAAAGGATGACAAAGTGAGAGGGCGTTTCAGGGCCATGATGCTCTTGGCTTTGACTCCTTCCTTGCGTTGACCTTCCTTGTTCATGAAGGCGGTTTCCCTGTTTTTGAGGTATTGGAAGATCTGATTGACATGCAATGCTGATGAGGAGGCTCCCGATTTGCGTCTCTTTGGCTCTTCAGTAGTTCTCCAACTCACTGTAATTGAAACCTTTCTCGGCGCTTGGGCCCTGGTTTTCTCTCGTTTAACAGTATACTTTAAATTTTTGTTTAATGCATTCGTTCAATTAATGTGTATGCCGCTTCTTTGTTAGATGAATTGTTATTAAGCTTTTGATTAGTTAACTCATCATTCGTTAAAATTGCAATGAAAGGAGATTTTTAGAAAGGTCGAACCTTTTATTGAAAGCGTAGAGAAGATACATTGTTGATCATGGACTCACAATCTTCGGGCGTAAAGCCGTCAGATGACTCAAAAGACGTGAATTCCTAGATAACATGACTCGAAGCTAGACTCTAGGCAACGAGGGATTGGACCAGGCTTCATTACTCTTTGCGGGCTGTAGTTCAAGAGAGGGCGGCGATGGCTTTGGTGGCCATTCTTCAGTTGGCACGGATCCCGGAGGATAGCTTGCATGCGGTTCGACTTCAAACCAGATCGCGGAGGTTTTTGGTTGCTCCCCTGATGATGTCCCTCCATTAGTGTTGCTGCCAGACCTTGGGGCACCTTGATGGTAGAAGTCGCTGAGAGCTACTTCCAGGAGGGCGAAGCATTCGCTGATTCGGAGTTGATTCTTGCTGATGGTGATTATCTTCATAGAATCTGCCTCCTTATCTGGGATCTTTGCTTGGATGACATTTACGATGTCTGAATCGAGGGGGGCATACTATCTCTCCTTCTCTGATTAGGCTTTGGAGGAGGTTGCGCCATTGTTCGTCCAGGTCGGATACCGGAATGTTGAATTGGACTATGCTGTGATGGGTGTCTCCGTGAGATCCGAGCGTGTCGGCCAGAGGGTTGTCCTGCACCAGTGGGTCGGTGATGAGCCAATTTTCAAGTGGGTTTTCGGCGAAGTATGGGTCTACTCCTCGATCAAGCTCCATCTGGGCATCCATCTCTTGATCCTCTTTCAAGCATTCTTCGCAGTCGCATAATTCGGAGTTGTCGTCTTGGCCCAGCGAGCTCTTGATATCTAGCTCCTCGCGGCTTAGAGCGTGGATGTAGGGATCCACTTTGTAGTGTGACGGGTGGAGATTCGCCCGCGGAGGAGTATTTGGTCATGTCGGGACCTTCTTCTCAGGTCATAGCTTGTTGGCCAAGCGCTTGCCATCGTCTTTGCTTCCGCGGATCACCTCGAGGTTTCCCTTGGCGTTGACGAATTTCACGCATTGATGAAGAGTAGATGATAATGCTTTCATCAGTGCGGCCAAGGTCAGCCCAGAGGCGAGAGAAGGTTGGTTTGATATCCAAAACTTGGAATTCCACCGAATCCAATTGCGCTTCGGATTGGATCCTTAGATTGATGACTCCTACTACGGGGTGTGGAGTGGAGTCGTAAGCTCAGTTATCCGGGCGAAGGTCTTATCAAGGAAGCGGAGTCGACGGAGGCGTTTGGTGTGCTCAAGGCAATGATGTTGACTGCGGAGCCGTTATCGATCAAGACGTTCGGGAGGTAGAACATCTCTATCTTTATGAGGATGAGGAGAGCCTCGTTGTGTCTATTTTCACATATTGGCAAGTCTTCGTACGCGAAGGCTAGGCCGCTTCCGTCTTTGCCGTTCGATTCGGTCTCTGCTGGGGAGCGTTCGATCCATCCATTGGTGTGTCTTGATCGTGGTAGAGATCGTGAGGGAGACACTTGACCTTGGGCGTTCTTGTCTGGATTTCCCGGTCACAAGACCGTTTGACTCTGGTTTCGCGTTCCCAGTCGTAGCGGGATAGCATGTTGACGGTTTCGGAGACCACAGGAGGCCTACTCTCGCTTGGAATTTCGTCGAAGGATATCGTGTTCACTGTCGTTTTGGGGGAATGGATTTCCAATGGTATTGGGGCCACGGGGCGTTCCAACTTTCCTCTTCGATTAGCCCCTGGACCACTTGCTTTAGCACGAAGCAATTGTCGGTGGTGTGACCGGGAGGTAGTTGTGGAAGGCGCGAGTTGTTTGCTCATATCCATGTTGGGCTTGAGAGTCTTTGGTTGGAAATTCTCGAGAGGCTTGAGGAGATTTCACTTTACCAATGCCTCGAATACTTGGCGGAGGCATTTCGAGGTTGTCGAAATCTTTGGAACGTAGGATGCGAGGGGATTGTTGTTCCTCGGGGGTGCCTGATCACGGTTTACTTGAGCTTCGTTCTGGATGTAGTGTACCGTTTCGGCTGCTTCTTTTCCTTTGTTCGGGACGGAGTCTTTGGATTTGACGGAGTTTGTCCGATAGCGGTAAGACGGCGGGGTTGATGTTGTATTTTGAAGGCTCAGGGTCTTTTCGAACTTGATTTCGGCGTTGACCCTGGCTTGGAGATCTGGATAGAAGTGATGGCTGATCAAGGTTCTCAGAGATGGTTTGAGGCAGGAATGGAAAATGTCCATTTGTTCTTCCTTGGAAAGCGGATCCATTATCTCGCTTAGCTTCCAGTTTCATCTTTTGTAGAACTCACCCACAATCTCGTCGTCCTTTTGTTCGGTGGCTTGCAGATCATGGCGGTTTGTCTCCCACTCAAGGTTGGCGCGGTACTTCTCCAGGAAGATCTCGCTGATTTGGTCCCACGTGGAGCGGTTTTCTGCCTTTACGTTGAGGAACCACCTTAGCACTGTGGATTTGAGAGAATGCTGGAAGTGGTCCGCCATTTGTTGAGGGGTTGTCCCTTTGGCTCTCATTCCCAAGACATAAGTGTCGATGTGGGTTTTTGGGCATTCTGTCCCGTCAAACTTTTCTATTTCGCATCCACGAATTTCGAAGGAAGCGGGACCACCTTGTTTGGATCGGTGGGCATGAGGGAGTCCTTCCGAGAACTGGCTAGTTGCCTTGCATGTCCTTCATTTGCTCGATCAACCAAGCCATGTGGGGATCGGCGGCGCGACGGGTTTCCATTTTCGGGATGGAAACCGAAGATGGAGGTGGATTGGGCATGGGATCGAGTGTATACCATCTCGTACCACAGGTGTTGGAATTAAGAGCGTGATTGCCCGGGCCGCTAAGGGTTGTGTTTGGGAATTGGGGAAATGTTTCATTAGCCCCAAGTGGCAGACCAGCGGGTGGCAGGTTTGAGATGTCGGGATATCCGCTGGGGATGCCTGTCCCGGTTAAGCATGGGGATTTTTGGTTATGGCTACGGGGCTCGAATAGAGGCAGAGGGTTAAATTCTGGGGGGTCCCGAGATGCACTGGGATCTAGTGGAGCAGGCCTATATGTGTGTTGTTGATACTGAGCTTGGGGTGCAGGGCCGGGAAATTGACTGTGTTGAGGCGGGCATGTCGGAGCTGCTTGACTGATGCCCGAGTGGAGCTTTGAGCGAGAGCTGCTTTGCGTTACTGGGATCTCGTAGCTTGGCGGAGGTGGGACCTGCTGATAGCTTTGAGGACCCGGCGGAGCTGGTATTTCTTCGTCTTCTATGAGAACAAAGGACCCATCAGGTTGGGGAACAGCAACGGTTCCTCGAAGGTGCAGGGTGTCTACGATCGAGGCTTGCTGCTCCTCTTGGGGCTTCTTGAGAGTTTCGAAGGCTCGCAGCACCTCCTCCATTGTCTGAAGGTTCCTTAGTGGCGGGGTTCCATTTCCCTCACTGTTATCTGTTGATCCCGCCATGGGGGAGTAGCGGACGGTGCGGACCACTGAACTGGAAGGGCTATCGGACCTTGTGACCTCGATACTGAAAAGGCGGCTCCCGTGTATTCTCAACCACTCTCGGTTCGCTGGAGGGGGTGACGGGTAAGGTTTAGACATGGAAAGGCCTTTCGGGATAAAAGGGGGGAAAGCTCACGTGACATGTGGTTTCCGCTTTTATTTATTTATTATTTTTTTGTTGTTTTAATTTACTTAAAACAGTGATTTTTCAGAATCCTAGGTAGGTTGGAAAAGATCGCTCTTCTTTTTCGCAACTATGCTAGATCCTGGGTCAGTGGAGACCATCTGTGCGGCTATAAGCCCCTCGTTTTGCACCTGTATTTTGACATCCCGGGGTGGACAGCCCCGGACGAGGGTCCTATAGGGCAAGCGGTTTTCACCGGCCTAAAAGAAAAATTGAACCTAAGGACTGATCCTGTCATGTTCGTTTTAATGTGTGAGCCATGTGAATTGTGAGCCGAGCCGGCACCTGAGTCAAGATCCGGTCGAGAGTTCGGCATGACCTCTCTTTACCTTGCTTGCGCAAGAGATCTGTGATGTTGGGCGTTGACTGGGTCATATCGTCATGGCTGACGTATTAAAGGCTTGATGACATGGTGTCATGTGGGCATGGATATATATCCAGGACGGAACATCTTACAGGTGTAGCCGGAAATCAAGATCGGGTCAAGATTTTTAGCATGACCTTTCATCGCTTTGCTTGCGCAAGGGATCTTGAGTTCGAGCCTCGACTCAGAAAATGGTCGGCATGGGATATGTATCTAGGGCAATATGTATGACACGGGCAGGTAAAACCAATCGAGTACGGGACAGAGTGTGACTCAAGCGTGCAGGGCTGACACTTGGCTAGGATGGGATGTTTGGAATGATCCCGTGCGCATCCAAGAGGCCTAGGGAGACCAAACGGACTGCAACTGAGACCACCCCGGTTGAGGGTTGTAGTGTACAATGTATTCGAGGCAGCAGTGTGCGTAGCGTGCGGTGTACCGAGGCAGCAGTGTGAGTAGCGTGCGGTGTACCGAGGCAGCAGTGCGAATAGTGTGCGGTCTCTAAAATTCTTTTTCTGAGTAAAACAGAAGTTTTTGAAGAATTTTAAATGTATGTACACAGACGTATATTGATGCATTTTTTTTTTTGTATTTTTATTTTTTTTTTGTAAAATAAAAAGTAAAGCACATGCACACACACACAACAGTTAAAGAAAGGGGTAAAATGAAAGTTTGACCCTCATCATTGTTTTAAAAAAAATCTTTTGTTTTGTTTAAAATTTTTTTTTTTAAAACAAAATATCCCCAGCAGAGTCGCCAACTGAAATTATCCGGATCCGAGAGGCAGCACAATCGCGCCCCGGCATCTGGCATTTTCGCTTTTTGTGCGTTGGCAGGGAGGTGTCTCGCTGTTGTGTTTGCTTTGTAGAGTCGCCACGCCATTTTGATTAAGCCCAAAACATTTAGAAAAGGCATCAGTTTAAAAATAAATTATTTTGTGTGATGAGATTTTTGGGTTCGGAGGTCAGGTTACTCCTCGGGAAGAGAATATTAGAATATTAGAGCTCACCCGAGTAGCCTCGTAAAAATGAGTCTTTCGATACCCCTTATTTCTTTAAATGTTGTGTGTGTGTGTGTGCTTTTAAAAACGCATGCGGTATCGGATGTCTACATTGTACACTACGTATTGAAATGTATTGAAATAGTAATGGAAGGAAGCCTTACCAATGGTTGTTCGTGTCTCTCTTCCGCTGGGGAATAGTGTTTGAGGATGAAATAATGTTCCGGGACGGACCGGGATTTCTTCGAAATGTGCCGGTTGTCTGCAGACAGAGCTTCGGCGTGCCTCGGGATTGTCAAGTGTGCACTCCGACAGAGTTTCGGCGTGTGTTGGGATCGCAGGGATCGTTGGCTGGATTCGGGCAGAGGTTCGGCGTGCGTCGGGATCGTTGGCTGGATTCGGGCAGAGGTTCGGCGTACGTCAGAATCTTTGGCTGGATTCGGGCAGAGGTTCGGCGTGCGTCTGAATTGCCGGTTTGGCTTGAAAAGGGCCGGGATGCCTCTGGAAAGACCAGGTAAGGCTTCGGAGTATCACGAGGGGCCTCAGAATACTTCGAGAGTGCCTCGGAGCAGCGCAGGATCATCTCGGGAGCGCTCGGAAGGGCTTCAGAGCACCACAAGAGAGCTCGGAAGTCCCCGGAAGGAAATGAAAGGGACCGGGAGTGCCTCGGAAGGACTTAGAGGGGGAGCCAGAAGGCTTAGGGAGAGAGGAGAAGAGGATGGTGTGCCAAATGAGGGAGGGGGAGCCCTCTATCTATAGTTTTCAAATTCGTGCAAGAAGGTCCGTACGGACCTTATATGAAAACTAAAAATTTAGTTTTTTCCAGATTTGAGGGAATAATGTGGACTTTAAGAGGATTTCGTAATTATGATGTCTGGTAGCAAAGAGGTCCGTACGGACCTTTTAGCATGCAAAGAGGTCCGTACGGACCTTCTGTGCTTTTCCAATTATTGCATAATTTCCAAAAATTCATTTTGTGTTTGTTTGTCCTAGAAAGGCCCCCCTTGATTTGGTTGGTGGTTTTTTGGGCTTTTGAGGGTTCTTGAGGGTTTTTTGAGGTTTTGGGTGTTCGAGACTGCGTTTGAGTGAGTCTCGGTGTTTCCCGGGTGCTAAGAAGAGGGTGATCCAGATTGGGGTAGTTACAGCCCCACGTCCTCATCTTTTCAGTAGAGGAGCTACTACATCCTCATTATCTCAACAAGAGGCGCCACCCCGTCCTCCTCAATTTTCCTCCTCACAAAGGCCCTTCCTCCTGCAGGTAAACACAACAAAGGTATGAAAAAATCATACTTATGTATTTAAATATTTCCTCTGTTACCTCGTAGTGAGATACGTCCCCCTGTCTCCCTGATAGATATCTCATATCTTTTAGTAAGATTACCATTCATTTGGTAAGATTGGCCATCCTTCACATATGGTAGATATCTTTTTGAAAGATTACCCACCTTTTCGTAAGATTAGCATATCTTTTAGTAAGATTACCCATCTTTTAGTAAGATTAGTTATCTTTTAGTAAGATTACCAATCTTTTGGTAAGATTGATCATCCTTCACATAGGGTAGATATCTTTTAGAAAGATTACCCATCTTTTCGTAAGATTAGCATATCTTTTAGTAAGATTACCCATCTTTTAGTAAAATTAGCTATCTTTTAGTAAGATTACCAATCTTTTGGTAAGATTGGCCATCCTTCGCATAGGGTAGATATCTTTTAGAAAGATTACCCACCTTTTCGTAAGATTAGCATATCTTTTAGTAAGATTACCCATCTTTTAGTAAGATCAGCCATCTTTTAGTAAGATTACCAATCTTTTCGCAAGATTAGCCATCTCTCAACTTAGGGTAGACACCCCCAAACAGTCTCACTTAAGTCCAGATGTCTTAGAACAGTCTCACTTAGGGTGTAGACACCTTCAAAGAAACTCAACTTAGATACTCCTCGCCTTTTCCGGCTGTCATCGTAAGTCCAGATCTCTCCCACTAAACGGCAAAACAAATCTCAAGGCCCAAACGCCTTTAAAACGCAAAACACAAAAGTCAAAATGGAATTCTTGCAAACCCGTACAAGACCACATATCCCCAGCAGATAAAACACCAGCCATCAAAGTAAGCCCGAACTTTGTCCCAGCGGACAAAATACAAGGCAAGCATGCCTCCCAAAATCAAAACACTTAAGGCACGAGTGTCTTCCCCCCCCCAAGGCACAAACACTTACATCCCCGGCTTAGGACACCAACACGTCCACGTCCGAAACCTCAGTCAGAGGACATCACACGTCCTCGAACATTTCCCAACCTCGTTCAGAGGACATCACACATCCTCAAACATTCCACTCACAATTTCACCATCACCAGCATGATCCGTAGCCCGAAAGGCTTTAAATTACCCGGTCTGAAAGACCATATAAATTTCTCCAAATCACTATCCGTAGCCCGGAAGGCTTTAAATTACCCGGTCCGGAAGACCATATAAATTTCCAAAGCATCGTACTCATAACAACACAACCAGAGGACATAACATGTCCTCCTACACCACAACCCATCTTTTCGTGAGATTACCCATTTTTTAGTGAGATTACCCATCTTTTAGTGAGATTACCCATCATTTCGTGAGATTACCCATCTTTTCGTGAGATTACCCATCTTTTAGTGAGATTACCCATCTTTTCGTGAGATTATCCATCTTTTCGTGAGATTACCCATCTTTTCATGAGATTACCCATCTTTTCGTGAGATTATCCATCTGTTAGTACCCGGTCCGAAAAAAGGTATTTTAAATATCTGGCCCGGTTATTTAAGTGAAACCCTAAAAAACATACTCATCATTCTGTCTCCCCCGCCGTCGGCCGTACGCGTGGAAAGTACGCCAGAATATTGTGCCGATCGGCCCTTTCCCTGTTGAATGGCCGATCGACCCTTTATTATTGTGCCGATCGACCCTTCAGTTGGCCCAGCCCAAGTACCGAAGCACTATAAATAGGGGTGACCGGTTCCCCAATTGAAACACACAATTCACTCGGGAGAAACGAGACTACTCTTGTTTTACCCACAGTTCTTTTTACTCTCTTCGAATCGCCCTAGATTCGACCCCAAAGTCTTGCTACAATTGGTAAGACTCTTTTTAATATTTTTGTTCCCTATTATTATTGTCTTATTATATTTGCATGCTTATTATATTTTAATTGTTCCTTTATGCTAGATTTAGGACTGTTTTAATATATTTAAATATGCTATAGCCGAGGATGATCTAAGGTTTCGCCCAAGGAACCCAATGGATCTAGGAACTATTTCTTTCCTTCCACCTTAGTTATAATTATCCCATGATCAACAATCCCCCAAGGATGAACGTTGATTAGTGCACCTTCCGAGGGCCTAACTCAAAGGTTCTAGGGTGTGATCATCAATAAATTCTTTCTCTCCCCTCCTCCTTATGCATGATCCCGTTTCTTCTATCTATTCCTGTAAACACCGCACACAACCAACACCCCATATGCTAGAAAGACCGATCCGTCGGGCAATAGGAGTGATAGCGTTTCTTCTTCTGTTGTAACTTGACCCCCGAACCCAATTACATGTTTAGCCTTTTTTCAAAGCTTTGGGCTATATCAAAGTGGCGTGGCGACTCTCAAACTTAAACTAATATTTTAATATGGTTTAAAGTGAGTGTCACTAAATGAATATCCCATTTCGATTCGACATTATATAATTAATTATTTCAAACTTCCGAATGCGCGTTGCATCGGGACGGGGTATTCACAGTGGCGACTCTGCTGGGGACTGTTTTGAAATCTTTTCAAACTAAGTGGGTCAGACTTTCGTTTTCTTGTATGGTGTTGTATCTTTCGCCTTCTGTTTATTTTCTTTATTCTTAACTGTTGCATTGCATGCATGCATCTCATGTAAATAAAAATAAATCCTTTTCTTTTTTCCTTAAAAAGAATTAGACTTTTTACCTCACACTACCACTAGAGTCCGTGTCACACTGCACAGCTACCCCTTAACCCTTCGGAGAAGCCAAAGTGCGGAAAGTGTGGTGATCATGTTGCCTCCCTTCCGAGTCTCACTTGGCCATCCACTCATCAGTGCGCTTCGGCTGCACGGTGGGAGCCTGAAATCTAACCCTTGTGTCACCCACTTTGCTAAGAATACACTCCTTGTGACCGGTTGGTTTGACTAGCTTTTTCATGTAGACAATTAATAAGGTCTTTATGTTGAGTCACTACGAATCAGTGATAAGTCAAGATCTATAGAGAGAAAAGAGCACAAAAAAATTTGATTTCCTTTTAAAGGATGTGCCATGTAAGGTCGAGTGCTTGTTAAAAGATCTTGTCTTATCATAGGTCTGTAGTACTTCCCATAAATATCATCTTAAATGTCTATATGAGACGGTTAGTCGTTAGGATCCACCACTTTAGGACCTTTAGTTAGTTGCGAAAAAGGGGTATCCCTTCCAACCAAGAGTAGGTTCTATAAAATAGAGGGCTTTTTTGTAAATAAAGTGCTTAACTATCCCTCATTTCTAGGACCCTCCGAGGTCCGCTCTTCACTTCTAGGACCCTCCGAGGTCCGCTCTTAAGTTCTAGGACCCTTCGAGGTCCGCTCTTCATTTCTAGGACCCTCCGAGGTCCGCTCTTCATTTCTAGGACCCTCCGAGGTCCACTCTTCATTTCTAGGACCCTCCCAGGTCCGCTCTTCATTTCTAGGACCCTTCGAGGTCCGCTAGGACCCTTCGAGGTCCGCTCCTCATTTCTAGGACCCTCCGAGGTCCGCTCCTCATTTCTAGGACCCTCCGAGGTCCGTTCCTCATTTCTAGGACCCTCCGAGGTCCGCTTCTCATTTCTAGGACCCTTCGAGGTCCGCTCCTCATTTCTAGGACCCTCCGAGGTCCGCTCCTCATTTCTAGGACCCTCCGAGGTCCACTCCTCATTTCTAGGACCCTCCGAGGTCCGCTCCTTATTTCTAGGACCCTCCGAGGTCCGCTCCTCGTTGAGGGTCCGCTCTTCATTTCTAGGACCCTTCGAGGTCCGCTCCTCATTTCTAGGACCCTCCGAGGTCCGCTCCTCATTTCTAGGACCCTTCGAGGTCCGCTCCTCATTTCTAGGACCCTCCGAGGTCCGCTCCTCATTTCTAGGACCCTCCGAGGTCCGCTCCTCATTTCTAGGACCCTCCGAGGTCCGCTCCTCATTTCTAGGACCCTCCGAGGTCCGCTCTTCATTTCTAGGACCCTCCGAGGTCCGCTCCTCATTTCTAGGACCCTTCGAGGTCCGCTCCTCATTTCTAGGACCCTCCGAGGTCCACTCCTTATTTCTAGGACCCTCCGAGGTCCACTCCTCATTTCTAGGACCCTCCGAGGTCCACTCTCCATTTCTAGGACCCTCCGAGGTCCGCTCTTTACTTCTTGGACCCTTCAAGGTCCACACCCTCTACTGCGGACCGCTCTAGGATCAGTCTCTATCTTGGACCGTTCAAGGTCCACTCTTTGACCCTTCGTGGTGCTCTTCCTATACTATGTCCACTCTCCCAATCTTGGACCATTCAAGGTCCACTTCTCATATCTTGGACCGTTCAAGGTCCACTCCTCATATCTTGGGCCGTTCAAGGTCCGCTCCTCTTCTCTTGGACCCTTCAAGGTTCACTCCTCTTCTCTTGGACCCTTTAAGGTCCACTCCTCTTCTCTTGGACCCTTTAAGGTCCACTCCTCTTCTCTTGGACCCTTCAAGGTCCACACTCCTCATATCTTGGACCGTTCAAGGTCCGCTCTTCTTCTCTTGGACCCTTCAAGGTCCACTCCTCAATTTAGGACCCTTCGAGGTCCACTCTCTCTATCTAGGACCATTAAAGGTCCACCTTTCCACCTGAAACTCTTCGAGGTCCACCCCTCGTCTCTTGGACCATCCATGGTCCATTCCTCTACCTTTGACCACCCACGGTCTACATCCTTCAAGTTAGGACCCTTCAAAGTTCTACCTCTTATCTCTTGAACCATCCGCAGTTTGCTCCCTTAGCCTTAAAACCATCCATAGTTTAGATCCTTTATCTCTAGCACCCTTCAGCCAAAGACCCACCTAGATCAAACCTCTCTCGACCCATATAGATCAAACCACCATCTAGGGCCTACCTAAGCCAACTTACCAAGTCCGATTAGCTCGTCTAGATCACCCTCACTTATATTTGACCAAGGATCGAGTCATCTTCCTCTCCTTTTTTCACCAAACGGACTCTTTTACATTCATCCTCTCTCTTTCTCTAAACTTAACCCTGGTTGTATCATCAATCGGGGCCCCCTCGAACTACGGTGACCTGAGACTCATACCTTAAATGGTAAGGGTTACGTAGGCAACTTCAGCCCGGTCAAACTCTCAAATTGTGGAGATCAACTATTTTCTCGGAGATGCCTTAAGATTAATTGTGAGTCTAATTCAACTCATTGGTTTGACTCTGCCGTATGTTCTTACAGAATTCCACATCATGTCTCTGGAGAAAAGCATTGAAGCCCTCAAAGAAGTCTCAAACATGAGGTTGGGAGTGATCAACCTCCTCAAAGACATGCATGAAATTGAGCAGCACCATTTGTCTTACATTCAGGAATACTTGAGAAGAGTTCCTCCTCCTATTCAATTCCGGGGTCCCTATCATCCACATGCTTATGGTTCCCCTTATGGTCCTACACATCAGAATTTCTCATTCAGAATGCCTGCTGTGGCCACCAACCAACTAAAGGCATCAATACCCGAGAAGAAGATCAACAAGGAACATTTTGATGACTTAGGAATGCCTGTGGGTGAGTTCTTCGACATTTTGGTGGAAAAGAGTTTGATCAAGCCGCTCGAGAATTACAAGCCTATTAACCCGAGATCTAACTTGGATACATCCAAGTTTTGCATACCACAAGTACATTGGGCATACCACCGACAACTGTGTAGCAACAAACGCTTGATTCAAAATTTGATCAACCAAGGCCTCATTGATGAAGAAGCCCTCGTACTTCAAGGAAGGATTTAGATTCATTCAGTCTTGTAGGTTCTAGTGTGTCTTTCTTACGTCCACTTTGGGCATTGGTATGTAATGTCCACTTTAGAATAGTTACCTCAATAATAAAAGAGTCTTTCTTTCCTTTCTCTCTAGACTTGAGACATAATCTCGCATTACTTTCAAGAAGAATTGTTTTATTTATAATTATCACTTGATTGCTAATCTCACTGATTAACCCACCGGCTAATAAAGTAAACAATGAATGAATGCTTTGATTGGAGTAAACAACTCACCGTCCCTTCCTTACATACACCATCTCTATACATCCCTCTCTCATACACTCTTCCCATACTCCACCATATACTTTCCATACACTATCGCCAGACCCTCTCCTTGTACACTCCCCCTATGCTCCCTCGAGCCTACACTTCCCCAAATACACTCTCCCACACTTAACCTCCTTTCCATATGGTCAAGACAAGCACAAAGACCGTTGTTGCTCATCATCAGAAAATAGCTGCTCACGCCACTGCAATTTAAAGAAGATGCAAGGAGTTGTTCTTATCCTTCACAAGTGCTACATGAATATCAACTTGGGGCTCACCAACCCCCAAATCTCGCGTCTCCTCTGATTTTCCATTTGATCGATAAGCTTTCATTGAATATGCTCACATATCTTTCTCATGGTCTGAATATATTTTGCCTTACATTAATAAGTCGGTTAAATGAGTTTGCATTTATTTTAAAAAATACTCTTTTGAGAATGCTATCCAGTAGCGATTGAAGCTTAAACCTCTCACCATAGGAAGCCATAACCTTATCCTCACTAAATAAATACCCTTTCATTTCAAGATCGATAAGTTTTGAAACCCTAAGGAAGAAGCCCATACTAGGGGCTCCCCTGACTCACAAAACTCAAGAAAGGCGGAATGCGAAAGAAACTCAGACAAGGGGCTCCCTCGACTCACAAAAGAAGGAACCACCTCCAAGCCCAAGAGGGAAAAGGTAAAAAAACATCCTAAAGCATACGCTAGGGGCTATCGCGAGCAAACAAATCCGAAGGCTTTTCTCGATAAGAAGGTGTTCGGAAAAAAAAAAAAAAAAAAAAAAAAAAAAAACCTCCATCACCCCGAAGTGAACCTCCCATCTCAAAGGTTGTGAAAACGAGACATCGAGTGAAGGTCCTATCGTGATCAAGTTACCTGCTGAAATCACGACAAACTCGTGAGAAGAAGCAACAAAAATTCCCTCTTGGACAAATCCCGTAAACCAATTCCAAAGTCCATCCTCTCACTTTTAGAGGATTCCATAACCACCCTTGACCTTATCAAAATCAAAATTAACCTCACTCTTAGAGGTTCTGAAGAAGCAACAACAAGAAAATCCCCTCACCTTAGAAATTCCAAACACATCCCTCAAGCCAACCTCTCAGCAAAAGGCCCAGCCGACCTCTCACTTTAAGAGGTCATGTTAATCATCACCTAATGATCGATCGCAATCCAAATCCCAGCTACAACCGCTACCGGATGGCATTCTCAAAAGATTATTTAAAAGAAATGCATATTCAGATTTTTGAGTCACTTGTTATCCTACGTGAGCATATTACATATTCTCTCAAAAGTTTGGGAACTTGTCCTATTCTTGAAATTCGTTCATTCGACTCCTCAAACACTGTCTGCAAAAGTCTCACTGGGGCTTCGCATTCGTGCCTCTCAGCGGCACTCCGGTAAAAACAAGGAGACACGCGCCAGGGACTACTCCCCTCGGCTTGCGAGAACAAAGGAACAAAGAATCTTCACTTGAAGGAATGAAAAAATCTTTGGGTTATAATCAGTCAATTCCCACCTTTTCTTTCACCCCAATCTTTTTTCTATTTTTCATTCTTTCCCATGAAGGAGATCAATGCAACGGCAGCCCGCACCACAATTACCACCGAACAGAGCAGCAAGCAACAACGGAACATCCTTCTCATTCCAAAAGTCAAGCCAGATTTCCAACTTCTAATCAAAGCAAACATTCATTTGTTTACCTATATAATTGGAATTTGATAAACCAATCAGTGAGGTCCATTCACGAGCAATCAAGATATAATTCTGAATAAAATAAGTCTTCAAATGTCTCGACAAGTCTTCTTTTTCTACATCATAGGAAAATAGAGCCAAACACTGTCTTTCTGTCTGCAGGGGCTTCCATACACTTTTCCACACCTTGTGATGCTTATACTCTCCCAAAAGAGTCAAACCCAAAAGCGAAAGTGTCATACACGAACTCGGGATCCATTCCCACCTTCGAAAAAATGCGCCCCTGCACATATACATTTCCGAGTCTTGTCCAGCGATTGATTGACCATTGTTCGAAACGAGGGGTCGCCCCCGTGGCCGCAAGATGACTCTGTCTGCAAATAGGGATGCATTGAATCTCTCCAAGCTGGGGCTTTTGTTAAGCTGTTCCCTCAGGCTCTCTTCAGGTTTGCTCTGCATCATCAACTGGGGCTTCGCCATTCATCATCAACTGGGACTACGCCATGGTCACTTCATCAAATGTTGAGGCTCCCCTCAACAAAAATGGGTCGACTATGTGGTTCTTCAGAAAAGGCCAAAGGGCTCTAACAAAAATCGAGGCTCCGACAAAGTCATATCTAGCAAGAAGGGCATCCCTTGTCATCAAGATCAGCATGTGGCAAACGCTTTGAGTTAGTTAGAAACATGATTAATCATGAGGCCTCTTTATCAAATAAACATACTTTCAAAATACTGTCCTCCTTGGTACCTTGTTTACAAAAATCACTCTTTGGTCTCCACAAATTTTCAAACTCTTCAAATCTATCAAAAACGTATCTCTGTGACTCTCAAGATGACTCGGCCCTTATCTCTGGACATCAAACTTACCTAATCCCACCTTCTATCATCGACACTTACTCGGCCTCGCCTAGTTTAAACCAATAACCTTTCTGCTCAAACTGCCTTGTTTAGACTTACCGCAAATGTAAAACCCTAGCCTCAAACCTAGGTGACAAATACCCTTCTAAACCCTAGCCTCAAGCCTAGGTGACAAATACCCTTCTAAACCCTAGCCTCAAGCCTAGGTGACAAATATCTTTCTAAATCCTAGCCTCAAGCCTAGGTGACAAATACCTCTCTAAACCCTAGCCTCATGTCTAGGTGACAAATACCTCTCTAAACCCTAGCCTTAAGCCTAGGTGACAAATGTCTCTCTAAAACCCTAGCCTTAAGCCTAGGAGACAAGACTCCTCTCTAAGCCTTAGCAATGATTATCCCAATCTTTTAATCGCTTGGTTCTTCGGCTCGGGAAGCCATAATAATCCCAATCAATTCACACAACTATTCTTCATCAGTAAACAGTAGCCTAAGTCCTTTGGCAGCTATAGTTTCCCGCATTTTAGAGGTCTATCCTCCATTTCAAGGGTCCGTCCCGCATTTCAGAGGTCTATCCTCCATTTCAAAGGGTCCGTCCCGCATCTTCAAAGGGTCCGTCCCGCATCTTCAAAGGGTCCGTCCCGCACCTTCAAAGGGTCCGTCCCGCATTTCAGAGGTCTATCCTCCATTTCAAGGGTCCGTCCCGCATC
Source organism: Adenophora triphylla var. japonica (assembly GCA_022495995.1). Classification (NCBI taxonomy): domain Eukaryota; kingdom Viridiplantae; phylum Streptophyta; class Magnoliopsida; order Asterales; family Campanulaceae; genus Adenophora; species Adenophora triphylla. Next base: position 200,278 of record JAFEMH010002034.1, read on the forward strand.
TTCAAAGGGTCCGTCCCGCATCTTCAAAGGGTCCGTCCCGTACCTTCAAAGGGTCCGTCTCGCATATCAAAGGGTCCGTCCCGCATTTCAGAGGTCTATCCTCCATTTCAAAAGGTCCGTCCTGTATCTCAGAGGGTCCGTCCCGCACCTTCAAAGGGTCCGTCCCGCACCTTCAAAGGGTCCGTCCCGCATTTCAGAGGTCTATCCTCCATTTCAAAGGGTCCGTCCCGCATCTTCAAAGGGTCCGCCCCGCATATCAAAGGGTCCGTCCCGCATTTCAGAGGTCTATCCTCCATTTCAAGGGTCCGTCCCGCATTTCAGAGGTCTATCCTCCATTTCAAAAGGTCCGTACTGTATCTCAGAGGGTCCGTCCCGCACCTTCAAAGGGTCCGTCCCGCACATTCAAAGGGTCCGTCCCGCATTTCAGAGGTCTATCCTCCATTTCAAAGGGTCCGTCCCGCATCTTCAAAGGGTCCGTCCCGCATCTTCAAAGGGTCCGCCCCGCATATCAAAGGGTCCGTCCCGCATTTCAGAGGTATATCCTCCATTTCAAGGGTCTGTCCCGCATTTCAGAGGTTTATCCTCCATTTCAAAGGGTCCGTCCCGCATCTTCAAAGGGTCCGTCCCGCACTTTCAAAGGGTCCGTCCCGCATCTTCAAAGGGTCCGTCCCGCACCTTCAAAGGGTCCGTCCCGCATTTCAGAGGTCTATCCTCCATTTCAAGGGTCCGTCCCGCATCTTCAAAGGGTCCGTCCCGTACTTCCAAAGGGTCCGTCCCGCATCTTCAAAGGGTCCGTCCCGCACCTTCAAAGGGTCCGTCCCGCATTTCAGAGGTCTATCCTCCATTTCAAGGGTCCGTCCCGCATCTTCAAAGGGTCCGTCCCGTACCTTCAAAAGGTCCGTCCTGTATCTCAGAGGGTCCGTCCCACACCTTCAAAGGGTCCGTCCCGCATTTCAAAGGGTCCGCCCCGCACCTCCTTTGAGTCCGTCTCACATATACCTTCTTTGGGTACGTCTTGCACGTTCTCACTTTTTCGAACTACGACTTGGCTTGATTCCTCTTGGGATACGTAGGTAGCCCGACGTGGGTTCAGCCGTTTGACCTACCTGGTCATCTTTTTTGCGACTCAGCTCGAGTCCAACCCTCACATCCGCGAAATCATTCTCTTACCTCCTGAAATCCCTTTTTTCAGGACGGATCCTATTTTTTCTATCGTCGACCCCACTTGTCTTACAAGAAGCGTCGCCGAGGGGCTACTGTTAGTACCCGGTCCGAAAAAAGGTATTTTAAATATCTGGCCCGGTTATTTAAGTGAAACCCTAAAAAACATACTCATCATTCTGTCTCCCCCGCCGTCGGCCGTACGCGTGGAAAGTACGCCAGAATATTGTGCCGATCGGCCCTTTCCCTGTTGAATGGCCGATCGACCCTTTATTATTGTGCCGATCGACCCTTCAGTTGGCCCAGCCCAAGTACCGAAGCACTATAAATAGGGGTGACCGGTTCCCCAATTGAAACACACAATTCACTCGGGAGAAACGAGACTACTCTTGTTTTACCCACAGTTCTTTTTACTCTCTTCGAATCGCCCTAGATTCGACCCCAAAGTCTTGCTACAATTGGTAAGACTCTTTTTAATATTTTTGTTCCCTATTATTATTGTCTTATTATATTTGCATGCTTATTATATTTTAATTGTTCCTTTATGCTAGATTTAGGACTGTTTTAATATATTTAAATATGCTATAGCAGAGGATGATCTAAGGTTTCGCCCAAGGAACCCAATGGATCTAGGAACTATTTCTTTCCTTCCACCTTAGTTATAATTATCCCATGATCAACAATCCCCCAAGGATGAACGTTGATTAGTGCACCTTCCGAGGGCCTAACTCAAAGGTTCTAGGGTGTGATCATCAATAAATTCTTTCTCTCCCCTCCTCCTTATGCATGATCCCGTTTCTTCTATCTATTCCTGTAAACACCGCACACAACCAACACCCCATATGCTAGAAAGACCGATCCGTCGGGCAATAGGAGTGATAGCGTTTCTTCTTCTGTTGTAACTTGACCCCCGAACCCAATTACATGTTTAGCCTTTTTTCAAAGCTTTGGGCTATATCAAAGTGGCGTGGCGACTCTCAAACTTAAACTAATATTTTAATATGGTTTAAAGCGAGTGTCACTAAATGAATATCCCATTTCGATTCGACATTATATAATTAATTATTTCAAACTTCCGAATGCGCGTTGCATCGGGACGGGGTATTCACACCATCTTTTAGTGAGATTATCCATCTTTTAGTGAGATTACCCACCTTTTCGGGAGATTACCCACCTTTTCGTAAGATCACCTCACACGCGAACTACGATCAGACTTGATTCTCACTTGGATACGTAGGAATCCTATCAAAGGGTCCAGCCAAACGACCTAAACGGTCACACAACAGGACACTGCCACGTCCTCACAGTCGACCTCAGCGGTCACATCACCTCAGGGCACCACCACGCCCGCATACATTCATGATTACACGATCTCTGAACTACGATCAGGCTTGATTCCCGCTAGGGATACGTAGGAATCCTATCAAAGGGTCCAGCCAACTGGCCTAAATGGTCACACCGAGGAAAAACCACATCCTCACAACCGACCTAAACGGTCACCCACAGGACACTGACACGTCCACGCACTCACACGAACTACGATTGGCTTGAATCTCACTCAGGGATACATATGAATCCTATCAAAGGGTCCAACCGTCCGACCAACCTGGTCATCTTCTCTCTCCCAGCAAGCGATCCAGATCAGAACCCTTATCTTATCAACGACCCCACTTCCTTCATAAGTGACGTCGTCGAGGGGCTTTTGTAAGTACCCCAATCTGGATCGCTCTCCATCCAAGCATACGGAAAAAACCAAGGGCGAACTTCCGGAGGTCATAACTCCTTCATACGAACTTCGATTGAGACGTGCCATATATGGTTGGAAAGTTCTCGATGAGAACTAGCTCAAAATTACAAAAATAAAAAAATAGTCAACCTGCATAATGGTTCGTATGGACCATTTTGCACCCAGAGGCCTTTCTGGGATAAAACAAGGCAAAAGAACTTCTTAGGAATTTTAGAAAATATGGAAATGGTAGGTTGTGTAGTGAGACACACTATGCCAGGAGACATAATTATTACAAAATCCCCTTAAATTCCACAATATTCCCTTAAATCCAGGAAAACCAGAAAACTGGTAATGGCTGACAGTGTCGTGCGACAAACCTTGCCAGAATTTGGACCCTATAAATAGAGGCCTCCCCCTATCATTTTTCACACATAATCCTCTTCTCCTCTCTCCCCCAGCCTTCAGGCTTCCTTTCTAAGACCCTTCGGAACAATCTCGGTCCCTTTCGATTCCTTCCGTAGCATTCTAAGGCCCCTCGTGGTACTCTGAAGCTCTGCCGAGCACTGCCAAGTGCTCCCGAGACGCTCCCGAGCTACCCTGAGGCACTCTCGAGGCATCCCGAAGCCTTGTTGATCCATCCCGAAGCCCTGCCAATCCATCCCGAGGCATTCTGGTCCATCTCGAGGTGTCCCGGCCCTTTCCGAGCACAACCGACGATTCCAACGCACGCCGAAACTCTACCCGAGTGCAATCGACGATCCCGACGCACGCCGGACCTCTGCCCGAGTCCAGTCAATGATCCCTGCGATCCCAACACACGCCGAAACTCTGCCCGAGTACACACCTGACACTCCCAAGGCACGTCGAAGCTCTGTCCCTAGACACCGACACGTCCCGAAGCAATCCTGGTCCGTCCCGGAACACTATTCAACACTCAAACACTATTCCCCCATGGAAGACAGACACGAATGATCCCTTTGAAGTGTCTTGTACTTGCGAGGAAACTTGGTGATGGATTGTTGAAGAGCATCGGGATCAAATGAAACGAATGATCCCTTTGAAGTGTCAAGGGTTGCAAGTTTCTTCTCAAGGTAGTTCTTAGTAACATGGTTACCAAGCTTAGTAGTTTCATCACTACCTTCCTTCTTGGTCTTAGTACCCTTGGAGGTATGTCCCTCATCATCGGAGGAGGATGAGGAAGAGGATGAATTGAATTATTCCCTTTTCTTGCTTGATTTCTTGGTTTTCTTATTCTTCTTGGGGTAGGATTCCTCTTCATCGGAGGAGGATCCATCTTTCTACTTTTGCTTTCTTCCTTTCTTGACTTTCATCTTGTGGAGCTCTTGTATGAGGACTGCCATTTGGGCATTTTGCTCATTAATGTTCTTACTGTGTTCATCCATCCTAAGCAGGGCTTCAATGAGTTCAGCCTTAGTTTCCTTGATTTCGGCTTCGGTGACAGGAAGAGAAGTAGACATTGTGTCGAACTTTGGCAATGAACCTAGATATGTAGCAGCTGTGTTAAACCATGATCGAATCCTAACAAGTCGGTTGTATAGGGTGGATGAAGGCTTGAAGGTTTTGGCCAAAAAACAAAAAGACATAATACTTGTCTCGCACGGGACAAGTAGTCTCGCGCGAGACAACACCACTGGAAGTCGCAAATTTTTTTTTTCTGATTTTAATCCTAATTTTGGTTGGACGGAAAATCCGTTTTGGGGGTTTCTACATTCAGAATCCATACCTAAGGACCTAGGGGTCGAAGTTATCTCAAGTAACATCGAGTTTTGTGTAATTTGGTAAGAAATTTTTTCTCTTTAGGGGCAAATCCGAAGGGAAAAATTCGAAGCGGCAATTTATTGATTTCTTTTTCATGGCTTATTGCACAAAACGATCTTGACAAGAGATTACAAAGACTCCAAGATCAAATCAACCGGTCACGGAGTGTCCTAAAAATAAAATTCTACATGATGCATGAGGTTATGCAGGGCTGGAATGCTAGGCTCCTCGCGATATAACAATCTAGGTGGATTGAAAACACGAGGTGTGGGATGATCCAACTTTGAAGAGACCGGCGATTAGGTGATTACCGTCATTCGTCCTTAGTGTGGATCCCGGGTTTATCAAGGGTATGTAGTGCAATGACAGTTATAACATGATGTGCGCGTGTGTGAGAGTCAATTCTAGGTGATAGAGTAAAATAGAAAATTTTTTTTGAAAACTAAAAGAAAAACAGATAATGGCCGCACCAAGTGGTTGCCTACGTTTCTCCCAAATTAGGAAGACTCAGACCGTCGTAGTTCCACTTAAAGAGAGAGAGAGAGAGAGAGAGAGAGAGAGAGAGAGAGAGAGAGAGAGAATAAATAAATTAAATTTACAACCGAATCCTCCATGGATCGATCTTTAATCAACAAATCAATCTCACACAATTTAAATAAGATTTATTACTTAAATAAAATAAACTACGATTTCGAGTTCTACATCTTAAGGGAGGCCTTGAGATGAAAGAACTCTGCAAACACTGTAATCTGGGATCCCCCTTGTATGTTCGAATTTTATCTTGAATCTCAAAACGAACAAGAAAAATCAAAAAACATAATAGGTTACAGAGGCTTTGTCTCGCGCGAGACAAAGGGTTGTCTCATGCGGGATGCCTGAAATTGATAATAAATCGATTTTTTAAATCCCCTTAATTGACGCAAGTCTAAGCCACTTTAATTAATTGTCCCGACAAAGTCGCCAAACTGTAGCGGTGCGATTTTTAATGAACACAGAGTCGTCACTTATTATTTATTTAGGAAAACAATAAGAAAAACCTTTTTTGAGAGATTTGGGTTCGGGACTTAATTGATGGATTTGGAAGGTCAGGGAGCACCGCATCCACCCAATCTGAAGATCGGTCTTGCTTAAGGGGGATTATCAATCAAAACAATAATTAAATAAGAACGATAAAACCCTAATTAATTTCTTAATTAGGAATGTCAGATTGTATGCTTCGAGATCGCCTCCATGGATTGAAGGGACTCTAGGCTAACCCTTTTGATAGGATTACACTACTCTAAAAGCAATTAGAGAGAGATTGAGAATGAGAGAGTAAAAATATAGGAGTTTACCTTGTGTTTAGAAATTATTTGTTTTAGAACGTGGTTATAAGTGTTTCTTCCTCGGTCGAGAAATGATTTGGACGGAGTCCCGCCTTGATTCTAGGCTTGAATCTTGGTGTTCGTCGATCAACAAGTTTGATGGACGAATTTGGGTGTTTGTTTATGAGTGATTTACAGGAATCTTTCAAGGAGAGAAAACCAGTAAATTGTCTGTCGTCCGTCCCCCGAAATACTAAAAGTCATCAAGTATTTATAGGGTTTGAATTACTTGGTCACCAAGATTAGGAGTGGATTGGGATTCCTCCCAAAGAAGGTTTCAGAACTCTAAGATCTGTAGAGACCCGGATTGGATAAGAGTTATCAATAAAAGAGGTTGAAATCGAAAAGGGAAGTGAATCTGCATATTCTGCAGAGGGGTTGTCTTGCGCGAGTGTAAGTGCTCCAATTTGAGTTGTTAGTATTTTCGTTAGAAAATTAACGAAAGCCCTAACATTCCTAACATTTCTAACAATTCCTAACCTTTCTAACAAAGTAAGGGTAGATTAGGGATTGCCATTTAAGGTTAAACCAAGAAAAGAATCTTAAAAAAGAAAAGAAATTGGAAAAATTTGAATTAGGCAAGCTGAAAAACACAAACTGCTGGAATTTTTGAATAATATTCCTTTTGTCCAAAGCCTGCAGCTGCAATTAATGAACAGTGCACGCTGCTACTCTTATCCGCGCGGACATAATTGCCATTTTCAGAGGCCTATAAATTAAGCCCTTCAGTCTCAGAAAAAAAAAGAGAACAACAATTCACAGCAAATCCTTGGCGAAAAATAGGGAGAAAACAGCGGGAATTCCCTTGAATTGCCACCATTTTCTCTTGAATCTTTCCCAAATCCCACTCACTCTAAACATTCTCAAATCACTCTCATACATACACAAGCCCAAGCTTAAATCACCCCTTAGGAGGAGGATTAGAGAGAAAACATAGAGGACTTAAGTGTTATCTACTTGTTTTCTCTTTGACCAACTCTAATCACAAACCCTAAACACATTCAAGCCTTGAATCCATTCAAACACAAACACAAACACAAATACAAAGAAGATAGGTATAACCTCCTTATCCTTACCCTAAAATTCTCTCATCCATGCATGCATCTCCAACTTTGAAGATGTAGTTTGTTCACCAACTTGTTCATCTTTGCTAGACCTAAAAATGTAGTCACCTTGGAATAAATTTCCATGGATGACCATTTAAAAGGTCTAAATCATTTATTACTCACTTAAAAGTGCTTTTCCAAAATATTTCTTACTCAAAAGAGTTTTCAAAAATCATTTTCATATAACAAAAATCTTTGTTTCAAGTTAAATCTCCCCTTCCCAAGCAAATGAAATGCTTAAGTCCTAATGTACCCTAAGGATGGCTTGATCTAGTAGATCACCACTAAAATTTCTAGTGACTAATAATCAAAGACTAAGAAAATGGGGACAAGCATGGATGCAAAACCCCCTTTAAAATAACACTTTTCTTCAAGAACATCTTGCTGTCCAGTAGCATTGTTCTAAGACCTCAGTACATTGTCTAATTTTTTGGACACAGAAGAACTTGGAATTGGGTGTTGACTACAAAATACTTTTTGTATCCAACACCAGTAGCAATCTAGACATATTTTTAATTTATTTTTTTGCGTGATTAAAACTCCCTTTTTCAAATTGTCTTTTAAAGGTCAGTTCATCAGTCTCTGGAAATCCAGATTTCATATCTGAGATTTCCAGAAGGTTTTGGTCCACCAAATCATCTCCAAATGGAAAAGTTATTTTACATAAACCTTATTTAAGGTGTTTTGAACCACTTTCATTCTCGGACTTTCCCCAAATTTTAAAGTTTTAAAGCTCTTAAATCCGTTTTAAAATCAAGTGTCCACTGCCTTTTTCATTCTGGCAGAATTGGTTTTCAACTTCAAAAAATCTTTTAAGTACCAAAACTCAACCCAAAAATCATACCAAAAATCATGGGACTTGTTTGATGTCTTATAAAGAGTTTCCAATTTTTAGTTTTCTCAGTTTCAACTTATTTTGGCCAAAGGAACACACACACACACACACACAAATGGTTTTTAAGCTTGGAAGACTCGTTTTACGAGGCATTCCGGGTGAACACTAACGTTCTTCCCGGCGTGTAACGTGACCTCCGAACCCAAATCTCTAATCTCGGGCATTTTTCAAAGTTTTGGCCCCTAAAACAAAAATGGCGTGGCGACTCCGTCTCCGTTTTTGATTTTCAAAAAGAAAGGAAAAATCGGGTGGACATCATCACAGTGGCGACTCCGCTGGGGAGAAATAAGTTTTATCTTTTCAAAAAAAAAAGAAAAGTTTTTTGTGGGTCAAGCTTCCGTCCCGTCATTTGAAACCGTTTGTTGTGTGTGTGTGTGTGTTGGTTTTTCACATTTTCGTGTTGTTTTGGTCGCCTCGGAAAAAGTCAAAATTTTGACTATCGGACCTGTTGCCTTGAATTTTGAATTATGTGCTTGTGTGCTTATGTGTTCATTTGCTTTCAAAAAAAAAATTCAAAAAAAAAAATCAAAAAAAAGGATTTTCCAAAAAAAAAAGGTTTTCAAAAAAAAAAGGAGTCATTTTGTGCATGCATCATACTTTTTAAGACACATGCGAAAATTTCTATTTTACTCAGAAAAAGAAGATAGACTGCTTGCACACTACGCGCACTTGGCCTTACACTGCACACTACGTCCCTAACCCGGGAAAATCCCTGTAGCAGCCCGTTTGGTCTTATTACGCCTCTCGGTGCAAGCACGGGACTACCCAAATATCCCATGGAGCCTCGTGTCGATCATGCACTTGTCCGTGACATACTTTGTCCGAGACCCGGTTGGTTTTTAGTCTGGTCTGTGTCATGCCCTGTCCGTGTATAGACCTTTCCTTTCAAGCCTTAGTCGGCATACCAAGTCAATATCTTTCGGGACCCTAATCAATCGAAGTCCTGCCGGTTTTTCGTCACGGGCTTTGACCAGATATTGACTGGCGCCTTGACTTTGACTCTGACTGGCACAAATTATACACTGACTCCCAGCATGACACTGAGTCATCAAGGATTAATGATTATTCCATGCCCAATTACGGCCTAATTGACGACAAGTCAAGATCAATTGTGGACATTTATCCGTCCGAATCATGCCGACTTTTTGTCGAGCCCTCGGACATGATCTTGATTTTGACGTCAGCTTTGTCCGTAATTTACATCGAATGCTCGTTAAGACTAGATTACCCGCCAGACTTTTAGGATCGTTTTCATTTTCGGTCGGTGGGACCCGCTTGCCCTATAGGACCCTCGCCCGGGGCTGTCCACCCTGGGAAGTCGAAATACAGGTGGAATACGAGGGGCTTATAGACGTAGTGATGGGGCCCACTGATCCAGGATCCAGAGTAGTTTGCGAAAAAGAAGAGCAATCTTTTCCAACCGATTAGGTTAATAAAACATGTTTTAAGTAAACAAGAACAAATAACCGCATGTTGCATGAGCCCAAAGCCCAAACACCTACCCTCCTTCATTTCCAGACATCTGAACCCTCGTGCCTTTTCCCCCGCAGCTCCTCACAAAGCTTGGTTTCGGGCACCGGGTCACCGTTTGATCAGTTGGGAAGAGTCAAGCGCATCGTCAGCTTCACCGTTTGTTCCGACTTTGGGCTGGTAATGATGGGGACAACGTCACTCCGCCTCCCGGGACCCCTCAGACAGAACAGCAGTGGAATCAGTTAGCCGAACAGATGAGATTGCGACAAGAAGCACAGCTTAATAGCCTTATGGAAGCCATCAAAAGCCATGGTTTGGCCGCCAGCCTCAATCCCGATGGCACCTTCACCGTGGAAGAAGAAGAGGATACCAATCCCACTCTCAGTCGCCCTGATTACTCCAGGATGCCACCACCCACCTCCTATGGTACCACTACCAGAACCCATGCTCCTCGATCTTCGGGTCCGCCCGGCTCCCGCCTTCGGACTCATCGGATCCGAGGCAACTTTGACGGGACAAATCAGTTCGCAGTTCCTCAGTGGGGACAAAGCCAGTACGGAATGTCTTCTCATGGTTGGGGATACCTCGGAATGCCACAGCAAATTTGGATCTCGCCTCAGTTTGGAACCGATCAGTCTGTACCTTCACAAAGAACAGCTTTGGAATGCCGCCGCCTGTTCGGGGCCACAATCAGGAGCCCCTCCTCAGAATGATGATAGCTCAGTTGCTCCTCACACAGCTTTCACAAATCCATTTCTCACTCAGGGTTCGATGGGTTACCAAACCTCCATCCCGGTTTCATCAGAATTACTAGGACCACAGTACCCCCCGGGTTATACACCATCGCCGCAGCCAGCCATGCAATTCAATAACCAGGGACAGCAGCCCGCACTTAAGCTCACTTATGGGCCTCACTCCGAAAATCCAAGCTACCCGGCTACATCAGGACTGCCTTCACCCTCTTTGCCAGTTGAAAATCAACAGTAGGCCACAAGGTTCTATCCCTTTGCCCAGGCTCCCACTCATGCCCCTCCGGGTAATTTGGGCCAAGGACAGGTTTTCACCTACGTCCCCGAACAGCCGTTCCTCCGCCGCCCGCGCCAGTGGTAGCTCCTCTCTCTAGCTCAGTCGCTGGCTTGAACGCAATCGCTCCGCCACAAGATCCTCATCTGGCCTGGTTCATGGAACAGCACAAGGAAATGAAAGCGCAGATTGCTGAATTGACCGCTAAGAAGTCTGCCTTCCGGCCTACGGACCCGGACTCCATTGTTCCCCTGCCCCACAAATTCGTGATGCCCAATCTGGACCTCTTTGATGGGACTGCATGCCCGAAAACTCATCTGGATACATATACCTTGGCAATGAAGGCCAAAGGGTGCACCAATCAGCAGTTGGCTGACTACTTCAGTCTCTCTTTGAAGTCAGGGGCTTTGAAATGGTTCTTCCGCTTAAAACCCGAGGCCAGGGCCACATGGGACCAGATCACTAGTGCTTTCACTGAGAAGTACAAAGCTAACTTAGAATGGGAAATAAATAGAGTTGATCTGCAGACAACAGTGCAGCGTCCCGACGAGAACATCGGGTATTTTTACAAGCGTTGGAATTTGAAACTTAGCAAAATGGCAATTCCTCCCTCTGAAGAGGAACAATTGGACATCTTCCAGTCATGCCTGAAACCTCATTTGAGAACTTCCCTCAGTCACTTCCCCTACGCGGACTTGCGTGCAATGGTTAATTCCGGGGCTAAATTTGAGAGGGCTCACAATCAACAGCAAGTTGTTGCACCTACCTACAGATATCGGGCTTCATCCACCTCCAACACGACTCCTGCCCAGCCCTATTCGGGACAGGACTGTAACAATGCCACTCCCTTTGTTCCCAAGAAACCTGATGCGTCCAGATCCCGGCTCCAAGACTTGAGAAACTTTGGGATGCCTTTGTGTGATATCTTCAGAGGTTTGGTAAAAGAAGGTTTGCTTCGGCCTTTAGATAATTATCAGCCAAGAAACCCCAATGCTCCTTTGGATACCTCCAAGCATTGTGCCTTTCATCAGTACCATGGGCACCTGACAGATGATTGCGTCCCCTTGAAAAAGGCCATCCAAAGTTTGATTGAGCAAGGGAAGTTAGAGGTGCCTGAAGGGCCCAATACTATCAGTAACCCGTTCCCTAGAAATAACAACATGAGCGTCAACATGGTCGAGTTTGGTGATTCAGGACTTGTGGGCATAATGGAATTTGACTCTCCCTTTTGTGAGATCGATGAACCAGTCATCGCAAGCAATGAAAATGGCTGGATTGAGCAAGGGATTGCCAAAGAAATCCTGGTGGAAAGATCTGCAATAGCTCCCATCTCCAGCGTCGAAGAGTAGATGCATGGTCCAACAGCAAAGAGTGGCTAGACTAGGGGCTACCTATCTCTAAAATAGTCTTTTAAGTCAACCTTCGTAGGTTCTAGTACTTCTCTTTCACCTAAGTCCCTCCTGGACATTTGCCATTGTAAGTCCATTTTGGACATAGTAGTTAATGTCTAACTTTTATATAAGTCCTTTTCTTTTCTTGCTAGACTCGAGACATCACTTGCGCACCCACGTTACACTTAATTGAAATAGTTTTATCCTAGATGATCACTTGTGCTGCTCAACCACTAATTCTTTGAAATGATTAATATTCAAATTAATTGGAGTGAGAAAATCAATTGATATCCTTCTCAAATTGGGGCTTACCAACTCCCCATCTTGCATCTCATATGCTCACATCATCCTCGTCATTTCGTTGCTCGATGAATTTGCACGGATCTTTTCTCATTTAAAGCTTAAGCAAGCAATGAAGACTTAATCTCAATTAGGTCATCCGGTAGGGATTGCGGTTGAAGCCTTTCACCCATAGAAAAGTCATTACCTCACCCTCACCAAACAATACCTTTCATTTCAAGATCGGCGTGTTTTGAAACCCTGTTTAGCCATCATTTTTGCTCCTTACTGAGAGAAGTCCAAGCAAGGCCAAGAAGTTAACTTCGAGAGTCGGTAATGCGCAAAATATCTCGAGCCATGAAGGAAGGACAAAGATAATCCTCAATTCCACAGGAGGCTTTCCAAGTCAAAAAAAAAAAAAGGACTGTCGATCCTCACAATTCATTAAAGAGTCCCCGACTCCTCAAGAAGCTCTCCAATGATCAAAAAGGAGCCCGAATTCTTGAAAGATTCGCAAAAGTTCTCGATAGCTTGGACTTCCTCTCACCATTACCTTAATCAATCCCAAGTCATCCTCTCGCTTTTAGAGGATATTCCCGCCTTTGGCCAAAGTCAAAATTTGACCTCTCATTCTTAGAGGCAATCAATCTTCCCCGCCATAGATTTCTCAAACACATCCCTGCAAGCCAACCTCTCATCTTTAGAGGTTCAGTCAGCAAAAGGCCCAGCCGACCTCTCATCTTAAGAGGTCATGATTTCCCAAATCACCCGATGGCCGATCGAAGCCCGGAAACCCAGCTGCAATTCCTATCGGATAGCAATTTCATCGTAATCAAATTAATGTTTCATTGCTTGCTTAAATTGGAATCTAATCCATCTTGGTTCAAAATCATTAATCAAAGATTGTGCAAAATCAAATCTGATTCATTCGGCATTTCATGTGAGCATTATTCATTTCTACTCCACAAACACTTGCCGTGGATGTCCCACTGGGGCTTCGCATCCGTGTCTTTCGTGGACACTCTAAGGGGACATGTTCTTCAACTCTCCAATTCCCAGAAAATCCTCAAAGGTCCTCGAAATCTCGAATTTTCACATTCATTCTCTCTTCAATCGGGTTAAGCTCGAACTACGGCGACCTGAGCTCTTCATAATGGAGGGAACGTAGGCAACCATCACTAGTCCGGTCGAAATCACAAACAAATCTCGAAAAATCCGGTCTCATCATAGGGCCGTCCCCATACACAAATCCTCTTTAACTCTCAATATCAGTTGACTTTCTCCTCGTGATTAATCAAAATATTTGTTCATATCAGGTTTAGGGGTTGAATAACCCAAGCATTAACAAAGGGTTTTAAGCAGCTTTGTGATCATCACGAATAAGACAAGTTTTCAAATGTCTCGACAAGTCTTCTCTTTCTACATTTTAGGAAGATAGAGCCAAACACTGTTTTTCTGTCAGCAGGGGCTTCCATACACTTTTCCACACCTTGTTATGTTTATACTCTCTCAAAAGAGTCAAACCCAATAGCAAGAGTGTCATGCACAAATTTGGGAGACATTCCCACCTTTCAAAAAGATATGCCCCGCACGTAGACATTTCGAGTCTTGTCCGGTGACCGATTGACTAAGATCCAAAAGATGGGTGCCTCCTCGGCCACATAATGACTCCGTCTCGCAATAAGACTGCTCCGAATTTCTTCACGCCGGGCTTTGCTAAGCGGTTCTCCTGTGTTCTCCCGTATCAAGCCGGGGCTTCTATAGTCATCTTTGGGTCCACATTGGGTTTTTCACTACGAGATGGATTCGATCTTCATCAGATTACTTTCAGGATCGCTTTGCATTACCAATCAGATTGGGACTCTGATAATTATGTCGGAATCACAACGAGGTTATAAGATTGGGGCTTCACCAAGTCACTTCTTCAAAATATGGACTTTGCCTACTCAGTTCTTCAAGCCGAGGCTTTGCCAAAGAAGGGATCTTTCCTCGCTTTAATAGGATCCAGGGGCTTTGTCAAGCTGGTCCTTTGGACCTGAATTTTATCAAGTCACAAGAAAGGTCTAGTCACCTTAACAACTAGATTTTCAGCTTCAGAACTTGGTACATAGCAGCTTCCCGTAGCATCGGAATTTAAGATCTGGGTTTCTCCCGGCATTAGCAATTTCATCAAATCATTCTCCGAACAAGGTTTCGGCCAAGTCACAGCTCACCCAAATGAAAGAAGTTTCACTCATATCGACGTACTCTAGAGCCTGTCGGCATCAGCTTCAAATGATCAAGATTGAGAGGGAAAATTTCAACCAAGGCCCGGGACCCGAATCCAATCTCATCAAAATTGAGGTCCATGTGATACTGTTAAAAAAAAACCTCATTAACAACCGCTGTTTAAATCGCGATCGAGGACTCTCACCCCCCACTTGCTCAAAATATGTTCCAAACAGTTTCCAGACACATACATCCCAATGCATCCCCTCTCATCACCATGCATCCCCACAAAAATCTCCCCAGGGCTCATGTAGCATGCGCAAAACTTGAATCAATAGGAACAATCCTAAGTGATCGAAGATCATGAATCATAATTTCCCTGCCAAAAGCAAGTAAATGCATCATCTCGCGAACATATGCAGTGATATTCTCATAATCATTTTGATTCTATGCATGCATCTGTCATCATGAATGTCATATATGCATCTTCCTCTCTACTAACAAATGCAGCAAATCACCAACGAAGACCGCCCCGCGAACGGCAATCCAACAACTCTTCATCACCATCAGTTGTAGCCTCAGTTCCTCCGGCAGCTACAGGTAAGCACAGCACAGGTATGAAAGTATATCTCATTTAAACTGCAATCCTCGGGCGACTTCCCTAAAATAGTCAATCCTCGGGCGACTTCCCTAAAATAGTCAATCGTCGGGCGACTTCCCTAAAATAGTCAATCCTCGGGCGACTTCCCTAAAATAGTCAATCCTCGGGCGACTTCCCTAAAATAGTCAATCCTCGGGCGACTTCCCTAAAATAGTCAATCCTCGGGCGACTTCCCTAAAATAGTCAATCCTCAGGCGACTTTCCTAAAATAGTCAATCCTCGGGCGACTTCCCTAAAATAGTGAATCTTCGGGTGACTTCCCTAAAATAGTCAATCTCTCGGGTGACTCCCAAAAACAGTCAATCCTCGGCTGACTCCCCTAAGAACAGTCAATCTCGGGTACAAAGCCCGTAGCCTCTCGTTATTACAACCTCTTTGATGAACTACGTCCAGGCTTGATTCCCATCCGGGATACGTAGGCAGCCTACCATAGGTCCAGCCACTTGACCAACGCGGTCACCTTTTTTCCGATAATTATCGTAAGCTCGGATCTTCCCCAGCGAGAACACCTTCAAATAGTCTCCCTCAGGTACAAAACCTCAACTTAGGTTCATACTCCTGAACTAAGTCTCCATTCAGGTTCATACTCCTGAACCAAATCTCAACTTAGGTTCATACTCCTGAACTAAGTCCCCATTCAGGTTCATACTCCTGAACCAAATCTCAACTTAGGTTCATACTCCTGAACTAAGTCTCCATTCAGGTTCATACTCCTGAACCAAATCTCAACTTAGGTTCATACTCCTGAACTAAGTCTCCATTCAGGTTCATACTCCTGAACCAAATCTCAACTTAGGTTCATACTCCTGAACTAAGTCTCCATTCAGGTTTGTTGGTCCCAAAGGTGGCAACAAGGGTGAAAATACAGCTAGAGGGGGGTGAATAGCTGTTTAAAATTTTTCGCCCTCTTTTAAAAACTAAACCTCTTGCTTACAAAATCCTCTTGCAGTTGATAATAGACTGCAAGTGATAGTGTAAAATGCACAGCGGAATATTTAGAGTTACAAAGTGGTTTTGATAGAGGAGGTTTGTAAAGCGGTTTAATAAAGTAGTTGGTGCGTGCGGTTTACAAACAAGTGAGGTTTTGACAATGTTAACTCCAAACACTATTTCACAATCATGGATATCTAAATAAAGATCAAACAGAGACAAAGATAAATAATTAGTAAGCACACGAAATATAATTGCAGAAAGTAAGAACACGCTATTTGGAGTGGTTCAATCGATAAACGATCTACGTCCACTACCAAGATGGTTAGTCTTGGATTTCTAAGAGAGATTTTATATTAAGTATTTGAGAGATTACAAAGTACAATAAAATCTTTACTGTGAAGAACAAATCCAAAACTATAACCAGTGTATCTCAAGTGTTTAATCTATGTGATTAGAACAAATGAGGTGTGTGTGTGAGAACAAGATCAAGGCTCTTTAAATCTGTGAGATGTAGAGCTCAATGATTCTTGAATGTGTTAAGGCTTGATTTACGGCCGGGAATATTTCTTGAAGTATGAAGATGAAGATTCAAAGGACTAAGAATTTCTGGGCAGAGCTTCAACTTCTCATGAACACAGCAATTTCTCTAATTTTCAAGCAATCTTCAAATGGTGAAGATTAGGGGTATTTATACTCAAGCATCCAAAATGTAGCCGTTGGACACAGCTGTTGAAGGACAAGATTTGATGCTTTCTTATTGGTCCACAAAGAACCACTTTTGTCCTTTGAGTACGGTAGTTGCGAGATAAAGGCTGATAATGCTCCAGCTGCAAGCAATGAGGTTTGGACACCTGTCACCTTTTCAAGATCCTTGCAGATCTTTTCTGACTTTGAATCACGTGACAAGATAAGGTGGTTGACATTGGGTATTGCTGATGTGGATTATAAAGACAAAAGGTGGTTCACTTCAAGTCTCAATCATTGGAGCGGTTCTGGAGTACAAGCGGTTTGACAGGAGCGGTTGGTAACTCCAGTGAGGTTGCAAAGTGCGGTTGATAATGAGCTGCAAGGTGCGGTTCATCATAGGGCGGTTGCACTGGAGTAGTTCAAGGGTAGTTTCAAACAAAGGATTTCACCAAGCAAATGCTAAGGGCGGTTTTGCTAGGGCGGTTTGAAAGAAGCGGTTTGAAACTTCTGAACTGCAACTCTCAATTCCAATGAGTCTTGTGCCAGTCTTCAAGCCTAAATTTCACCTAATCTATAAAATGGACTTAACTAAAAAATTGAAGTCTAAGCTTCATTACATAGGGTCCTAAAGTCCTTAAAATAGACAGGAGGTTATGGTATCAATCAAATCTAATACAAAATAGGAGGGTTAAAACATGCATACCCAACAATCTCCCCCTATTTGATTGATGCCATTACCTACTATAACTAAAGCAAACATTGTACTTGGTAAAAACATGTTCATAAGAATAAACATGATAAGTCATGTCCCAAGTCAATGCACACACTAGCTTAAGCTATAGATTTCTATACTTTCTAAAAGGAAGAACTTACAATATGGAAAGATATAGAAATGCATTCAAAGGCACTTAAAAATTGTGAGTTTAAGTTCAAAGTGCGGTTTAAACTGAATGTTTAAACATCAATTCAAAATAGTGATTTTTAAGTTAGAAAATATTTGAATGAGGTTTTAAACCATAAGAGGTTTCATTGTTCTACAAACAAGCAGTTTGATATGAACAAGGTTTTTGGAACCATGATGCAATTTCCATTAATTCCTCAAGCGGTTACAAAACAGGAATGAAAGAAAATTACATGGTTACAAAAAGCAAAAGAAATGTTGGACAAGAAAAATTACAATGAGAATGCGGTCCAACAAACAAAGAGAGTACAAAAACATACAGAGCAGAGAGCGGTTTAAGGTTGATGCGGTTCTTGACCTTCTGCCGGCTGCCGTCAGCTGGTTGATCTCAGGGTTCCTTGCAAGATTTGAAGCGGAGGTTTCAGACTTCAGGGATTTTCTAATTTTTCTCACCTCTTCTGCGGTCCTTCCTTGAGCGGTCATCAATCTCTCTAAGATATTTGCTTGAGCATCAATTTTGAGATTGGCATCAGAGACTGCCTTGGAGTTATCAGACACTTGATCAGATAGCTCATCAATTAAGGTGTGAAAGGAGGAGTTCAAAGAATTGTACAAAGTTTGAACCTCCCCCTGAACTGCTGCGGTCTGAGAAGAGAGAGCTTCAGTCAATTCATCAAGATTCACAGTCACTTGAATGGAGGATTTTAGCTCATTGACTGTGGCTTCAAGTTTAGTGGTGAATCCTATCTTGATGTTTTCAAGGCGGTCATTAAATTCATCCTTGATAGTATTCAACTTGGCAGCCAGATCATCATTCAAAGAATTTGTGTTGACCTCCATCAAGGATTTGACACTATCAATTCCACCAAGAATATTAGTCTCAACCGCACTCAGAGAGGTTTGAATATCTTGAGTAGGAAGCGGTTGGGAATTGGCGGTTTTGAGGAATTCAGCCTGGAGGGAATCAAAGGCGGTTTTGGAGGCGACTGAGAGTTGAGAAATAATTTCCTTGAGGTCAGAGTCTCCAAATGATTGGATTTGAATGACACCTTCAGATAACTCCTTCTTGAAATTTTCAAAGCAAGAGTCAGCTGAGGTTTTAACAATGTTTGCAATATCCTTCTCCCCCTTAATGGCATCAAGTCTCTGAGCAAAACTCTTTAAGGAGTTCTTATGATCAGCCATTTGAAGGGTTTGAGAGGCAATCAGATGGGATTGAGATTCAGCAAGCTTCAGAAGGGAGCGGTTGGAAGCTTCAAGGGAGGCATTAGAAGCGGTTAGCTTGATAATGTGGCCTTGGTTTATGAGTAGTTGAGATTGGATAAGATTAAGGGTAGAAAGGATTTGGGAGTAGTCAGTGGGTGGAGGAGCGGTTGATGATGAAGGAATAAAAGTGAAGGCAGGTGGCGGTTCAGAATAGGTAGGAGGAGCGGTTGAAGGGATTTGGGAAAGGAGGGTTTGAAAAATACGAGAGGCAGGAACTGAATAGGGAGATGAGGTTAGAGTTGAGATGGGTAGAGTTGGAGGTAAGGTCAATGGGGCAGTTGGGATGGGAGCGGTTGATATAGATGCGGTTGAAAGTAGGGTAGTTGGAATAGAGGTAGTTGGAGTTGGAGCGGTTGAGATTTGGGTGGTTGAGATTGGCGCGGTTGATGTAGGGGCAGTTTGAATAGGAATAGAAGCAGAAGGAGGAGTTGAAGTGATTGTGTTGGAATGAGTTGAGTTGGATTTTTGTGGGGAAGAGATAGGGGATTTAGAAGGGGATTTTTGGGTGCGGTTTGAGTTATGAGGGGATGATTGGTGTATAGGTGAATTTTGTGGTGAAGGTGTAACGACCCCAACCCTAGGCATTTATTTTTAATATTATATTAGATGCTTTTAATATTTATATTTATTTTATGTGTTCCTTTATGTCTTTAAATTCTTAATTTAAGATAAATTGGGTAAGTAGTAAGATTGGAATCTTTTAAGAATTTATTGGTTATTAAATAAAGAAGATTGGGGAATAATAAAAATGGAAAAATGATAAATAGTGCAAGGAGGTGAATTGAGTAGGATGAATTATTTGGATAAATGAGTTAAGTTTAAATTAAAGGGATTGGGTGAAAGTCTTGGTGATATTTCAAGAGGGGGCCAAAGTTTATAACCTCCCTCCTCATGCCATGTGTTCCTCTCTCCTCTCCCCCATACCCTCCTCCATCCGCCCCCTTCTTCTCCTCCTCACTCTCCTTCCTCCTCCCTCATTCATTCACTTCTTCCTCCAAGAGAACATTTAGAATTCCATGGAAGCTTTCAAGCTCCATTCTTGAAGCCAAGCAAATCTTCCACCAAACTCAAGTTTAGGAGCACCTTTGGAGTTGGATCATCTTGGGGAGTTCATCTAGCTAAATAGATCAACCTTCCTTATAAAATCCAAAGGTGAGTTATTATGATTTTCCCTTCTTTGAATGCTCATGAAATATGTTGTTATTGTTGTTGTATTTTAATGGTTTGATGAATTGAAATCTTCTTAGGGTTTAGGGAAATTTGGTTAATACTGGAGAATGAGGTTTTGGTTCATAGAAGTTGATCAATAGTATAAGAAAATGTGTTTGGTTGGGTTAAGAGAGTTTAACTTGAAAAATGTTAATGAGATGGGTTGAAATTCTTGTGGTGGGTAATCTAGATTTATATTTATTTGGGTTAGATGATTGAAGTTGAGTTATGTAAGGTTTGAGAACCCCTTTAGTATTCATGAAATTTGGAAAGATTAAAAAGGAAATACACTAAGAAAATTAAGTTGGAAATTCGTATGTGTGCTGAAAGGGGCCATGGGCGGTCGCCCATAGGGGCTGAGCGGCCGCCAAGGCGGCGAGAATGTGGGCTCTCCTTGTAAACTCACTTGGGCGGTCGCCCAAGTGACATGGGCGGTCGCCCATGTCACCAGATCTTCCCCAGTTCTTCTCTTTTGCTGATTTTTGCTAATAACCTCGGGGAATAATCTCTAACCATTATAAATTGATAGGACCTAATCCAATTCGGATATGATTCACTCCTTTTAACCTAGACTCAAGTAGAACTTTGGGGCCACTTAAGAATGCAACTCCAACTAGTTAAATTAGCACAAATCCTTATAGAGACTTGGTAATATAGAATGTGTTCTGAAATTGGTTATTAAGATTTATGCGTACTTCACCAATATGGCTAGAACTTGGGAAGTAGATCTTGCACTTTCATTAAGCTCATTCAAGGTTAAGTAATGACTTCGTAGGATTGGTTTAAGGTACTTGATGACCTTACTTGTTCCCCTATCCTTGGTGATTAGTTAGAAATAGCGTAGAAACCATAAGTTTCACTATTTCGTTAATGGAAGATGAGCATGTTGTTGTGTTGTATCCCGGTGTGGATTAATTGGTACTTGATTATTTTGTATCCCGGTGTGGATTAATTGGTACTTGATTATTTTGTATCCCGATGTGGATTAATTGGTACATGATTATTTTGTATCCCGGTGTGGATTATGTGGTTATATTGTACCTCAATTGAGTTCATATGCATGGATGATATTATGCATTGTGCATTACATAAATTGTTGCACTATGGTATTGATTTGCATGAGTATACATTACCATGTTGTTATATGATTATCCCATTTTGTGGATTATAATTCAAGTATCTATTATGTACTTGAATGTGTATATGTTCGGGTGGGTATGATGGAAGTCAATCAATTATTGATTTGTTCAATAAGTGATTGAAGGTTCATCATATCGGTGACCCTTCCCCACTCTGTGGCCACAGTGTGGGGGCTGTGCAAGCTACTGTACTGAGCGATAAGTAGCCTTTACATACTGCTGCGATTAGGAGAAACCGGGGGAATGCTCTGTATGAAGCCAACGGCTCTCTGCAGTGGCGATGATAGTATATGATACTCTAAAAATAGGGGTCATATATGTATCCTGTTTTTTTTCTTATATGGATCTCTGGGGTATGAGACCTATAAGCGGTGAATGTGCATGGGGGCAGTTCACCAAAAAGTGGAGTTTTACTCCCACGTTGTACGACTTATTGTTCAGACGGGAAAAGGTAAAATGAGGTAACGTAATGTGTTTACCGCTTTCATAATGTGTTAAGTGTTGCCATGCTACGTGTTGCATCTTGTATGGCATCTTGCCGCATCCATAATAGCTCATTGAGATTTATTCTCACCCCTCTCCCTTTCTTGTTTTAGATTCCGAGACGGGTGACCCGAATCGGTGAGGCCGGGTATCATTGTGGACTTTGCTTTTGGGGCTTGACAAGTTAAGTATAGGAGTGGTCTGTTAGGAGTATTTGTTAAGTATTCCTCTTTTATATTTTGTATGGAAAACCCCTTTTGTTAAACAGATGTTAATTAAGGTTTCCAATGTATTTGATCAGATATCGGTTTATTAAAGTTGTGGTTGGATTTCCTCTAAGTAGAGATATTACTAATTGATTTTAAAATTTTAAAGTTTGAAAGGTGGTTCTCTTTTAAAGGCAAATAAATGTTTTAAAAATTAAGATGGTTTTTCTTAGTTTG
The DNA here is from genome assembly GCA_022495995.1 of Adenophora triphylla var. japonica. Taxonomy (NCBI): domain Eukaryota; kingdom Viridiplantae; phylum Streptophyta; class Magnoliopsida; order Asterales; family Campanulaceae; genus Adenophora; species Adenophora triphylla. The sequence goes on from JAFEMH010002034.1 coordinate 222,408, forward strand.
AGCTCCCTTAGCTCGGGATGCGTGTTAGGTCCCGGGTTGGGGTGCTCACAGTTGGTATCAGAGCTTAGTTTAGAGGTCAAGGGTAGATGTCTAAACTAAGGGGGAATGTGTGGAAATTGACGTCGAGTGTTTTATGCAGGAGTTCGTTCTAATGGCCGGAAGCAAGGATGATCAGCGAAAGGTGCTAGGAAAGGAAGTAGATATGGGTATAGGTGGAATTCAGAATGAAGAGATGATGAAATTATTCAGGGAGTTTGTACAAGGTATGGAGACGAGAGGATCAGTTTCGAATCAACTTGAAGGATGTCAAAGTGATGGATTGGAAAGATTTGTGAAGATGAACCCACCGAGCTTTAACGGAGGTCCGAACCCGTTAAAGGCAGAAGAATGGTTAGCAGAAATGAATAGGATTTTCGAGGTTATAGAAAGTCCCAACAAGGAGAAAGTTAGGTATGCCGTGTTCAAACTTGAAGGTTTAGCTGATCAGTGGTGGCAAATATTGAAGGGAAGTTGGGAGCGGGATCATACGCCCCAGACTTGGGATAATTTCACCAAACATTTCGAGGATTATTTCGTTTCGATGGTTACAAGGGACAAGAAGGAGGTCGAATTCTTAGGACTAGAACAAGTGGATCATGACGGTGAATCAAGATGTAATCGGGTTTGAGGAATTAGCTAGAAGTTGCCCTCATTTGGTATCGTATGAAGCGAAAAGAGTTCATAGGTTTATAAAAGGTTTGAGGACCGAGTTTAGGAAGAAATTTGGGATTGATAGCTTCACCAATTATCGACGGCCTTAGAGAGAGCTTATAAGATCGAGAAAAATATTGAGGAAAATAGTGGGAAATTGGAAGGTGAGATTGGAGATCGCCAAGGGCTTTAACTTCGGGAAGGATGAGAGAGAAACTTGTGGTAGCTTCTTCGTCTAGGCCAGTACCCAAACAAGATGGGATGATGTGTAAATATTGCAAGAAGATGGGTCACACCGAAGACAGGTGTTGGAGTAAGCAAGGGAAATGTTTGAATTGTGGAGGAGCGGGGCACTACAAGAAAAATTGTCCCGCATTTCGTCGAGAGGTTAGCTTCTGGGTGCCGGTCCAAAGGTTCAAAGAGGTGGTATCAAAAGAGATAAGGAAGGGAAACCAAAAGAGAAGGTCCAAGGTCAAGTGTGTGTTTTGGGTCCAAGAGAGATGGATCCCCTAGAGGTCACTAGAGGTATATTTTCTGTCTCGTAAGTAGGGGTCATACTTTATAGATCCTGTTGCATATCATTTATAATTGGCATCACATTTTGCTTACATGTGACATACATTGTTGAGAAATTGTTTTATTGTTAGAGGATTCTCGCTCTTATGAGAGAATACCTCGAACCTTCTTTGGTTTACCACGATGGTTATGTGGTTATGGCGAGCATGTATTGCCGCTTGAATTGGTATAGTTATTATTTTACGATTCTTAGATATACTTGACCTGGAGGGTTAAGTAGTTGTTGTATAATGATAGACTATCCTAATAGGTGAGTCTCCTTTTCCATGCCTAAATTGCTTATATTGGTAATTGTTATAAGTGAACCTTAAATGTGAGATTCTGATTTTTGAGGGTGTTTAGGGTGAAAGTTTTGAATTAAGATGTGAAGAGTAATTGGTATATGCTAGACTTGCTTAGGAGTCTTTTCCAAAATTTTATGTGCTAGTTGCGAGTAAATGTTAAATGTGCTTTCGTTGGTATATTTTGTTGTGTTGGTTCTGAGTAGGATAAGCAGAATTGTAATTCTTATTTTGATGGCTTTAGGGTAATTAGAATTGATGATATCTTTGTTAATTAAAGTTTCGGGAAGATTGTAAAAATAATTTGAGAGTTGGGTTAATGATACCTTGTGAGGAGTCCCTGTATGCAAAGTTTAGCTAGTATGAGTTAGCTCGAGAGGATTACAAATTTTGGGTTCTATAGTCTTAAACTCGGGTGTTGCCAAGGATCTTGTGAGGTTGAGTCCGTGATCTTTGAGTTAGCAAGTACTACCTAAGAAATTTAATGAACCCTTAAGAATTGTAAAGTCATTACTTTGGTTGAATCTAAAGGGCGTATAAATGGTGTAGGTTGTGATGAGGATGAATCATATTGTTAGTGATGGAAAATAGGTTGACTCTTACCTTACCTAGTGGATGTGAGAATCTTGTGAAATTTTAAGTGTGTATTAAAGGAAGATCAGGGTGTAGTGTTATGCAAAATGGGAAGTGATAGCGTATGTTTCGAGGAAGTTAACTTAGATAGAGCGGAAATTTCTTATCATTGTTCGAGAGCGGTTACAATTGTTTGTGTGATTTAAACGGAATCTTATCTTTTGAAGTTCTCTATCGGGGATGGTTACCGATCCTAAGAGTTGAAGGATTTTTGTAGTCGATAGGAAATATGATTACCGGTGGTTGGGTGTGTATAATATCGCTATCATTCTAACATTAAGATAAAACCGTATGAGACGTTGTTAGGAAAGAAAATATCGATCTCTAATTTGTTGGGATGAAATTGGGGAAGCAAGGTCTAAGGTAATTTAGCGCCAAAGTTTGTTAATCCATTTGAAGTTTTAGGAAATGTTGGTGAGTCGACTTATAGACCGATTTGGGGCAAACTTATAGAGTATTTGAAGTTTAAATGTGATATCGTAATGTATTGGGAGAAATAAGATGTAATACTTTTATTTGAATATACTTTCTTTGAGGTCGTGAAAATTCGGGTTAGTGATGATGGTATAGTATTCTCGGAATATTAAGTTGTAGTATCACCTTACTTATGAAATTGGAAAATCTTGGAAAAATCATAGTGTTGAAGAGACTAATTGGGAGTGAAGTCCTAGAGTATTCGGGTTAAGAAAGTGTATAGTAGAATTATGCAATGGAAAAAAATCTAATGGAAAAGTGTTAAGTTAGAATGTGTGAAAGGTAACCCTTGCTATCCGATCCTGTAGGAGTAGCGGCAGTCAAATTCGGGACGAATTTTCTTTAAGGGGGAGTGAGTGTAACGACCCCAACCCTAGGCATTTATTTTTAATATTATATTAGATGCTTTTAATATTTATATTTATTTTATGTGTTCCTTTATGTCTTTAAATTCTTAATTTAAGATAAATTGGGTAAGTAGTAAGATTGGAATCTTTTAAGAATTTATTGGTTATTAAATAAAGAAGATTGGGGAATAATAAAAATGGAAAAATGATAAATAGTGCAAGGAGGTGAATTGAGTAGGATGAATTATTTGGATAAATGAGTTAAGTTTAAATTAAAGGGATTGGGTGAAAGTCTTGGTGATATTTCAAGAGGGGGGCCAAAGTTTATAACCTCCCCTCCTCATGCCATGTGTTCCTCTCTCCTCTCCCCCATACCCTCCTCCATCCGCCCCCTTCTTCTTCTCCTCCTCACTCTCCTTCCTCCTCCCTCATTCATTCACTTCTTCCTCCAAGAGAACATTTAGAATTCCATGGAAGCTTTCAAGCTCCATTCTTGAAGCCAAGCAAATCTTCCACCAAACTCAAGTTTAGGAGCACCTTTGGAGTTGGATCATCTTGGGGAGTTCATCTAGCTAAATAGATCAACCTTCCTTATAAAATCCAAAGGTGAGTTATTATGATTTTCCCTTCTTTGAATGCTCATGAAATATGTTGTTATTGTTGTTGTATTTTAATGGTTTGATGAATTGAAATCTTCTTAGGGTTTAGGGAAATTTGGTTAATACCGAGAATGAGGTTTTGGTTCATAGAAGTTGATCAATAGTATAAGAAAATGTGTTTGGTTGGGTTAAGAGAGTTTAACTTGAAAAATGTTAATGAGATGGGTTGAAATTCTTGTGGTGGGTAATCTAGATTTATATTTATTTGGGTTAGATGATTGAAGTTGAGTTATGTAAGGTTTGAGAACCCCTTTAGTATTCATGAAATTTGGAAAGATTAAAAAGGAAATACACTAAGAAAATTAAGTTGGAAATTCGTATGTGTCTTTGAAAGGGGCCACGGGCGGTCGCCCATAGGGCCGAGCGGCGCCCAAGGCGGCGAATGTGGGCTCTCCTTGTAAACTCACTTGGGCGGTCGCCAAGTGACATGGGCGGTCGCCCATGTCACCAGATCTTCCCCAGTTCTTCTCTTTTGCTGATTTTTGCTAATAACCTCGGGGAATAATCTCTAACCATTATAAATTGATAGGACCTAATCCAATTCGGATATGATTCACTCCTTTTAACCTAGACTCAAGTAGAACTTTGGGGCCACTTAAGAATGCAACTCCAACTAGTTAAATTAGCACAAATCCTTATAGAGACTTGGTAATATAGAATGTGTTACAAATTGGTTATTAAGATTTATGCGTACTTCACCAATATGGCTAGAACTTGGGAAGTAGATCTTGCACTTTCATTAAGCTCATTCAAGGTTAAGTAATGACTTCGTAGGATTGGTTTAAGGTACTTGATGACCTTACTTGTTCCCCTATCCTTGGTGATTAGTTAGAAATAGCGTAGAAACCATAAGTTTCACTATTTCGTTAATGGAAGATGAGCATGTTGTTGTGTTGTATCCCGGTGTGGATTAATTGGTACTTGATTATTTTGTATCCCGGTGTGGATTAATTGGTACTTGATTATTTTGTATCCCGATGTGGATTAATTGGTACATGATTATTTTGTATCCCGGTGTGGATTATGTGGTTATATTGTACCTCAATTGAGTTCATATGCATGGATGATATTATGCATTGTGCATTACATAAATTGTTGCACTATGGTATTGATTTGCATGAGTATACATTACCATGTTGTTATATGATTATCCCATTTTGTGGATTATAATTCAAGTATCTATTATGTACTTGAATGTGTATATGTTCGGGTGGGTATGATGGAAGTCAATCAATTATTGATTTGTTCAATAAGTGATTGAAGGTTCATCATATCGGTGACCCTTCCCCACTCTGTGGCCACAGTGTGGGGGCTGTGCAAGCTACTGTACTGAGCGATAAGTAGCCTTTACATACTGCTGCGATTAGGAGAAACCGGGGGAATGCTCTGTATGAAGCCAACGGCTCTCTGCAGTGGCGATGATAGTATATGATACTCTAAAAATAGGGGTCATATATGTATCCTGTTTTTTTTTCTTATATGGATCTCTGGGGTATGAGACCTATAAGCGGTGAATGTGCATGGGGGCAGTTCACCAAAGAGTGGAGTTTTACTCCCACGTTGTACGACTTATTGTTCGTACGGGAAAAGGTAAAATGAGGTAACGTAATGTGTTTACCGCTTTCATAATGTGTTAAGTGTTGCCATGCTACGTGTTGCATCTTGTATGGCATCTTGCCGCATCCATAATAGCTCATTGAGATTTATTCTCACCCCTCTCCCTTTCTTGTTTTAGATTCCGAGACGGGTGACCCGAATCAGTGAGGCCGGGGTATCATTGTGGACTTTGCTTTTGGGGCTTGACAAGTTAAGTATAGGAGTGGTCTGTTAGGAGTATTTGTTAAGTATTCCTCTTTTATATTTTGTATGGAAAACCCCTTTTGTTAAACAGATGTTAATTAAGGTTTCCAATGTATTTGATCAGATATCGGTTTATTAAAGTTGTGGTTGGATTTCCTCTAAGTAGAGATATTACTAATTGATTTTAAAATTTTAAAGTTTGAAAGGTGGTTCTCTTTTAAAGGCAAATAAATGTTTTAAAAATTAAGATGGTTTTTCTTAGTTTGAGCTCCCTTAGCTCGGGATGCGTGTTAGGTCCCGGGTTGGGGTGCTCACAGAAGGAGTTGGAGATTTAAGTCTAGAGGTTGAATGGGCTGGGCCTGCTGATGGCTTGGATGTCCATTCAGTAAAGGCTTTGGGATTTGAGGTGGCTTGATTTTGAGGGGCTTGAAATTCAGAAGGAGATGATGAGGTTGAATTGGATTTGGAGGAGGATTTATCAAAGTAGGAGGAGGTTTCACCAGGAATTTTGATATTGGATTTGGCAACAGTATGAAGGTAGTGTTTCTTTGGAGGGGTTGCTTTCTTGGCCATTTGCTTGAACCTCCTCTTCTTGGGATTCTCCCCCTGAGCGGTTGCAGTTTTAGGAGGTGGAGAGGGAGAGAGCGGTTTGGGGGAAAGAGATTTGGAAGGAGAAAGGTGTTGGGTAGGAATTGGGGAAGAGGTTTGAATAGGTGAGGTTGGAGGAGTTTGAAGCGGTTGGGATTGAGGAGGAACAGGAGGTTGAACTTGAGCTTGCGGTTGAGAAGTAGCAAGCGGTTCAGAAGATGGTTTCTTTCCCTTGGCAGCCTTCCTCAAATCTGCCCTTCTTTCCAACTTGTCAATTTTTGCTTTATAAAAAGCAACCTTATCTTCCTCTGTGAGATTGGCAGTAGCAGTCTTCACAGATTTTGCCTTCTTGATAAGAGGGACAATTCCAGCATCCTCTTCTTCTTCCTCATCAGTAGGCTCATCTCTCAAACCAAATTTCTCCTGCGGTTTAGCACTTTGACTAGCACCTGCGGTTTGAACACGCGGTTGAGGAGGCGCGGTCCTAGGCTTCTTGAACTGAGGTTCTAGGACAAGATTCTTCTTCCTTGATACCTTTTTAATGGCCTTTCCTAGAGCAGTAACCGCGGTTGCAGGAGACATCTCAACATAGAACTCCTTGGGGTTGAGAGTATCAGCATCATATAGGAATTTGTACTGGGTATCTCCAAAAGAGTATCTGAAGTTGTGACAAACCCTGGTTCCAAGGGAGTCACCTTCACCCATTGATACTGATAACTCAGGAGTTGAGAGTCTGAGATCCTCCAAGTGTTGATAGCTTGTAAACAATGCGGTTAGGAGCCTGCAGAATGGTCTCCACCTTTGATGCTCATTCTTGATCCTAGATTGATATGCATCAATAGAACTAGCCAGTTCCTTCATCAGAATCTTGGGCCAATTTAGCTTAATTCCATTGTAAATGGCACAGCAGTAAATCCATTGCTGAGTAGTGAAGTTGTTGTGGTTACCAGTTTTACCACAGACAGACAACCCCACTAAATAGCCCAAGTGGCTCATAAGTTCACCAAATTCCCTCCTTGCCTTCTTCTTGTAATAACCAGAGAGAGAGGTCAGATTGACAGTTGATAGAGCGGTTGCATCCAACACTTCCTGATCAACCTCCATGGGGCATCCAGAAACATGAAATCCAAAAGTACTTCTAATATCCAGATGATCAATGGATATATCGAAGCCTTCAACACTGCCAACCAGGCATTTGATCTTGGTGCCATCTGATAATTCTCTGTCTCCTAGAACAGCAGAGGAGTAGAACTGATCCACAAAGGAAGGAATGATATAAGATTGGCCTTTGTTGAAGAGAGGGAGGATCCCAGAAGTAGTGAGTCTTCTGATCATTTCTCTACCAAGAGCATCTCCTTGGAGCTCAGTCTCATTAATCTCATATCCTGGTAGAAAGAACTTAGGATCCTACAAAATGAAACAAAGGGTTTAGATCCAAACAGTGATTCACAATTCACAAGCGGTTTGGGCATCTATGCGGTTGGCAATTGATGCGGTTGAAAATGTTGAGAACTCCAAACCTCAAGTAAATTGTGAACATAATTAAAACACTTTGAAAATATGCAAGAGATTTTACTAGTACGTGGCATTGTAATCCAAGTTTATCCCACACTGCAAGCGGTGCTTAGAGAGGAAGGTTATGGTGTCCAGCCTATATACTAAGTAATATCTCAAACAAACTTAGTATGCAGTTGCAAAGGAAGAATTAACAAGCATGCGGTTTCAAAGTATAGTGCGGTTCATAGAGACATGCGGTTCATAATTTACATGCGGTTGAAATCAAGGAATTTCAAGAAGGCGGTTCCAAACAACATCATGCGGTTGATATTCACAGTAGTGCATAAAATTTATGAAAAATTTCTAAGTACAAACACATGTGTGAAAATCAGATGAACCAAAACATGTGATAAACATTCAAGGCATATGAACAGACATGTTGAAGACATGATGAACACGAAGAAAACTTAGAACACTAAGAACAGAGTTTCAACAAAAGTTCACCAAAATCAACAAATAACATGTCAAAATGATCACATTGAGCAGTAGATTAACAATATAACATTAAAAATTCGTACTTTGCTCAGAATCACCAAGAACAAGCAGGAACACTCAAATGGGTTTTCGAATAAGAAAATTTTAAAATCCAAAATCAGTGTTCAAATCATTGGTTGATCGTAAAATACGTTACATATAAAGAATCTAACAACAATTCCGAGCATAACCCAACTGAAATTATGCAAAATGATCAACTAAATAGACAGTTATGAACAAAAATCTCTTCAAGGGTTTCGAAGCTTGAAGGTCCATTAATGGCGGATTCATAGACATTTGTACATAAATGAAGAGAGATGAAGTTAAGAAAGACATACCATATCAGTGAATGGTGCTTTAGGTGCCATTGAAGATTCAAGAACTAAGTTTGAAGATTTGAAGGTTTTGAGTTCTTAGAGAGAGAGAGAGAAGATGAAGTTGGTAAGAAAGGTACACGGTGCAGAGAGTGAAAAGGTGAAATTGTAAGAGTTGGTAGTTATTTATAGGAACATTCTCAAGCAAAGGACAGTTGAAAAGACATTTTAATTTTCCCATAAAAGAAATCATTTCTCTGTTTGCACCCTTTCATCTTCTTCTCTATTTCCAATGACGGCTGACAAGAGAGCTTTAAATGCTAATGTTCCCTTTGCATTAAATGCATTTAAATTTTGAAATAACGTGGGAAAACATTTGCAAAAATGCCCTTATGTCAAAATGTGGACTGAAATGAAAAATAAAAGAACTTACCTTGGGTCCACGTGGCAGTGCGGTTGAAAAGAGTTTTAAAACCGCTTAGCTTCTTTAAAGCTAAGAAAAGGATTAAAATTGTTTTTGAAAATACCATATGTTGAAGGCGGTTGAAGATGGAGCGGTCAGAAGCATTATGCGGTTGGTAATACGCGGTTGGAAGTACGTGGTTGATAATACGCGGTTGACCACATAGGCGGTTGACCACTCAAGCGGTTTGAATTACCGCGGTTCAACAATGGTGCGGTTGATATCAAGATTTTCAACAAGAGATACAGCCTAAACTTAACACACAAGTTAGTCAATAAAAAGTATGGAATCATTTAAGTTCAAGCATACCCATTTCTCCTCTGAGGAAGGAAAATCTCTTGGAGTCAAGAGCCTTGGTGAGGATGTCAGCAATCTGATTATCTGTCCCCACATACTCTAAATGGATATTCCTCTTCTCCACATGGTCTTTGAGGAAATGATACTTGATATCAATATGCTTGGTCTTGGAATGCATGACAGGGTTGTTGGAGACTGAAATTGTTGAAGTATTGTCACACATGATAGGGCAATTCCCTTCATGGATTCCATAGTCCACCAACCGCCGGCTTCATCCAAAGGATTTGACAGCAACAACTACCAGCAGCAATATACTCAGCCTCTGTGGTAGACACTGAAACTGAAGCTTGCTTCTTGCTGGTCCAAGCAACTAGTCTATTTCCAAGGAAATGACAAGTACCACTAGTGCTTTTCCTGTCAATTGTACAAGCTGCATAATCTGCATCTGAATAACCTACAAGATCGAAGTTCGAATCTTTGGAATACCAAAGTCCAAGGTTAGTGGTTCCAGATAAATAGCGGATTATACGCTTGACTGCAATAAGATGTGCTTCTCTAGGATCTGCTTGGTAGCGAGCACATACACAGACACTAAACATGATATCGGGCCTACTGGAAGTTAAGTAAAGTAATGAGCCGATCATACCTCGATATAAAGTCTGATCAATTTTCTTACCTTTGAGATCCTTATCTAGCTTATTGCCGGTGGCCATTGGAGTATCATATGCTTTAGCATTTTCTAATCCAAACTTCTTTATCAACTCCTTGGTGTATTTGGCTTGGCTGAGGAAAATACCTTCTTCGCATTGCTTGATTTGAAGCCCGAGGAAGAATGTTAATTCTCCCATCATGCTCATCTCAAACTTGCTTTTCATTAGCTTCTCGAAACGCTTACAAAGCAACTCATTAGTAGAACCAAAAATAATATCATCAACATAAATTTGAACAAGTAAAGTATGCTCATTATATTTGGCAATAAAAAGAGTTGTATTAATTTTACCGCGTTTAAATCCTTTTTCTAGTAAAAATTTAGAAAGAGTCTCATACCATGCCCTTGGAGCTTGCTTAAGTCCATACAAAGCTTTTTGGAGTTTGTAGACATGATTGGGAAATTTGGAGTCTTCAAATCCAGGTGGTTGGGCAACATACACGGTCTCTTGCAGTTCGCCGTTGAGGAATGCACTCTTTACGTCCATTTGATATAACTTGAAATGCTTGAAAGAGGCGTAGGCTAAGAAAATTCTGATAGCTTCCAATCTTGCAACTGGAGCAAATGTTTCATCATAATCGATTCCTTCTTCTTGCCTATATCCTTGTGCGACCAACCTTGCTTTATTCCTAGTGATGCTTCCATTCTCATCCATCTTATTCCTAAATACCCACTTAGTTCCTATCACTCCTTGATCCTGAGGTCTAGGCACCAAAGTCCAGACCTTGCATCTTTCAAACTGGTTGAGTTCTTCTTGCATAGCAACGACCCAACTGGAATCTTGGAGTGCTTCATCAATCTTCTTGGGTTCAACTTGAGACAAAAGTGAAGTATGCTCATCATAATTCGATCTCCTTGTTTGAACACCGGAAAATAGATCACCAATCACATTTGTGAGGGGGTGACTGCTGACTTCACGAACCTCCGGGGGTAAGTCTGGTTGGACTGAGGTTTGCTGAAGATCTTCAATTGGAACGTCGTTAGATCCTTCAGCGAAGTCATGGAATGTAAGTTGACGAAGAGGTTCTATAAGCTGGATAGGGGAATTCTCAACTTCATCTTCCCTTGCAGTTGCATCTGGAGAGGGTTCTTCAGGTGCGGTTTCAAAATTGCGGTTTTGGGGAATTTCAGTTGAGGGTGCTGGATTTTGCGGTTGAGGTTCAGGTGCGGTTTGAGGTTCACCTGGTTCATTATGCTCAACAAAATCATCAGCAACATTTGGAGCCAAATGTGGCTCAAGGAGAGAATGCTCATCAAAAGTAACATGGACAGACTCTACTATTTTTAAACTAGTTTTATTGAAAATACGAAAAGCTTTAGAATGTTTAGCATACCCAACAAAAATACCTTCATCGACCTTGGCTCCGAATTTACCTCTATTTTCTCTTCCGTTGTAGAGGACAAAACATTTGCAGCCAAAGATCTTGAAGAATGCAATGTTGGGGGTTCTTCCTCGCCAAAGCTCATAGGGAGTCTTGTTATAGGTTTTGTTGATGAGGGAGCGGTTCTGAGTGAAGCATGCGGTATTGATTGCTTCAGCCCAGAAATACTGAGGCAGCTTTGCTTCAGATATCATAGTCTTTCCAGCCTCAATCAACGTCCTATTCTTCCTTTCCACAACCCCATTTTGTTGTGGAACACCAGCGGTGGAAAAATTGTGATCAATCCCGTGGTCATCACAATACTGAGCAACACCGTTGTTCTTAAATTCTGTTCCATTATCTGATCGAACACTAACGATGTCATCTTCTTTTTGAGTTTGGAGCCGTCTAAAAAGTGCGGTGAGAATCTCATAGCAGTCATCTTTGGAAATCATCATCTCAACCCACGTATATCTTGAGTAATCATCCACCACCACTAAAGTATATCTATTTCCTCCAATACGCGGTGGTTACGGGTCCAAACAAATCTATGTGAAGCGGTTGTAAGCATCTTGAAGTTGATGGAGCGGTCTTCTTTGGTGAAAGACGACGCGGATCGCTTACCAAGGCGGCATGCACCGCATTTCTCTGGATGGTGGTCGGCCACTTTGGGTAAACCACGAACGAGGTTTTCCCTACCAATCTTTGCAAGATACTTGAAGTTCAATTGGCTCAACCTCTTGTGCCATAGCCAATTATTTTCGCTCACATTCTTAGCTACAAAACAGATTAGTAATACTACATGCAGAATTTAGATCAATAATGTAAATATTACTCTTACGAATCCCTGTGAGTAGGGTGACGCCGGAAATGCTATCTTTGATAAAGCAATTTGATGACGTGAAGTTGCAAAGCATTCCTTTGTCGCAAAATTGAGAAATTGAAAGGAGGTTGTGTTTGAGTCCATCGACAAGAGAAACCTTCTCAATAGTTAGGTTTCCTCTCCTTATAACACCATATCCTATGGTCTTTCCTTTGTTGTTGTCACCAAAGGTTACAGATGGACCACTTGCTTCAACGACATCTTCAAGTAATGATCTATCTCCAGTCATATGTCTTGAGCAGCCACTATCAAGATACCATTCATTATCCTTGGAGTGACCAGCCATGAAGCAAAAGACCTGAAATGTAAACATTAAAAACGAGGTCCCCCTTTATTCCTTGGGTCCTGAAGTTAGCAACCCTTTACGACCCACACCTCGCTTTGCAGAAGGAGGTTTACTCTTCCTGGCATTGGATGTGAACCGCAAAAGGCATTCTGCAGCCTTGTGACCTAAACCATCACACACAGAACATTTATAAAAGCTACAAGCATCATGAGGTTTTACTAACTCCTTACTCTTCTTAGGAGTTCCATGCGGTTTGGGACAAGGAAGCGGTTTGGGAGGTGCGGTTCCAGCTAACATTCCAGCTGATACAAAGGGAACAGGCTTTGGTTTGACCACGTATTTCACAGGAACGCTATTCTTGCTTTTGAAGGCGGGAGGAGCGGTCGAAGAAGAAGCGCGGTCGGACACAGGTTAGCGAACCGCCTTTTCCACCGAGAAGAGGTTGGAGCGGGGATTCTACCAATTCCATAAGCCATTTCCTCTTCGGGTGCTTCCACGAGAATTCTTAGGTTTCAACACGTAATTCTTCCCATATTGCTTTCCTTTAGGGTAGACATAATTTACTTGTCTTGCTTTACCCTTTCCCTTAGCATGCTTCTCCTTGGGAATTTCTTTAGTCAGCTTCGGAAATTCCTCATCCTTTTCACTCGAGGATGCACACTTCTCCTCTTCCTCAGATCCAAACCCTAGACCATCCTTAGTTCCAGGAGGAACTTGAAAGTCCAAGATTTTATCTTTGGTGGATTGAGACTTGAGCCACGAATCAATAATCTTTTGGCGATCGTCGATTTGGGTTATCAAGTCATCATTCCTGAGTTGAAGTGCAGCAACCTTAGTTTCAAGGATGCGGTTTTGATCAGCAAGAGGAGTCATCTGTTTGATGTGGTCCTTAAGATTAGAAATTTCAGACCTCATCACAGTTTTCTCCGTCTTGTACAGATTAAGTTCATCATGAGCTAAGCTTAAGGCTTTCTTAAGATTTGAGAATTGATGGATCACCATTTCAGCTTCCTTGAACATCTTTTCATGTTCCATGGGAGAAACCTCTTCCACCACCTTTTTCAAAATTTTCTTTGGAATAGCTTTTGAAGGTGGAGCAGTTTTAGATGAGAAAATGGGACGTGAATACGAACAATTTCCTATCTTAACGCTAGGAGTAAGTTTAATATCATCATCCAATTTATAATTTGGAAGTTTTGCAAAAACCTCCTTTTCTTCCATATCCGGCAACTCAAATGATTCGTAATCGAGTCATCGGAAGCTTCGCAATTAAGCGAGAGGTTAACCTCTTCGGTTTCACCGTCACTTCCATCCTCGAGAATCTGTTTCAATCCAAGTTGCTAATTCCTTGGAATTCTCTTCCTCCTCGCAACCATTCCCTTACGATGAGAAAATTTCGAAGGAAAAGTTTTCTTTTCATGTATTCATATTTAGGGTGTGGACACTCGGATGCAAAGTGGCCGGGTTTTCTACGGTTGTAGCAAACCAAGTCACTCTTCTTCTTTGTATCTGCAGCCCTAGAAAATGTTGCGGGAGGTTTGCCTTTTGAAAATGATTTTGTGAGAGGTTTTGAAGATTTTCTAAATTTTTTGAATCTTTTCACAAACATGGCAAAATCATCATCATCCATCTCGATGAGTGATGAGGTTGATATGGAAGGATCGGTGGTTTGATTGGATGTGGATGGTTTCTCTTCATGTTCCACTACGGACATAGAAAGCGATTTGGTTTTCCCTTCTATCTCTTCAATATGATTTAATTTAAGTTCATAGACTCTAAGATTGGCATACAAGTTACTTAATGACCAAGTACCAAATACTTTGGAGTCTTCTAGAGAGGTAGCCTTATTTACCCATCTAGAACCTAAAGCGAGATAGGAAAGTCATATTGATTTCCTTATCGGTTAAAGTTTTACCAAGAGATCTACAAGCCTTAACTACCTCAACATAGCGATCGTAGGTTTGACGCAAGGTTTCGTTGAATTTTACGTTGAAGTTGTTGTAGGATCTTTCAACGGTGTATAATTTGTTTTCCTTGCACTCTTCGTCACCTTCGAGGTAGCTCTCTATGGCATCCCACATCTTCTTTGCGGTTTTGAGGTACATCACTTTCGTAGAGTTGATACGGGGAGGGTTCAGAAATGATGAACCTCGCCTTGCCGTCCAAGGCAACTAATCTTTCTCTTCATCCGACCACTCATCTTTTGGCTTTTTGACCTCTGAGTTTCAGCATTGGTGGTTGCATCAGTGTTAGCCTTCATTGGAATTAGAGGGCCATTGATCACGCACTCCACCAGCATTTCATCTATGGTTTCCAAATGAATAAGCATTCGGCACTTCCAGATGTCAAAGTGGTCTTCGTCCAACATTGAAATGTGTGAATAGTTAACAGTAGTCATTGTCTTTGAGGTTGCCATATCGAATCGGCACACAAGTCGTTAAGCTTGAAAAACAAAGGTTTTAAAATGTGTTTGCTCCGATACCACTTGTTGGTCCCAAAGGTGGCAACAAGGGTGAAAATACAAATAGAGGGGGTGAATAGTCGTTTAAAATTTTTCGCCCTCTTTTAAAAACTAAACATCTTGCTTACAAAATCCTCTTGCAGTTGATAATAGACTGCAAGTGATAGTGTAAAATGCACAGCGGAATATTTAGAGTTACAAAGTGGTTTTGATAGAGGAGGTTTGTAAAGCGGTTTAATAAAGTAGTTGGTGCGTGCGGTTTACAAACAAGTGAGGTTTTGACAATGTTAACTCCAAACACTATTTCACAATCATGGATATCTAAATAAAGATCAAACAGAGACAAAGATAAATAATTAGTAAGCACACGAAATATAATTGCAGAAAGTAAGAACACGCTATTTGGAGTGGTTCAATCGATAAACGATCTACGTCCACTACCAAGATGGTTAGTCTTGGATTTCTAAGAGAGATTTTATATTAAGTATTTGAGAGATTACAAAGTACAATAAAATCTTTACTATGAAGAACAAATCCAAAACTATAACCAGTGTATCTCAAGTGTTTAATCTATGTGATTAGAACAAATGAGGTGTGTGTGTGAGAACAAGATCAAGGCTCTTTAAATCAGAGATGTAGAGCTCAATGATTCTTGAATGTGTTAAGGCTTGATTTGGCCGGGAATATTTCTTGAAGTATGAAGATGAAGATTCAAAGGCCTAAGAATTTCTGGGCAGAGCTTCAACTTCTCATGAACACAGAAATTTCGCTAATTTTCAAGCAATCTTCAAATGGTGAAGATTAGGGGTATTTATACTCAAGCATCCAAAATGTAGCCGTTGGACACAAATTGCTGAAGGACAAGATTTGATGCTTTCTTATTGGTCCACAAAGAACCACTTTTGTCCTTTGGTACGGTAGTTGCGTATAAAGCCGATAATGCTCCACGCAAGCAATGAGGTTTGGACACTGTCACCTTTTCAAGATCCTCGCATCTTTTCTCGACTTTGAATCACGTGACAAGATAAGGTGGTTGACATTGGGTATTGCGATGTGGATTATAAAGACAAAAGGTGGTTCACTTCAAGTCTCAATCATTGGAGCGGTTCGAGTACAAGCGGTTTGACAGAGCGGTTGGTAACTCCAGTGAGGTTGCAAAGTGCGGTTGATAATGAGCCGCAAGGTGCGGTTCATCATAGGGCGGCCAGACCGAGTAGTTCAAGGGTAGTTTCAAACAAAGGATTTCACCAAGCAAATGCTAAGGGCGGTTTTGCTAGGGCGGTTTGAAAGAAGCGGTTTGAAACTTCTGAACTGCAACTCTCAATTCCAATGAGTCTTGTGCCAGTCTTCAAGCCTAAATTTCACCTAATCTATAAAATGGACTTAACTAAAAAATTGAAGTCTAAGCTTCATTACATAGGGTCCTAAAGTCCTTAAAATAGACAGGAGGTTATGGTATCAATCAAATCTAATACAAAATAGGAGGGTTAAAACATGCATACCCAACAAGGTTCATACTCCTGAACCAAATCTCAACTTAGGTTCATACTCCTGAACTAAGTCTCCATTCAGGTTCATACTCCTGAACCAAATCTCAACTTAGGTTCATACTCCTGAACTAAGTCTCCATTCAAATTCATACTCCTGAACCAAATCTCAACTTAGGTTCATACTCCTGAATTAAGTCTCCATTCAGGTTCATACTCCTGAACCAAATCTCAACTTAGGTTCATACTCCTGAACTAAGTCTCCATTCAGGTTCATACTCCTGAACCAAATCTCAACTTAGGTTCATACTCCTGAACCAAATCTCAACTTAGGTTCATTTACTCCTGAACTAAACCTCAACGTAAGCCCGTTTTCCCCGAGAAAGATAACGGAATCCCGTTTCTTTCATCAAAATCATCAACGGCAGTAAAACGTAAGTCCGATTTCTCCGAGAAAGATAACGGAATCCCGTTTTTTTCATCAAAATCATCAACGGCAGTAAAACGTAAGTCCGATTTCTCCGAGGAAGATAACGGAATCCCGTCTCTTTCATCAAAATCATCAACGGCAGTAAAACGTAAGTCCGATTTCTCCGAGAAAGATAACGGAATCCCGTTTCTTTCATCAAAATCATCAACGGCAGTCAAACGTAAGTCCGATTTCTCCGAGAAAGATAACGAAATCCCGTCTCTTTCATCAAAATCATCAACGGAAGTCAAACGTAAGTCCGATTTCTTCGAGAAAGAAAACGGAATCCCGTTTCTTTCATCAAAATCATCAACGGCAGTCAAACGTAAGTCCGATTTCTCCGAGGAAGATAACGGAATCCCGTCTCTTTCATCAAAATCATCAACGGCAGTCAAACGTAAGTCCGATTTCTCCGAGGAAGATAACGGAATCCCGTCTCTTTCATCAAAATCATCAACGGCAGTAAAACGTAAGTCCGATTTCTCCAAGAAAGATAACGGAATCCCGTTTCTTTCATCAAAATCATCAACTGGCAGTAAAACGTAAGTCCAATTTCCCCAGCAAAAGCTAATAAAATCCCCAGCAAAGTCAACGGAATCCCGTTTCTTTCCTCATTATCATCAACGGCCGTAAAACGTAAGCCCGATTTTTCTCCAACGAAACCCCCAGCAGCGTTTCGAACTACGACCGGCTTGATTCCTCTTAAGGATACGTAGGTAGCCTATCATTAGGTCCAGCCACTCGACCAAAACGGTCACCCTCTCCTTCGGCAGCAGACGAAGTCCACCGAAGGACCATCCATTCCAAACCATCAAGGTCTGAGGCACCTAAAAAGCCATCATCATCAAGGTCCGAGGCACCTAAAAAACCATCATCATCAAGGTTCGAGGCACCTAAAACGCCATCATCATCAAGGTCTGAGACACCTAAAATGCCATCATCAAGGTTCGAGGCACCTAAAACGCCATTATCTTCAAGGTCCGAGGCACCTAAAACGCCATCACCAAAGGTTCGAGGCACCTAAAACGCCATCATCACCAAAGGTCCGAGGCACCTAAAACGCCATCATCTTTAAGTTCTGAGGCACCTAAAGCGCCATCATTACCAGGTTGACGCCTCAAAATAGTCATTCCAGGGTCAAAGACCCGAACTACTCTTAAGGATACGTAGGTAGCCTATCATTAGGTTCAGCCATAAGACCAAAACGGTCATTCCTTTCCCCAGCAGAGCGGATATACAACTCTAGCCATCAGACCAAAATGGTCATCGCTTATCCCCAGCAGAGTTTCTTTCAACAACCGACTGCAGAACTCGCTCACCAGGTTGACATCCTAAAACAGTCACTCCAGGGTCAAAGACCCGAACTACGGCCGGCTTGATTCCCATTCGGAATACGTAGGTAGCCTATCGCTAGGTTCAACCACTCGATCACTTGATCACCCTGTCAAATATGGAGCCTTACTCTTATCGACGACCCCGCTTCCTTCGAAAGCACCGTCGCCGAGGGGCTACTGTAAGTGCTCCAATTTGAGTTGTTAGTATTTTCGTTAGAAAATTAACGAAAGCCCTAACATTCCTAACATTTCTAACAATTCCTAACCTTTCTAACAAAGTAAGGGTAGATTAGGGATTGCCATTTAAGGTTAAACCAAGAAAAGAATCTTAAAAAAGAAAATAAATTGGAAAAATCCGAATTAGGCAAGCTGAAAAACACAAACTGCTGGAATTTTTGAATAATATTCCTTGTGTCCAAAGCCTGCAGCTGCAATTAATGAACAGTGCACGCTGCTACTCTTATCCGCGCGGACATAATTGCCATTTTCAGAGGCCTATAAATTAAGCCCTTCAGTCTCGTAAAAAAGAGAACAACAATTCACAAGAAATCCTTGGCAAGGAAAATAGGGAGAAAACAATGGAATTCCCTTGAATTGCCACCATTTTCTCTTGAATCTTTCCCAAATCCCACTCACTCCAAACATTCTCAAATCACTCTCATACATACACAAGCCCAATCTTAAATCACCCCTTAGGAGGAGGATTAGAGAGAAAACATAGAGGACTTAAGTGTTATCTACTTGTTTTCTCTTTGACCAACTCTAATCACAAACCCTAAACACATTCAAGCCTTGAATCCATTCAAACACAAACACAAATACAAAGAAGATAGGTATAACCTCCTTATCCTTACCCTAAAATTCTCTCATCCATGCATGCATCTCCAACTTTGAAGATGTAGTTTGTTCACCAACTTGTTCATCTTTGCTAGACCTAAAAATGTAGTCACCTTGGAATAAATTTCCATGGATGACCATTTAAAAGGTCTAAATCATTTCTTACTCACTTAAAAGTGATTTTCCAAAATATTTCTTACTCAAAAGAGTTTTCAAAAATCATTTTCATATAACAAAAATCTTTGTTTCAAGTTAAATCTCCCCTTCCCAAGCAAATGAAATGCTTAAGTCCTAATGTACCCTAAGGATGGCTTGATCTAGTAGATCACCACTAAAATTTCTAGTGACTACTAATCAAAGACTAAGGAAATGGGGACAAGCATGGATGCAAAACCCCCTTTAAAATCACACTTTTCTTCAAGAACATCTTGCTGTCCAGTAGCATTGTTCTAAGACCTCAGTCCATTGTCTAATTTTTTGGACACATAAGAACTTGTAATTGGGTGTTTACTACAAAATACTTTTTGTAGCCAACACCCGTATCATTCTAGACATATTTTTAATTTATTTTTTTGCGTGATTAAAACTCCCTTTTTCAAATTGTCTTTTAAAGGTCAGTTCATCAGTCTCTGGAAATCCAGATTTCATATCTGAGATTTTCAGAAGGTTTTGGTCCACCAAATCATCTCCAAATGGAAAAGTTCTATTACAGAAACCTTATTTAAGGTGTTTTGAACCACTTTCATTCTCGGACTTTCCCCAGATTTTGAATTTTTAAAGCTCTTAAATTCGTTTTAAAATCAAGTGTCCACTGCCTTTTTCATTCTGGCAGAATTGGTTTTCAACTTCAAAAAATCTTTTAAGTACCAAAACTCAACCCAAAAATCATACCAAAAATCATGGGACTTGTTTGATGTCTTATAAAGAGTTCCCAATTTTTAGTTTTCTCATTTTCAACTTATTTTGGCCAAAGGAACACACACACACACACACACAAATGGTTTTTAAGCTTGGAAGACTCGTTTTACGAGGCATTTCGGGTGAACACTAACGTTCTTCCCGGCGTGTAACGTGACCTCCGAACCCAAATCTCTAATCTCGGGCATTTTTCAAAGTTTTGGCCCTTAAAACAAAAATGGTGTGGCGACTCCGTCTCCGTTTTTGATTTTCAAAAAGAAAGGAAAAATCGGGTGGACATCATCACAGCGAGACACGTATGTCCCGCGCGGGGCAACTAGTCAATCGACTATTCTGTCCTCTTCAGTTATTCCGTTAGTCAGTTAGTTCCAAAACTAACAAGATTAGTTAGAAAACTTAACGAAACATGACGAAACTAATATGCTTTCATCAAAACACAAAAGAGAGACGAAGAGTAGTGTAATCATGTAATTATTGATTCAGAATGAGGTGTCTACAGAAGTATGTCTTTTTGAAGCTTGACACAAATGTTAAAAAATACAATTATTACTATAAGTTAGAAGAAAGTATCAAACATGCCCTCATTAATTAATTGGGTCTTTCTCTTACATTATGTTTGTTCAAAAAAGTATAATTAATGACATGAAACAAGTATTAATGAGGTGTAAATTTGAATTTTTGCCTTAAAACGATATGTATTTTGAACCAAATTTTCATTCCTAAAACGATATATATTTTGGATTGGAGGGAGTACAAGATTCAAAACATAACCACATTCTTAATGCTTTGTGATAACGCAATAAACGATACAGATTAGCCTTAATCCAGCAATAGGTTGATCTCCATCTACTAGGACCTGAAACCACGAACAAACGACTTGATGAGGTGGTATTCGGATAACACCCTCCGACGTGATGATGAAATGTTGATTTATATGATAATATTAATTGTATTTAAATGACGTAATCTCAAAATAGCCAATAAGGCATTACCTTTTTACGTGGGATGTAGTCAGTTATATATAGTGGTGACTTAGGATTGATAGAAATCCCTTAAATAGCGGAGATAATGTAGGTGTAAAGGTATCCGTGATTTTAGGAGACGGATATAGATTGAGTTATAGATAGACGCACGTGTTTGTAGGTCGATGTCACCTGAGTATTCGAGGCCGAACTGACTTTATGCCTTGGCTAGGCAGAGGATGCATAAATAGATGATCGTATGTTGTACGAATCTAGGTCGAGACCAGATATGGTCGGAGAATGAGCTTGGCCGACTGATATATTTATCGTTAGGTCATTAGGGTTGTAGCAACTGGGTTGGCCCATTCACAAGGCGTGCTTTTGTAATGGTTGAAAGGTTGGGCTTCATACGTTGGACTTGGCCCATCACTTTTATTCCGTTCAGTGACCTCCAACTTTCTGAGTTGACTTTGTCGACCAGGAAGTTATGAGAAATTTTGTGATGACTTACGTTTCCCGCTGGTGGAAGGTCGATTGGGTAGATGTGGGTCTCCCTTAACGATTGATTTCCAGCGGTTGAATGCGATGTTTAATGCGCCGCAATTCTTGTCATAATGGGGCAGTTCTGGAGATTGGACAACTGCCTTGGTAACCGTTGCGGAACATTTATTCTGACATTGGAACGGTTATGTCCCCCACCCCTTCCAATTCAAGTAAGAAAATGGAGGCGTATAAAGGAAGGATTTCTTTCCTTTTCAATCTTTACTAACTCCAAGCATTCAAATACTCCGCAATAACAAACAACAAGGAACTCAATTTTCTGGTGCAATCTGTCTTTCCGTTCCATCGTTACGCTTCGTTTCTCACCAATTTAACAAGGTACCATTCAATTTCTCTCCTTTAGGTTTATTTTTAAGCTTTTCCTTTTATTCTGTCATGGCCAGATCCTTTGGATTTGAGCTAGGTGTTAGGTATGGGTATAATTGCATAAACCTTAGGATTTACAAGAGGTTAGAGGATACATGGAGGGAATTGACCAGAGAGGAGTGTATTACCATTCTAGATAGGTGGAGCTTGTTTTATGGCGAGGTAGGGTTTCTAGCTGGTAAGAGTATGGGGGATTTGGAAGTGTATGATCCACGGATTATTCGTTTCCCTCTCTTCAACAAGTAGATTGACCATCTCATAATCTTCTACATTGAGTCTAATAAACCTCATTTCCCTAGAGAGAGATTAGCCTTCCTAGGGGAATCTAGGACGTCCTTAGATAGATCGGAACATACTTCAACTAGGTTTGATTCCCCTGTTTATGTGTCTTCTGTAGATATGGCAACTCAACAAGCAACTGCTTCCACCTCGTCGAGCTTCTACTCATGCAACATTGTGGACAAGTTTTGCTCGACGGTCATTCCAGACCGCAATTGGAGGGGGTATGTAGCCCCCAAGCCAGCCATCGGGAGGAAAATTTTGAATCTCGTATCAAGATCCTTCACGACTTCTTTAAGATCCCCAGAGACGACTTCCACCTAACCCACTATACTGAAAGGCAGAGAAAGGCCCAATCTTGGATGCACTTGGGCTTGAGGAAAACCAGTGTGGCCTTCTACAACGGCCAGTTTGAGGCCGGCCTATGCCTACCTCTAAATCCCTTCATCTGTGAGTTCTTGGAGTGTTTGGCCGTTGTTCCAACGCAGCTTGGGGCTAATACGGCGAGGGTTCTAGTCTGCTTTGCCATGGTTTGCAGGTTCGTGGGATACGAACCTTGTATGCATGTTTTTAGGAGGTTCTTCAAGGTGGTGATGAATGATAAGACCTTCAGAATAAGTACCCCGGCCAAAGCTAAATCCCCCAAACTGTTTATCAATCTGCCTTCAAAGTATCTAGGTGGAATAGCCACATGATTCTGGTGGAGAGTAGGAAGGGATGGGAATTCGCTTTGCCCGAGGCGGACACGCCGCCTATGTCGAAAGAGGATTACTGGGCCCCAAAGTAGAGCGGGGAGCTTACTCGTAGGTTAACATTAGTGGCTCGGAGGAGCACTATAAGTTGGGCGACATTGGGGTCGGACAAGGACTTCTTTATTCAAGCTGGCATGATTCTAGGAAGAGATGGGGAGGTAGCCTACCCCTTTAGTGCCAATCATTAGGAGCCTTAGATACTCGGATTGGAGTCTTCTCCATCTGAGCACGCTCCTCCTTATTCCTAGGTGAGTCCTTATTAGATAGTTTAACGTGGCTACCCAACGGTGTACTCGTTGGATTTTCTCCCTCAATGCAAAATCTCCCCAAGGCCTTCTTGACATATTCAACCTGCGAAAGAAACAACTTCCCTGCCTTCCTATCCCGGATCCGCATACCCAAAATCTAACTGGTCTCCCCCAAATCCTTCATCTCAAAGGGTTCTGACAACTATCCCTTCAATTTGTTTACCTCTCTATCATTAGAGCCCACTATTAACATGTTGTCCACATATTAAAGCAAGATTATGTACCCATTTTCAAACCTTTTGAATTAGCAACAATGATCTGCCTCGCATATAACAAATTGAATGTCATGCATGAATCCATTAAACTTCTTGTACCACTGTCGAGGAGCTTATTTCAGGCCATACAAGCTATTCTTCAATCTTCAAACCAACTTTTCATTACCCTTAGACAAGTAACCCTGCGGATGTACCATGTAAATTACCTCCTCCAAATTCCCATGAAAAATGGCCTTCTTTACATCCATCTGCTATAACAACAAGTTCTCTGCAGTTACTAAACCCAAAACCATTCTGATAGTAGTTACCCAAAACCATTCTGATAGTAGTTATCTTCACAACCGGAGTGAAGTCCTCTCTGTAGTCAATCTCATGCTTTTGTTCAAAGCCCTTTAAAACCAGCCGTGTCTTGTAACGAATGTTGTCATTTGTCTCCTTCTTGATCCTATAAACCCACTTGTTATGCAATGCCCATTTCCCCTCAGGAAGCTTTACCAACTCTCAAGTATCATTGGTTATCAATGAGTCCATCTCATCATCTATCGCAGCTTTCCACTTGTCCCTAAGCTCACTATGACTAGCCTCCGCATAACTTTCCGGCTCACCACTATTTGTTAACAACAAATAGAAATTTGAAGGAAAATACCTATCGGGCGACCCACGCAATCTTGTGGATCTACGCAGTGAAACCGGACCTGGAGTACTTGGTTCATCCTCAATGACCCCCTGATCTTGGTCAACATAAACCTCATTGCTCCCGCCCGAGCAAGGAATATCATCTAGCTCAACAGCTCCGGGTTCCTAACTAATCTCATCAGATGCACTTACACTCTTCATGTAAAAATCTTCTTATTAAATATGACATCCCGACTACTTATAACTTTCCGATTCTGTTCATCCAAAAATTTGTACCTAAAGTCACCCCCGCCATATCCAATATATGTACGCTTTAAAGACTTAGCATCCAATTTAGTTCTCTCTGCAAAATTAACATGAACATATGCAACGCAACCAAATATCTAAGAAAAGACAGATTTACCTGCTTACCACTCCACACCTCCTCTAAAATTTCATTCTCGAGCGGGACTGATGGTCGCATGTTAATCAAGAAAGATGTTATGTTAACTGAATCTTCCCAAAATATCTTCGGAAGTCCACACTTCAATCTCATATCCCTTTCTCGTTCATTCAATGTTCTGTTCATCCTCTTTGCAACCCAGTTATGTTATGGTGTCCCACTTGGGGTTTTCACTATACAAATACAACTCATAGCACAATATTCCTTCAACTCTCCGAGCTCGTACCCCCCCCCCCACACCGTTATCGGACCTTAAGTTTTTGACCTTGATTTCGGTCTCTGTCTCCACCAAGGCCCTCCACTTCTTAAACACCTCGAATGCCTCATCTTTATGTTTTAAGAAATAAACCCAGACCTTCCTTGTAGAGTCATCAACAAAGGTCATGTAATATGATGCACCACCCAGGGATGTAACCGGTGATGGCCCTCACAAATCCGTGTGAACTGACTCCAACTTTTGTTCCCTCAAAGCCCTACCCTTCCTTGAGAAATTATTCCTTGATTGTTTTCCAAAGACACGGTCCTCGCATATACCCACATTCACTATCTTCAAGCCTGGTAGTCTTCCCTTCGAACAAAGTACCCTCATCCCCTTTTCACTCATGTGACCCAATCGACAGTGCCACAAATTTGTATTACCCTTGTCACCCGCAAGAGCAATACAATCCTTGGTGTTGCTAGCCATATACAATGTACCCACCTTATTACCTCGAGCCACCTCATCGGTCCCCTTAGTAATAACCCAGTTCCTGCAGCCAAAGGTCACTTCAAAACCTTCTTCATCCAGCTTCCCAACTGATAACAAGTTATTTTTCAAACCCGAAATATGTCTTACACATATAGTTGCAAAGCCAAACCGCTTGATGTTTCAATTCTGACTCCCCTTCCCCTTGATCTGTAAAGGTTCCCCATTTTCCAAATAAACCTTTCCAAAATCTCTGAAATTATAATTATCCATCTCCTTAGCACGTCTGCATGAATGAAATGATGGCCCTGAATCTAACAAACATGATTCTAGTGAATTACTAACACTAAGAACCAGTGCATCCTCTATATACTCGGTAACCACATTCACTGTCTTGTTCTCCATCAAGGGACAATTCTTCTTTAAGTGCCCGATCTCCCCACATTTATAGCATTTTTTCGGATCCTGGTTCTCCTTGGAATTTTCCTTAGATGTATACCCACCACGGACTACGTTTTTACCCGATTCTGATTTCTACTTACTGTTTGTACCCGACTTTCCCCTGCTAGTTGTAGCTAATGCCGCTTCTGAAGTAGAGATAATGCCCAATTTATTATGACGATTTTCCTTGCCAATAAGCAATTCCTTGACATCATCGCTATTAAATTTGTTCTTCAGTACTGCAGTAATTAACGTAGTAATCATTTCGCTCCAGCTTTCTAGCAAAGAACCAACAATCTTAATGATTGTAATTCATCCTCAAACGCAATCAATACCGCACTCATTAAGTCAAGAATCTCTTGATAATCATCGATGTGGTCTGATATTGATGCCCCTTCTGCCATCTTCAAGTTGAATAACTTCCGCACCAAGTTAACCTTGTCGGCTGCTGATGGCTTCTCATACTTTTCGGAAAAAAATCAATAATCTCATTGGTGGTATTCATCTTCTTGGTTTTCTTAGCAATACTTTTTACCAGAGTCAGCATAAGAACACCCATGATTTTCCTATCCAAAACCTCTCAATCCTCCTGCTTATTACTTTCAGGCTTTACTCCTTTTAGAGTTTTATAGAGATCCTTACCGTATAAGAAATCATCTATTTTCATACACCAGAAATCATAATCCGATATGTCGAACATATCAACCTTCTGTTTGTCGTTGCCCATCTTGACTGCTAAAACCCTAAAACCTTAGAACCGAAGCTCTGATATCAGTTGTTGGAGAATCGGTCTCAATTCATGTCAAGCAAATTAAGATAATACAGAGTACCCACGCACACAACAGAAATAAAAACACGCAATCAAAACAATAAATAGCACAAAAGAATTGTTTACCCAGTTTACCAATTAATTTGCTACGTTTTGGGGCACTGGCAAGCCAGGATATTGCACTATAATATGTAAAATATGAGATACAATAATTTTGGGGCGGAACATTGCTTATACTTGCCCTGAAACAGTCCTAAACCCTAGACAATAAGGAAATTCCGAATTTAATCAATTCGGCCCCGTCCCATAAATTTTTTCCCGAAACTAGACCAGTCAGTCTCATGGCCTGCCCATGGTTTAAACCATGGCCATGATTCTGACTGTCAGAATCAGCAGCACCGCCAACTTCATGCTCTGCCCATTATTTTAACCATGGTCATGATTCTGGCTGTCAGAATCAGCAGTACCTATCATCCAGCTTCGATGTCTAATCCTTGCTACTTTGCATGTCAAACGGGTTTGAGTGAGCGGGTAGAAACGGGTTAAAGCGGGTTGACGAGTTGTAGCGAGTCCAACCCGTTACAATCTATTTACATTTGCGAGTCAGACGAGTAGGGTCGAACCCGGGTTGACCCTTTGCATAAACTAAAGATATGAAATTCAAAATTTTAAATTTTAAACAAATTTTGTCTTTTATCTAAAATAATTTTACTCTCTTTCTCTCTCTCTCTCTCTCTCTCCTTTCTTCCTGTGTATTGAAATCTTAAACAAAAATTTTTAACGTTTACACGTTTCCTCTTTCTTTCTCTCTCTCTCTTTCTTTCTCTCTCTCTCTCTCCTTTCTCTCTTCCAAAGAGAGAAAATGAATCGGAGCCATAGCGACGGGCCGACGGCCGCGACGCCTTCGTTTTCTTAAACAATCAACGACTACGTTGTCGACGAAAGAGAAGAAATCGGTTGCGAAGGCTGATAAGTCGTCAGTCAAAAAGTCATCGGCTGGCGACGCTTCGTCAGAGTCAAATACTACCGGCGAAGCCCAAGTCAATAGTACCGGCCGACCGGTGAAGAGTAAGAAAGGAGGGAAGAAAAAGGTGACATCGTTGTCACCGCATGAGTCTCTCTCTCTCTCTCCTTTCTCTCTTTCAAATAATTTTACTCTCTCTCTCACTTCTCTCTCTACTTCCTCTCTCTCTCTCTCTCTCTCTCTCTCTCTCTCTCCTTTCTCTCTTCCAAATCTCCCCACTATCCCTATCCTTCTCTCACTACTTCCAGTTGGCCGGGAAACATGTCGGAAACAACGCCGGGATAAGATGGCCGGAAAACAGGCCGAGAACGGCACCGGAAAATGACCGGGAAACGACGCAAAAAGTGTATTTTTTATAAAAAAAAAGGTTTTGAACACTTAATAGTTCGCTTGAGTTTTATTTTGATAACGGGTCGTAACGGGTTAGCGGGCCTACCTAATTTAACCCGTTAATTTTCACGAGTTAAAATGGATAACTCGTTTCAACCCGAATTTATTAACGAGTTGAGTCGAGTTGGGTAATTAACGAGTTAAGGCGGGTGGGTTATCGGGTAATCTATATTACAATAGAGAAGGGTGGTAACCGCTGAGACAAAGAACGGCTAGGATTGCTTCTCAAAAAATAGATCGAACGACCTAAAATTAACCTAATTATCCCACCACAGATAACTTCTCTACGGTTTCTTAACTTCTATCTACCGTTTCTTAACTTCTATATGCAGCGTTTTTTCCCTTCACACAACTTCTTCTTTCCCCTCTCTCTCTCTCTCTATCTAGATAAGCAGCACCCATTTCTTCTCCCTTGACACAGCTTCTTCTCCCTTGAATTTATATGGGTGATTTTGTGTTGTTGCGATTGTTTAATGGCGAGGATGGTGGTGATGGATTTTTTCAAATTAAATAAATTTATCAATAGCTATTTTATACTCGCTCGAGATAAAACTAGGCTTGGTGCAAATACTTTCATCAATGGCTGCCACTTTATAGTTCTTTCTCCTCTGTTTTTTCTTACCCTTTTTACTGCAAACCTTGAGGAAGACGAGAAAGAACAGAGCCAACGCTATGAGAGTATAACCTTCGTACATGAGAATCTGATCCCTCGAAAGTCCACCATTTTTTGATTTTATTGTGTTTTCTTGATCCAAATCTGAGGATGAACATTTTCTTGGCAACGGGGCACCACATAAACGAGGATCAGAGGTCGAGTTCCAACCAAAGGTGGGATCAAACAGACAATTGTTCTTAGAAAGTTGTGAGAAATATTATACCTTTTTTTAAAGCATTATACTTTTATTTTTGAAGCATTAAAATTATACAATTATCCTCAAAAATATTATAAAATAGAAAATAATAAAAGGTTGATTACTAAAGTTATAAATCATTTGAGGGACCATATGGTTAATTTATTTTCATTTAATTTGCATTAAAACAACAACGAAAGAATTTGTGTTAAAAAACATCCTCCGTTAAATGACATGTGACTTGCACGTGATCATTTAACGGGATTTTCTAACAAAATTGGTTAAAAATCCTAAATTGTTAACATAATATGAACTTTGGACCCTATATTATAATTAGTGATAGAATGTGGCCCATCTTAGAAACACCCCCTAAACTTTTGAGCCCAAAATGTCATTCGCCTTTTTTTTATTGCTTAGTAGTATTTGGGTAGACAAGGTTACCAAAAAAAATGGTTTTGTGTGGGTTGAAAATTGCGAAAAATAGGAAAGTAAGTGGGGTGGGGGATAGGAGGGGGGGGGGGGGGACAGGAAAGAAGAAAGTGAGTGCTGGTGGGGGTAACGTAATGAAGAAAATTTGAATTGTAGGATGTTCTTTCCCCTTTCATACTGTCACCGTGTCATTGGCACGGGTACAGAGTACTAGTGAGTAATAATTGACATCCCTACTTGCTACCCAATATACACCCAAAAATCATTACACATTTACCATGCCAACCTATTTTTGATTCCTGTAAATTATTCCCTCATTATTAAATCTACTAATGTGGGGTGATAAGGGTGGTCGCAATCCTAATAAAAACAGCAAGAAGATGCCATATATATTCCGAAGGCAACATCTGCACGCACACAACCAAACAATAAACAAATGTACGTGGAAGCATAAAATAAGCATCAATCCATGCAGAAACTCTTCACCACCCACCTGCCAAAAACCCAACTCTATTAGCATTCATACATCCACGTTCCCAACATGCAAACCCTCTTCCCTCTCCCATAAATACACTCTCCCGGCACCTTTCCTTCAATTCAATCTCCCAACAATTCAGAAAAAAATAATGGCAAAGAGCATTGCTATTCTCATTCCCATCCTCACCATCCTCTTGGCTTCCCACATCGCATCCTCCTCCAGACTCTACCAGACAACCACCGCCACAACCGTCTTCCAAACCGCCACCACCAGAGAAAACCCAAGTCAGTGCCGCCAGCAGCAGCAGCTGAATGCATGTCAGCGGTACTTAAGAGACGGCAGCCGGATGCAACCAAGAACAGCGGGGGCAGAAGATGAGGCCGGTTGGAGGGAGGAGTTCCCGAGGTGCTGCGAAGAGCTAGAGAAGGTGGAAGGAGGGTGTCGGTGCGAGGCGGTGAGTAAGGTTGTGGAGAGAGAGATGGAGCATGGTGGGTTGCAGGGACAGGAGATGAGAGAGATGATGAAAACTGCTATGAGTTTGCCATCTTTGTGCCGTATCGGAACAAAGCAGTGTGAAGTGGGTCAAAGGGCTGCGCCATGGTTTTAGATTGAAGATGGATTTGTAGTAGCTGTTGTTGAGAATAATTTAGTGGGATTGGGGTTTTTATGGAATAAAGATTAGCTCATTCTCTTTGGTCTTGTTGGGAGAAAAAGGCTAGGGGATATATATGGGCTGATTTAGTAATAATGTACTCTTATCTATTACATGATCATGTTTGGGTAGGGTGTTTGTATTGTGAGTTTGGATGTTGTTTTTGTTGGGAAAATGGCAAGTAAATACTCTTTCTTGCATTTGACTTGTCAAGATTTCTCAATGTTGCTAAGCAATGTAATTTACTGTATGCTGTCATCTTTAGTTTAGGTAAGAGTAAAATCACAACAAACCAGCACCCCTGATTAGGATAAATATGCAAATTAAGATTATATATATTGTACTCCCTCCGTCCCATTGATTGCAAAAATTGAATGCACAGAATACAGATATTAAAAAAAAGTTAGATGAAAAGTAAAGTAGAAAAAAGAAATGGGGGGGAGATGAAGACCTCAGAAAGAAAGAAATGGCATCATATTGCACCACTGGATAATAAACTAGGCAAGTTCCATTAAAACAAACACTAAAAAATTGAGAGACCGGCATCAGAACTGAAAAAGAGATCAAGAACAAGAGGCTGTTATAAAGGAAGGTGGGGGAGGGAAGATGAATCAAGTAGGGTGTGATGAACGGAGGCGAGCAGCAGCTCTTTCCAACGCTTTTAGCCTGTTAGCTTCTATACGAGCTCTTTGTTCTTCTGAAAACTCAATAATACTATTACTTGGAACTTGTTTCTCAGAATTAGCAGGACTCTTGTCATTCAAGTTGGCCTCTGAATTTGATGGCTCCTCCTGCAATAGAAGACAATATTTAAGACGTACGGAGTACTAAATTGGTCAGACTCTTATTCAACACATGTACTTACTTCAGTAGTTGCTTTTTGATAGATCTCGTTAAGCAATTCATCCTGTAAATTGTCAGTAACATCTTGATTTGGGAAAACATCATCTTGCTCAACAGGAGTTGCCTCCTCTAGGTCAATAGCAGTATCTTCTGCAGAAAAAATGCAGTGTTATACTCCATGCCAGCTATCTCAAAGACATTTGACTAAACACGTAAATTAAGAAAATGGTTTGAAAATCTATTAATTTTCTATATTGCCTCTTAGTACATTTGAATTCAAAAGTGACAATATTTGAATTCAAAACAAGGGGACAAATGAAGCTTGATATTTGTCATTTTATTGTGAAAAAAATATCCATAAGAGGTATATATGTCTTTTCAAGTGGGACGGAGGGAGAAATATATTTGATTCAAGTTCACAAAGATCAGGAAAAAGATAGGTTGAGTTCTTCAACCCAAGAGATAGAGCAGTATGATTTTGTTTCTTGACACAACTATATGTCATCTTGAAGTTTAGAAGGGCCTCAAATAAGTTCGGCTGGCATATTTACCAGCTGTTCTAGGCAGCATAAAAGATATAATGAGTGGACAAAATATAACCTCTTCCCTACAAGTAGGGGATGGTTACCTAAGGGTAAGTATAACCTACTGAAAAACTCATACTTAAGGAGTAGAATAACTCCCCAATTTCAGTAGACTCTACCTAAGGGTAAGTATAACCTACTGAAAAACTCATACTTGAGTACACTGGCAATAGTGTACTCATGACTGCACACATTGATCATCAATGCACCCTCCCCTAAGTGGGACCCCTCTTTGCACCACGACGGCACACACCCTAAACAACCCATATGGCCTTTATATAATAGGCACAACTAGTACCATCCTAAAACACGTCAATTAGGGCTTCTCAGCCTTTTACTACCAATCACATTAAAGCATAAATCTGCTAATATAGGAATTCAGTCAACATCCCAACAAACCTCCCCTTACTCAAATTCCGCCGATTATCATCGTCAAATTTGCATCTTCTATGATCGCTACCTTAACCCATTACCCCATGTTATCATCAGTCGTCCACAAACTTGAAACTTCCATAATTTTCGCTGCATCGATCGTCATCAACAAATCTTATATCTATCAAAAAAATTCTGCTTCTTCACAAACGTCTCAAATTAATTTAAACAACACAACACTAAAAGCTTTAATCTCGTTTCGCACTACCAAGGATAACAATCAAGGTTCGAACAACAAGGTCTTATGCCATTTGTTGGGCGTGGGCAAAAGAAAATCATAGCAACGATATATTAGGCTATGCAACAATTATTTGGACAACAATATATTAGCGGAAAAACTATGTTCACGGGCCAATTAATGACTTACACCATATCATTATGGAATTACAAGAACTCGGATTTAATCAAGAAACTCGCAAATACTTCCCACAACGGTATTAAAAGAATTGAGATATTTATGTCCTCACATTCTTGACTACACTAGCAATAGTGTACTCATGACTACACACATTGCTCATCAATACACCCTCCCCTAGAGGCTCCGCTCTACGCACCACCACGACACACCTTGAACAACAAATCAATTAGCCTTTAGTCCCTTCATCCCATATGAAAAGGCACAAAACTCACTTTTTGGAGTCCCATTTGAAAAGGCACAATCCCAAAATAGAAAATTTTTCAATACTTCTTTATTCGTGTAACCCACTTGTCATACTCACAATAACTATCCACTTACTATTTCATACCTACCTCACTTTTCATACTCACAGCACTTACTCCCCTTTACACATTCCTTAATTCCCGTGAAAGACTCATTTTATGCATTTTCAAATGGAACGGAGGGAATATATAATACTCAACTAGTACATTCCTAACCAACTAGCACAATCCTAATACACATCAACAAGGATTTCTCACTCTTTTACTAGTTAAAATAGGACTCTTTCAATTCCACTGGCCAATAACATAAAAGCATAATCTCACTATAATAGGAATTAAGACAAAATCCCAGCTAGAATCGCAAAGCATTGGCTCTACTTTTTACTGTTTAACCATGATTTATTAGAATTCCCTTTTCATTCTTCTTCCTCCTCTAGCGAATGCCATGGTGGTCTATGAACCACTTTTTGCAATGACTATGGACTCGGCACTGGCACAATTATTTATAAGATTCTTTAATTTAAAATTTGACTTTAACCAACAAAAAAAATAGTTCACGTATAGGCCAACACGGAAGCTAACTTAAGTACTAGGCAACCAAATAAGAATTAAATATATATTCTGCCCCTCGTCTTTGAATTTTTTTTTGGCAGATACCATTACGCCCCAAGTCCCAAACATTTATCCATTCCCAACTGCAACATTCGTCTCCCTCGCCACCCCCGAGTGTCAACGTCCCAAATATCACTGTTTCAAGCAATATTTGGTTCTCTTGACATAGATGTCATTTCCTTACGGTCGACCACCTCTCTCTTTCACCCACCAGAAATCACAAAAGAATTACTGGAGCGCTATCAATTGGGAGATCAAGGACTGATGCCGTAATGAATTCCAATTTTTATGGCATAATTCTCTACTTCTATTGTTATAGCATCAAACAAAACCCATTAATCAACAACTGAATGGCCATTCTCTTACCCAGCCATCAAGATTCACACTAACCATCACCATTCCCCCTCCCCGCCCCCCCCCCCTAAAACCAATATTGCAGTCACTTGTTACAAAGGAAATGTCACTGAATTTAAAAGATCATTGCGTATACATGACAGTAAAAAAAAAAAAAAAAGGAAAGTGAAAGGGAAAGGGAAAGGGAAACTTTATTTGGTAGATTATTAAATTATTAAATTTGTTTGGGGATCATTCTACGATTTTCTCAAAAGAGTTCATTGTGAATTGTTGGAAGTAGGTGAACGAAGGGAAGAAGGTTAAGCAACGGGTGAATTTACATAAAATGGAGAGAAAACAAGGAAATAAAGGAGAGTCATGGGACGACCCACCTTTACCAAACAAGATCTGTCCATAGCGAGTTTAAATTATTTCCATAAGGGTAGTTCTGTCATTTTTGAAAAAAAAATGAAACCATGATGTCACGAAGGACGAAACTGATAGCAAAAATGAAGATGAGAGACCAAATGAATATATTTTACAGATGTAGGACCAAGGCACCAACTTATAGAAATTACATTTGGTATTATGGTATTATGTCATGAAAACATATGACACCACATGATATTCCAGACAGTCCTACTTTGAGTTTTACTCTTTGATCACTACAAAAATCAAGCTGATTAAACTTGAAACTAAGAAAAATGCCCAACTATGGAGAACCAGAAGGACATAAGCCAGGAGGCAGATCTAAGTTGACGTTTGTGGCTAAATAAAGGGGTATAAATATGATCAGGGCTAGGACAACAAGATTGGAGTTTCTACGGTAGTTTGCATTTGCTGTTTTTGGGGTTGAAATGAAAAGAATTCAGGTCTAACCTGAGGTACAGAACTGAAGGAGAAAGTAATAGGGGAAACCAAGAAAGCACTAGGAAACAAACGTAGCATCAGTTAGAAGGCGGGCAAGGATCCGCACCTCGGTTCCCATACAAATTAAAGATGCACCACACAGTACAAGGTATACATACAGGACCAAATAATGCTTGGGGCCAAGACAAATTGAACCCAAGCATCAACTAGTTTCAGCCAAAACTTGCACATACAGCAGCTTATGCCTTATACAGCTGATGAACTTTTACTCTAAAGTAAATTTAGCAGTCCATAAATATATCCTAAGACAAATTACAGAACTGGCCTTATTGAAAAATGCCTAGGACAAAACAATAGGACCAAAAGGGTAGATAAGAAAGACTCTTAAGAAGAAGAAAATATACTCTAGGACACTTTAAGCACTAGAAACCTCCTAAAATCCAAACTGGACAGGACAGCCAAAAAATTGCATTTATCCGGTATTTCTTGCACTTCTACTAAAACTGCATTCTCATTGATTGTGCTGCTATTAGAAAATGCATTGAAAATACTTTTTCAAAGTACTGCTAAAGTAGGTGTACCTCATAGAATATAATACCAAGAAAGCAATTAGCGTGTCATAAGTAACCCCATAACCATCATAGAGGCGCTCAAGGATTGACGCAAGGTGTTAAAAAATGAAAGAGTGACCTGGTTTGTACCAGATTGTTGAGGACAGATTTCAAGAAACCAACATCAATTATACCTTGTACATGATTCAGATCATCCTCTTCAGGAGGTGATGCAAGTAGTGGGTCCCCTCTGGCAACTTTATCTCGCAAATCTTTAATACATAGCTGCTCAAAACAATGATGACTATAAGGATACAAGAAATGTGAAACACCCAAGTATAGTCTTTATCAACCAAAATAAGTAACAGTATTTCTGTTGCCAATGATGAGCTGGGATGCAAGAAAACATCCAAGTGTGTTTAAAGTTAAGCAAAAGAACATCATGAAAGACAGTTAAACACGAAAGTATTTTTATTTGCAAGCATCTTACACCATTTTCATCCAAATTTGGGTTTTACTAGAGTTACTTACATCCTTGAATTCAGATCAGATTTGATGAGTGTAGCAAACAGGTTACTTTGACTCCTAAAGTACGTGTTTTAGGAAGGAAAATCGGATTTCTTGATTCCGGTACACTAGCCAAAAGTTACAGCCACTTAGGAATGGAGGTTACTTTTCTCAATGTGAAACCAATTGAAGGCCAAAAGCTAATTAATTTCAAAGATCAATCAGTTTAAACAAGTATTGCATAATCTTTATAAAGCATGCTATTGAAATATATACACCAATATTATCTTTTCTTTCATGGACCTTAATAAGAAAACTTCAGCATTTTGTTCTTGTCCTTGTCTCATTCTTTCATTTGGTAAAGTTATATGGTAAAATTGGCACGAGCATAATTTTCAAAAGTCATACCAAAATCAGTAAGAGTACTTCTCCAAAAGCCTTGACCCTGAATAAATCAACCAATGACTGACTACAGTTTTAGTTTAATCGACTCGGTTCTACTTTTGAAACTAGGCCCCCAAAATAACTACATATCACAATTTATGGCTCTCCTGGCTCCCACAAAAACATACAGTAATATAGATTAACTGCCAAGCTTCATTTTTACCCACTGTACTTTGAGTGTACTTTCATTCTAAACGTTTTATTAGCATAAAAATCATTGTACTTAGAAAATCTACCATCCCGGTCCCAAAATTGCGGATCGGGACATGGTTTAGGCAGGAATTAGGGCACAGATTTGGGACCGAATGTAGGATTTTCAAAATTGCAGTGACTTTTTGTGCAAATAAAAAAATAGAACGGTTAATGTGTGAAAGTTGGGTGAAAGTAGAATGGATGAAAATGAAGTTTGGCAGATATTAAGGGGTGATTATTCAGTTGACAGGAATATGTAATGGACCAATTAGAGAAAATAGATTGGTATCAATTAAATCAAAATTTGGAAACTCGAAATTGGACCAACATCACTATTTGTGATTGTTGAAATCAAAGTGTTTCCGAAATTACTCCAATCATATTTCAATCAAGGTTATATTTCAGGAAAAAATCTACTATTCCAAATAAATTTCATAATTTTTGGGGTTAATTGGAAGGCTTTGTGATGAGCTAAGTGTATAAAAAGGAGACACCCTTTCTACTCAATACACTTTTAAGAACCATCACATTGAGGAGAGGGAAAAGCTCTAGAAGCTCTCAAGGTTGAAGAAGCATTCAACCCTATGGACATCTAATCATTTGTTTTGCGTGAAAGAGATTGGGACCATTATAGTAAAAGATTAAATGTTGATATGGGAAAATAAATTTTATATTTAGTTACTTTCCCTTGCCAACAAGACATTGGATCCTTTTTCACTGGTCTTGACCTACCACCTTCTAGTACTTTCATTTACCAAGCAAAACCTAAGAATGCTTCTTAATACTTGAAAACACGTGGAACGGCATTTCAGTAAAAACAGTATCAGTGAGAAAATAATGTTTTACCTTGACACGTTTTGAGGCTCCAACTTGTTCCACCTTGTGTACAAATTGGTTGAAAGAGTAGTAAGGGATCAAATGTGCATGCCATTCCGCATATAAGCCGAGAAGATTGCCCAAATCACTGACCTGCATTATCAGTTATGAGCTTTTTGGTGTAGAAAACTAAGGTCTTCTGCTATTAGAATGCATAAATCAGATGAGCACAAAATGTTTATTGTGATTTACAAAAAAGATCCCTACTAAGATCAACTAACTCCAAGTTATGATGATACTGATAAATCAAAAGGCAAACAGGAAGAATCTTTCTTGGAAAGGCAAGATTTATGACTCGGGTAAAGGGAGATCAACAGCTATGCTAAATAGATCACATATTATTCATACTGATCTCGGGTGATGCAGTGCATGAACTTTTCTGACTTTGCTCTCTTCACAACATAATATCCAAGGCTATTTGGCAGGTGCCTTTTGTTCAAATACTATCTGATAGCCAAAAGAAAACTTTGGCAGCAGGCCCATACCTGTGGGATCACACACCAAGGGATTCCGCCAACTGCCCAAGCCAAGGGGTCCAGTCAAGGCCGGGAGAACAAGCTTGCGTGGATCACGACCAATAAACTTGGCTTGTACTATAAGATAATTCCACAAATGACGGATGTACTAAAAGTTACATTCAGAGGCAAAGTCAAATGTGGCATTAGACGAACCATCACTCATATATTTCCAACATTTGAGCCCTTAAAATCCATTTAAGGTTCAAATAAATACATCAAAGAAATGGATAACATTCCCTTTCCAAGTTTGGTCTTATTACAGAAGCCTATCCAAATAAAATTACAAATCTCCATGCCTCCACAGTTGGAGTTGGATCCAAAACCAAAGAGGAAAATGGATGAATGTTGAAAGGATATTGTGTGCCTAGGCACTGGCGGATCTATGTTATGGCTAGAGGGGTCAATTGACCCCCCTCACTTCTTACCTTTACCTCTTTATATTTTGGCAAAAGGTTATATTTAGTCTCTTAAATGTTGCCAGACCCCCCTCAAATTTAGTAGCATGACCCCCCTAAAAATTTATAATAAGTTTCATACTTCTTCCGTCTTAAAATAAATATTTATTTTAAAAAAATTATATTTCGAAATGAATATTTATTTTCTACATAAGCTTGTTTCCAAATATATTTTTACTAAGTTATTTTCACATTTCATTATACACTTAGAAAACAAAAGGTTTGGAAAGTGGATTGCAAGAAAAATTATACATTTTTTCATTAAATTTTATAGAAAATAAACATTTCTAAAATGTTTAAAGTTTTCCAAAACGTCTCTTAACTTTCCAAAAAAATGTGAAATAGATTTTAATTTATATAAGCACTCCTATTATTATTGTTGTTACTCTATTATTAATATCATCATTGAAAACATTATTTTTATTACTATTATGCTTTTAATAATAATTATTATTAATATTTATATTATTATTATTATTGTTATTACTAAATTATTATTATTATTTGAGCGCATGACGGAAAAAACATGTTATATAAGTGTTATATAAGTCATATTAAACTTTTATTTCTTCAATAAGGTAATTTTTATTTTTTTCGTTAACTCAAATTTTGACCCTCCTCACGAATATTTCTGGATCCGCCACTGGGTAAAGGCACTGCATTTCAAGATTGCGGAGCTATGCAAGGGCAAAATATGAGTACATGGCCAAGGCCTGGAGCCAAGACGCGAGTACCAGAGAGTCAGGGAGGGCCTGAGAGAGCCTGGGAATGCATGCAGGCACCAGACCGTGAGTATAGAATACCTGCAGCGTACGTACGTGCAGCATATGTGCACAACGCCTGCAGCATATGTGCAAGCCATGAAGCCTATGTGGATTGCGTCAGTGCATGTGAACAATATAGAGAGAGCCACACTTGTGAAAACGTGTATCCTATGATTGCATAACACCTCATACATTGATTATAGTGTAATATCTTGGATCGGCAGCTCCCCAAGATGTAGTCAGAGTTAGACGAACTATGTGAACAAATTTCTTGTGTTTTTGTGTGTGTTCCTTTCATATTGTCTTGCTAGATTTATTTTTCTTCCCATGAACTATTGAGGGTTGAGGTGCACAAATCCCTAACACCAGCCATACTTGCTCAACTAAGTAGGTCTACCCTTGAACACTGTGAGAAATGTCATTTCACCTTGCAGATTTGGACGTGAGAAGGAACACTGAAAATCCAAATTATGAGTCACCTTTGCCTGATACCATATACTCCCTTCGTCCAAACATAAATGTCGCAACCGCACTTTGATAATAGTAAATCAAACCGTTGTATGGCCTTTAGTACCCGGACATGCGGAGTACTTAACCGTATCCCCTTTCCCTTTAAGAAACTGATCTGAGCGGAAAGCATTCACTTTTTTGGTCAATTTGATTGAGCTATGACCAACATTTTATGACAAATCATTTATCTTCATGACCTTCTACAAATAGTTATTGATAGTGTTTCTATTGGTGCATCAATAACCATTTAAAATAACATGAAAGATAAATAAATGTGCATCATTCATTGGTCAAAGTTTAATCAAGTTGACCAAAAAAGTGTAGGTAGGACATTTATTCTGGGATGGGGGGAGTATAAGTTAGTGAAATACAGGTTGGTAATGTAAGTTCTGTGATTCATTGAGAAAACATGCTGAAAATGAGTATTGTACAATATGCAAGAAGCTAGCCTAGCCTGTAAATGGGGTAGATGTTTTTCTATCATACCCAAATAACTACAAGGCATAATTTAGACGATCAGCTAACTTAGACCTACATCTACGATTGCTGGTAATGCTAATGAAACCAGTGTTTTAAATGGCCTAGATGATACTTGCCTAAACCTTCTCAACCGTAGTCTCTTTGAGTCATAGATTGAACTCTTTCACATTTAAATTTATATTCTCAGTGACTCTCGGAATGTTTCATCAATGACTTATTAATTTCATACATCTACAGCATGTATAATGTTGGATACCTCATTTTCTAAAATTGAAATATGTAATGCTCTATCTCTATGCAAAAATCAATCTCTCATTTTCATGTTGAGAAACATCAACGGTCAAACATATCAACGGGATTTCCATCATGTGCAAATACTCCCTATCTTCATATTTCATCATGCTAAATTCACCTTAGGGGGCGTTTGGTTGGGGGTAAAGTACGGGAATGGAATGCCCAATTTCATTCACCCAATTCCTTTGCCCTGTTTGGTTGAAGCTTTTTAAATTTTTTCATTCCGTTGGAATGGCCAATTCCTTGGCTTGATGGAATTTGTCATTCCCTCCATATACGGAAGGAATGGCCAATTCCCTTGGCAATGGAATTCAAAAAAAAAAAAATTATGACCAAAATACCCCCACCTACCCCCCACCCCCTGCCTACCCCCCCCCCCAATCCAGCCCCCACCCCCACCCACCCCCCATCCAGCCCCCCAACCCCCCCCCATGAATTTTTTTTTTTGCATACCCCCTGCCCTACCCCCCCCCCCATCCAGCCCCCCCCCCCCACGAAATTTTTATTTTTTTTTTGCATACCCCCTGCCTTACCCCCCCCCCGAAATTTTTTTTTTTTCCATTCCAATTTCTTCAGGAATTCAATTCCATTGACCATTCCATTCCTTCACTTTTTTTCCACCTAACCAAACGGCCCCTTAGAGTCATCCTTCTTTACTTTTCTTTTTCCTGATCTTTAAGAATTGCATGGATTCACTTATCTATTCTACACTAAGAATATAAATACAATGTCTATGTTTTCTCAAGGTTATATATCTGCTCACAACTTATATTTCTAGATTAAAAATATGTTTCCCAAATCATTACCTTAATAACTTATTTTGATATTTTTAGAGCTTGCCTTCGAACTTCAAGTTCCGGGTCATACTTCTATTGTAGCCTTGAAAACATGAGGAGCACTTCCTCCTAAAGGCAAGTGCGACTTCAACTAGATTAGAGCCTAGAATGTCAGAAAATGTTACTTTAGACTTTGTAAATAATCTAGACTGACAATATCTTAATTTGATAATCAAAGTTAAAACTGGAAGAAAAAAACGCATATAATGAAACTGCACTGACTGGGTTTGTTCTCCGCTCAAAATATATTACTGGGAGTTTTTTTTTTTTTTATGAAAAAGTGCATGATAATTAATAATTGATAAGAGTTCCCCTCCTGCAATTATTTTGGCCTCTTATGCGGGGGATAAAATTGATGTAAAGAAAAGGGCAGGTGTGTGCTTATGATCCTAACCAAACATAAACTATATTGGCTTGCTAAATTGTTTATCTTGAATAGCATTAGGTTTTGATTTGTATAAACAAGGTGATATTGGCCCTCAAAGCATCAAAATGGGAACCTAGTTTGAGAAAAGCAGAATCCCTATGTACATTTGCAAAATATCCACATGAAAATCTAAATGCAAAATTCACAAAAGTGGGTTATAATGAAGAATGTGGCTCTTTATTTCACCAACCCCTTACAATTTGTATCTTTGAAAACCTCAATCCAATAGCAATTGAACTACAATTCTCCAGCCAAACAACATTTGTTCTACCTATTCCATATATATATTTCCTCAATAAAAAAACATCATCGCAATTTGGGTCAGAAATCCACGGAGGTTAAAAGTCTCAAAATTAAAAGATGAATAAATCAATTTGAAATACGGATTGGGGGAAGCAATACCTCATGTCCACGACCACGGTACTTGAAAGCGCGAGGGAAGTGACGAAGAACGAATCCAAGGCCATCATCGGAGAGAAGAGACTCCGG
The DNA here is from genome assembly GCA_022495995.1 of Adenophora triphylla var. japonica. Taxonomy (NCBI): domain Eukaryota; kingdom Viridiplantae; phylum Streptophyta; class Magnoliopsida; order Asterales; family Campanulaceae; genus Adenophora; species Adenophora triphylla. Next base: position 264,223 of record JAFEMH010002034.1, read on the forward strand.
AGTGAGCTTTGGTCTCTTTTTTGGGACCTTCTTCGGCTTCTCGGTGGTCTTCTGAAAGGGTGGCTTTGGAGCACCAGTGGAGTCTCCAGCATTCAATGAATCGTCGGTTGGGTTTGGGTTTGGGTTAGGGTTAGGGTTAGGGTTGGAAGGGCAGTCTCGAGACCAGTGACCGGGACGACCACACTTGTAGCAACCAGTAGGGGCGGCGCCACCACCGCGGTTTTCCATTTCTGCTGAATTTTGTGGCGGTGATGATGTCTGCTACTTCAGATCCGGTGAGCGAATTTTGAATTTATATGAGAATTATCTAACAGTAGCGCCTGAAATTTTGGCGGGAATTAAAGGAGGGAAAACGGGGTTTGGGTTAGGTGGTAATAATTTTGTGTATTCTGAGAAGAATATTTCGGTGATAAGAAACCGGTCCGCTCCGGTTCGGTTGGTTCTTTAATACAGTATTCGATAACTTCTTATACACCCCTTAAGTTAAGCCGATCCGAACGCAACTCAAAGTCTAAAACCGTATAGCTCAAGCTCAAAATAAAGCCCGAACTTTAGCCCAATCCTCACTTCAGGTAGGGGGTTTCACAATTGGAATTTATTCGATTTTTATCAAAATTTTAAAAAATTACAATCAGATCAATTTTGCATAAAATTTAAGACCAAACCAATACATTATATGACCATTTTAATGGTCCGGTTCCAATAGTTCGATACGTTCATGTTCTGCCAGTTCTACAAATTATAGTATACAATATATTTTTACAAAACAAAAAATACGACAATTAAATATTATCATTAGTTCTGTCAACAAAAAATTAAAATTAAACAAGGTGTTTACAAATATTCAATATTTAAATCACAAGTGGAGAATACTAAGGAAAATACGTCTTATATGGACAAGCATTAGTAATATGGGAATAAACACCACAAATAGAACATGTCTCTTGAATATTATAGTTTGCCAAATTTCTATTTACAACTAGCCTTGTTAGTTGTTCAAATTGTTCAGATAAATTGGTCAATTTTTGGAACAATCTCTTTTCGACTGACTCATCATAGGTGCTTATTCCATACATCCCTTTAAGAGTATCTCACACAATAATTTTATAAAAAATAAAATAAAGAAATAAATATAAAAAATTTAATTACAATGGATAATTAAGAAAAACAAAAGAAAACTTATTTACAATATTTAAAATCTAAATGTGGATTACAAAACAAGTTTCCGGTAACGGCACTAAAAACTTGATTGGAAAAAATCGCACTTGTTATAAAAATACCTCGCAAGTGCATGAGTTATCGTATTAGTAATATGCACTTGACAAGGGTCGAATCAACAGGGAGTTGTGTATTCACAACTCGAGTTTCAACAATTAAACAAGAAACAAAAATATTGGGGTTTTGGTTTTAATTATATACTCCCTCCGTCCCATTAGTAAAAGGAAAATTACTGTTCACGCGTAGATTAAGGAAAAAAATAATGATATAAATGTTGTGAGTGTAAAAGTAAAATAGGAGAGAGAATGAGTGGAGGGAATAGTAAATTATAATGGTGTTGTGAGTATTAAAATAATGATAGGAGAGAGAATGAGTGGAGGAAATAGTAAATTTGCGATTTGTAATGGAACGCCCAAAAAGGAATATTTGTGGTTTGTAATGGGACGGAGGGAGTAACTCCTAAAAATAAGAAATAAACAAAAAAGTAAAATATTACCAAATTTCAAGGAAGAATGATCTACGGAATAGGATTAATGTATATCACTCAAATATGCTAATTAATAATACAATCAATCATAGTCGGGGATTCATCCTCTTTAGTAAAAATGGGCGTCACAAGTACACAATTTAGTGTTATACAAATATTAGGTTTTCTACAAATTCCACTTAATATTCAAGAATCCATTAAATACTAGAATTAAGAACCTATAATTTTGGGTTGTAATCGCTTAGAAAATCCAATACTAACCATTTTGGTAGAAGACGTAGATCATTTACGATTTAACCTCTCCAAATACCTTATTCTTACTTCCTTCACTTCACTTACAGTACCTTTAATAGTGTTCTTCGTTTGCTTGTGTTTGATATTTATAGATAACCAAACTCGTGTGAATTGTGTGTTCTTGTTACTGTTGCCTTAGTACCAAACTTACCACACTTTCAGCCAAACTATTTTCTTACCACACTTTCAGCACGTTGTTGCCCATAATTGTTTCTTACCACATTCAGCAAGCTACTACACTCTACTTTACTTAGCCAAAACTTTCGTTGTTCATTTTACTTTAACTTACTGCAATCTTTCATCTGAACGAACGGTAAGATTAAGTAAGCCTTTGGCTAAATTTTGAAAAGGGTTGGAAAATTTGATACATCTATTCACCCCCCCCCCTTCTAGTTGTTTTTCATATCCTTGTTGTGCTTTTGGTACCAACAGCAGGCTTGGGCGGTGCAGGCTTAGCGATCTAAAAAAGCTCACGGGCATGTCCCGACCTGTAACCTAATTTCCAGATCTAGCCCACCTCTTCTACACGAGATGGACTTAGAGGGCTTCGCGGGCTGACCCACGAATTCGATCCCGAAGTATTCATCATCAGCCATCACCCAAACTCGCATGTGCATAGAATCGTAAGTGAAGTAAAATGAGGTAAGAAAGAATGAAATCTTAGTTTTTGTAAGTATTACAAGTGTATCTTGTTTAAGAAAAAAATATTATAAAATTTTCATCTTTGATTGATTGATAAATATAATTCTTAACATAAACCTGAAAAAAGAAATATGTGAAAAAAAGAAATATGTAAGTATAGTTTTTAAGAAATACTCCCTCCGTCCCACGTGAATACAAACTTATTTCCTTTTTGGTCCATCCCACGTGAATACAAACTGCCCAAAATAGAAATAAATTAATTATTTTATATTCACCCTACCCCACCCACTCATTCTCTCTCTTCATTTCCTACCACACAATTTATTCAACCAACTCCACTCATTCTCTCTCTTCATTTCCTACCACACATTTTCATTATCTTAATAATATTTCTTAATTATTGTGCCCGAAAAAATGGTTTGTAATAAGGTGGGACGGAGGGAGTATGTAAGTATAGTTTTTAATGGAATATACTCCCTCCATTCTACCACGAGTTAATTATCAAGTTCTGACCTATTAACCTTTTTACCTATTCGTCACTGAAATATTTCTTTTTACGGTTTCGTCCTTAATCTAAGTACTTAGTTTAGCATGTCGTCATTCCGTCTCATTTTCGTACAAATTGCCGTTAAATCTGTAAACGTGACATGATGACGTCATAAAAATGGTGAGTTGACACTAAACACGTAAGAGAATACTGATATGGAAGTTAAAGGGGGGTATAATTGCATAATATTAAACTAGAGCCCCCCAAAATATGTCTCATAAATATAAAATGTCAATTTACATATAATCCATCTCCTTTAATTGCTCTAACCCTAAATCCATTGTCAGAAAGCCAAAAAAAAAAAGACAATTCCCTCTTCTTCTTCACTTCTTTACGCCCCAACCCAACCAACCCACCATCTACCCACGCCGTCCTCCATTCCCACACCATCACCTCCTCTAATCCTGCTCCACGCAACGGCGTCTCCCCCTCCCCTCGCCTCACTGTTCGTCGCCCCTTCCTTCTCTTTGTCAATACCCACGCCATACCCACTCCCATGGCCGCCTCCGCCTCCCCACATTTCAGATCTAGATCTATCCCCCTCCATATATCTCTCTTCTTCATGCATCTCTCGCCTCCTCTGCCGTGTACTCTTTTTGTTTCCCTCCTCACTATCTCCAAATATATCTTCCATAGACCCACTATCGTCACAACTATCTTTCCGAGCTACGTTCAAATTTGGTATAGATAATTGTATTTTTTTTATTTCAGAATATTGAAAATGGTTTTGTAAAATTTGAAATTGTTTATTTGTGTAGTTGGCCTTCATAATCACATGTAAGATTTGCTTGAATAGCTTAACTGATTAATGGTAGGCCAAAATTAATCCCCAAAAAAGAGTGGAAGTTTCGCTGATAACGTCATTTTTGTTTTTATCTAAGAAAGGCGTTTACTAGTAGCTTTCCCATACATATTTCGTTTTTAACTTTTGTTATCAGGTGTTTAGAATTAACGGGTCTCTGTTCTTTAATCTAATATTCTTATTCTTTAATTGACTGCCGACGGAATGAATTAAAGCACCAAAATTTTGATTTTAAGTTACTTGTTGATCGACCAACGGTGTTTGGATGGTAGTGATGGGGCGGCTTGATTGGAGATGCCGGTGGTTTTGCAATGGGAAATGGAGGCTACGTGGTGTGGTTGTTGGAGACGGTGGGCCGATAGGTTGGCAGTGGGACAACAGTGGAATGGAGAAAAAGAAAAAGAAGAGAATGTTTTCTTTTTCAGATCTAGATTTTGGTTTGGGGGAGGGTCAAGTGTGGGGGATGGTGTGAGAGGGTGGCGCTGGCGATGGGTTGTGATGGGGAAGAATGGCGATGGGTGTGGGTGGGCTGAGATGAAGATAGAAATGAAGGAAAAATAAGGATTTTTTTTCTTTACCTTTTTTTTTGTGTGTAATCTGAATTTATTTTTGGGTTAATGAGTTTGTAAGGGAAGAGAAGGGGTGTTTGTAACTTTAACATTTTAATTTTCAAGAATATAGCTTGTTATTTTACAATTTCTCCCATTTTATTTTTTAATCAACAAATTTTGCAAGTCAAAATTCAGCATTTTATGATGTCAGCGTGCCAAATATGAAGATTTAACGGCAATTTGAACGGAAATAAGACAGAAGAACGACATGGTAAACTAAGTACTTAGATTAGATTGAGGACGAAATCGTAAAAAGAAATATTTTAATGACGAATAGGTAAAAATGTTAATAAGTTAGAGACTAACTTGATAGATAATTAACTCGTCCTACCACAAACTACAAACTTTTCATTAGGGTGTACTTTTATAAACTATACACTTTCAAAAATAAAAATATTATAATATTTTTCATTCAGTGGAACCCATTTGTAATGCTCAGTTACTCAAAATAAAAATCAACTTACTATTCTTATCATTTATTTTTTCGCCAAAAATTTATAAAAAACGCGTTTTTTGTTAACTTTAACAAAAAATGTGTTTTTCGTCTTCCTCTATATACGCAACGCAACGCAGTTAACACACACAACATCTCTCTATCCGGAATTACTCTCTCTCCTCTCTCTCTCTCTATACGCAGCCATCGTTCCCAACCTTCTTCCTCAATCACCAATTGTCGGATCCTAATCGCCTTCTTCCTCAGCAATCGCCGGCGACCACCATACACACAACACATAGCTCTCTCTCTTTCTCTCTCTATCCGGAATTACTCTCTCTCTCTCCTCTCTCTCTCTCTCTATACGCAGCCATTGTCGTTCCCAATCTTCTTCCTCAATCACCAATTGCCGGATCCTAATCGCCTTCTTCCTCAGCAATCGCCGGCGACCACCATTCCTCTGTCAAAATCCAATTACCGGCGCCCCTGTTTCCCTCAATCTCCTTACCGTAAAACCCTGTTAACCAATTACATCAAATTTCTCAATCACCAATTACCGGCGGTTGATTTGGGTGTGAGAGAAAGAGAAAGAAAAGTACCTGTTGGAGGAGGGATTCGGCGACTTTGAGCTTGGAGGAACATGGCAGCGTTTGATTTGGGTGTGGAAGTAAAATTGAGGACGGTATTTGGGAGTGAATGTACCAGTTCATTTTAATTCAAGTGCCAGTTTATATGTTGTGGAATGCCAGTACAATTTATTTGGTTTTTGTTTGGGAATTTGAATCAGATAGTTCATGTATTTTTCAATGCCAGTTCATGTAATTTTGAATGCCAGTTTATGTAATTTTGAATGCCAGTTCATGTATTTTTAAATGCCAGTTCATGTAATTTTGAATGCCATGTATTTTTGAATGTCAGTTCATGTAATTTTGAATGCCAGTCCATGTTTTTTTGAATGTCAGTTCATGTTTTTTTGAATATCAGCAAAAATAATTATCAGTGTTTTTGAGTGCCAGTATATGCATTTTTGAGTGCCAGTAAATGTGTTTTTAAATGCCAGTCCATGTATTTTTGAATGCCAGTGCTTGTATTTTTGAGAGCCAGCAAAAATATTAGTGTAACAAAGTGTCGTTGTTGGTGTAACAGAGTGCCAGTGTGAAGAGTGCCAGTTCATGTATTTAAAAGTGCCCGTGTAAAAAGTGCCAGTTTCAGTTTAACAAAGTGCCAGTACCAGTTTACACTGGCACTTTGTTAAACTGGTACTGGCACTTTTTTCGCTGGCACTTTGTTACATATGCACTGGCACTTTGTCACACTGGCAGTTTGTTAAACAGGCGCTGGCATAAACCACAAAATCTGGGGAGAAACGTGTTTCTCCGTCGCTTATGGAGAAACGGGGCTTGTTATGTAGCGCGACATACCTAGCCACAAAAACTGGATATCACTTCATCAGCTTCTGGATATCCAGAAGCTTTGAAAAGGATATCCAGAAGCTTTGAAAAGGATAGCCAGAAGCTTTGGAAAGGATATCCAGAAACCAAATATTTTTTTTGGATATCCTTTACAAAGCTTCTGGATATCCATTTCAAAGCTTTCGGATATCCGTGCTTGTAAAGGATATCCGTAAAATATACTTGGTTTCCTGGATATCCTTTACAAAGCTTCTGGATATCCATTTCAAAGCTTCTGGATATCCAGAAGCTTTGTAAAGGATATCCAGAAACTGGCTACTTACGTCGCGCGACATAATAAGCCCCGTTTCTCCATACGCGACGGAGAAACGCGTTTCTCCCCAGACGCACTCGGCATAAACGGGGGAACCATTAATTACGAAAATGCCACCGTTTATTTTGAACATGGTTGCCAGTAATTACAAAATTGCCACCGTTTATTTTGAAAACACGTTTTTCCTTATCTTAAGAAAAAACTAGTTTTTTATAAGACCAACTCTATTTTTTCTACCACTTTACTTTTTATACTTATAACACTATTTTATTAACGTTAATTCTTAATTTCTGCTTAAATAGTAAATACAGTATATAATTTGTAACGGGCGAAAGGCGTCTAAGTTTGGGGATATCTAATTATCCATGATATTAGTTGACATTGTCCATTTCAAGTTTTCAACTTTAGTAAATTATCCTTAGCCTGATCCATGCTCTTAAGACTAGGCAATTAAGTAAGGTAGACTTATTGGCCCCTTCATGACGCCATTCACGCCCAGCCCACTCTTCTCCTTTTAATTTATATCCGCGTTAGTCACATCATTTTACGTACGTGCCAATTCCAATCCAATCCTCCATTGGAAAACTGAGTCGTCGCTTATCACTAATTCCATCCTTTTCTCTAACTAATTATTAGTCAATATTCAATGTAAACATGCTCATAAACCAACACCCTTCAAATATGAAACTAGGAATGTAACATGAAACCCGAAGAATTGGTCATATACCATAACTATATTATTTTCTTTTGTATAGTATCTTTCCCTTCTTAAATTATTTATTTTTAATATTTAAAACAAATAAAGCTCTATTTCATCATTTATTAACATAAAATATATTGCTTCACCTCATTATCCGTTTTGTTAGCTTTCATCTACCGTCATAAAAAATACACATTTCGCCTTAAATAGTTAACATTAGGTACTAGATTGCCAAAATTGAATCATTAGGACCTAAATTTCAATTCATGTAAAACTTTAGGGTAATAATGTGCTATTTTCCCATTACGTTTAAAATCAGTTTTTCCTAACATTCGAATAATTGAGTGATTTTTCAAAATATTTTTTACTTTTTAAAATGCCAACATGCTTTTAAAAATGTCACCTAGTATATCATTATGTTAGATTTGCAAAGATTATTATTTTGCAAATTTGACAACTAATGAACCAATAATTTTAGTAAGAATTTTAACTCATAAATTGGGGACCATTTAAGATTATTCATTTTACGTAAGGCGAATTGCAATTTGGTAAATTGAGTTTCACACACAATTATAATACGCTACCTGAGAGTTAAAACGTACAATTTGATTCCTTTATTTGTATTTTTCTGCAATTTGGTATAAAAAACTAACAAACCGTTAATTTCTTGACGGAATGGGATACATGTACACGATACATGACTTTTAAAGGTAATTTTTGGTAATTTTATGAGGGCTTGTGTAAAAGTGAGCCAAATACAAATTATTGAATGACAATTTGCCCAAATATTTATTATTATTATTATTATTTATCATAACGTAAATGTATATAATTTTAAGAAGTTATGATTATTATTATTTTCAATGAAAATTTTCGTTAATAAACAATAAATTATAAACAAATCATATATCGTAAACTCTTTTAATATGCAATATATTAAAAAATATTTTAGAACCAAAGAAAGAAAAATAAAATAAGAAAAATAGATAGAAAAACAATAAAAAAACAAAAAATTTTGGGAGAGACCTGTTTCTCCATAAGTTATAAAAAATCTTGTTTTTAAATATATCGACTTGGTGTTTTAAAGTCTAAGCTCACTGTTTTAAGGCTTAAACTCGCTATTTTATTTTCTAGCTTAAACTCATTGTTTTAACTATTTTATTTTCTAGGTATTTTAAGGCCTAAACTCAATGTTTTAAGGTCTAAACTCGATATTTTTAAGGATAAAAGTGAATTTTTTATAACTTATAAAGAAACATGTTTTCCCTAAAACTTACTCATATAAAAGAAAGACAAGAAAGAAAACAAAAACACCCATTTCTTCTTTCCCAAATCTCAAATCCCCTATCTCGTTTCCCCCCACTCTCTACTACCCTTTCCCCTTCATCTAATCAATTCACTTCGATCGTTGTACTCTAAAACTATCGCCAACTTCTCTAGTTCTCCTAACCTCCACCCTCACTCTATTGTCAATCAACTCTGTCGCTGACCTCCATCATCATCCACCCCGCTTGTCCTGTCACTAAAAGCATCACACCATTGCAGTCACCACCAACAACACAAATCACTAAGATGTATACTCTCTCCATTCCGGAGAAATGCGCACAAAATTGCTTGACACAAGAATTAAGGTAAAAGGTGAAAAAGGTGATGTGTTGTGAGTGTAGATGGTTGGGTAGGAGAGAGAAAGTGAAGTTAATGGGTAATTGAGCAAAAAATGTCACATTATACCCTAAATTGCCAAAATTGAAATGTCAGAATTGGTACCCCTCCGTGGATTTTAGGCCCTATTTTGTAAGTTTTCCTTATTTATAAGTGTGTGATTTACAAAGGTATGCAATTACGGTAATACAATAAATGTAAGAAAGTAATATTATTTTTTTCACATGAATTAATGAAAAAAACTATTTTTAATTATAATTTTTTCATTGATTTTAGAAGTTAAATAATTTTTTTTAAAAAAAATATTTTCTTAATGATAAAAATGTTGCGGTGAACAAAAAATTTGGTTCACCGCGACAGAGTGCGAGTTTCGTGAACGAAATTTCACTCGGTCACCATATTAGGTCACATTGTGTTATGATATATGGGATCTCCTAATTTAATTAGGAGATTTGATTCCTTTTATTTATGGTTACTAGTTTATTTACTTGTTGCACACTTAATTTTTTAGAATCCTTTAGAATCCCTTTCTAAATAGTTTCTGTTTAATGTACTATATATTTCATGAGATCAATAAAATAGCCAAGATTTGAAACCCTAAATAACTTTTTTTTTTGATACCCAGGTTCCCAGCTTCATCGGACTAATCCTGGACCACCAGCTACCGGCTCCTCAGTGTTCTGGCGGAGGTAAATCGCGGGATATGCCTATGTAGTCAGGGTGGCAGCACCCCTTATACTCCTGGCCCCAAGGGAGCCCTCCTACAAGGCAATTACATGGCTGCTCCACATCACCAATGAATTGGCTGTTCTACATCACCAAATGGCTGCTCCACATCACCAATGAATTGGCTGCTCCACATCACCAAATGGCTGCTCCACAACACCAATAGATTGGCTGCTCCACAACACCAAGAAATTGCCAAGATTTGAACTCCCCACGCTGAGGTTGCAAGCCCAGCAATGCTGCTTCCTTAACTGCACGGATGTGCCCCGGGAGGCTCCTAAGGACCCTGAAACCCATGGTATAAATTAACCACAAAGATTCCCCCCCAGGTGAATCGAACCCGCGACCTCCACGAAGGAAAGTCGCTTAAGATACCACAAGGCCAAGGCCTATTAGGTCCCTAAATAACTTTCTTCCTACTATGTTGAATTGCTTTTGGTTTAACATGGTATCAGTTGGTTTTTTCTAAACAACGATCATCATCATGACCGAGTCCAGCCAACCAAACCTTTCTCTGCCACCATAAATTGAATTAAACTCTTCCTTCCTCCTTGGACCGCATGAACAGACAGGTGATTTATAACCCCTACACGAATTCGTGGTGATAATTATGATGATTGGGTCGGAGACATTCAAACGGCTTTAGAGGTGCGTCGAAAGTTCGGTCTTTTTGATGGCTCCATCACAACTTTTTCTCCTTCGTGCACCGAATTAGATGGACTACGATTCATGCTATGATCATCTCATGGTTTATGAATACGATTGATCCTGAGGTAAAGGCTTCTCTTTAAATATCGAGCTGCTAAACGATTGTAAGACATATTAAAGTCAAAATTTTCTTTAGTGAATGTTCCTAAAATTCAACAACGCAAAGCCTCAACTACTAAATGTGAACAAACGAAGACTACGCTTGTATATGTATTTTGGTAAATTAACCGTCTTGTGAGAAGAACTTCATCTTCATTAACCAATCATCACTTGTGATTGTTGCACTAGTTGCACGATGGTTCGCAAACACTAATTCAGGCGTGAAAACAACATGCTCCATCAATTTCTTATGGGCCTTTATTCTGATTATCACGCTTAGACACGCACTAATATTATGTCTCAATACTCGTTGCCTTCTTTAGATATGGCTTATCAATTGGTAGCCTAGAATGAGCATGTTCGGCTGGCTTATTGGTGCATGAAGAACCACAAGATGTCATTAGTTTTTCTCTTCGATCGGGTGGTTAAGGGCGTGGAAAATTGGTGCGCCAAGATAAATCACACTTGAGTTGCAGTCATTGTAAGAAGTTCGACCATGACATAAGTCAATGTTTTTGAAATCATTGGCTACCCGGAATGGTGGGGCGATGATGGAAAATCTGATGGAGGAAGTAGAAGAGGCAAGGATGTTTTCTAGGGGGCTGAACGAGGAAAGAATGATCCAGTTCGAGCAAATGCAGCAGCCAACATCAGATGTGTTCGGTCTGATATTCCCACATATGTCTCAACAAAACAACTGTTGGCATATCTCGTTTTTCTGTAGGAGCATCTATTGCAGGAGTAGTTTCCAGCAGTGGTGCCACTCAAAAAACATTCTCGGCTGAACAATGGAAGGATCTTGTTGGTTTTCTTGCTAATAGTAGACTTTCAGATGATTGTTTGAATGGTATGTTTGATAATTCTGTATGGATACTTGATACAGGAGCTTCTGATCATGTAACTAGTAGTATGACTCAATAATGTCACGTTAGTGATATTCTTGTTTGTGAAGTTGGTCTCTCTAATGGGGACTATGTCATCGCAACGAAAAAGAGGTTCGTGGTGTTTTTAGACTAAATAACTCTTCATAGTATTCTTTTTGTGCCCACTTTAAGTTACAATTTAATTTCGGTTTCACAATAAAATGATGATATGCAATGTATTGTCCAACTTAACTCTCATATGTGTGTTATACATGACCCGTTGAGGGACTTGATTGGGACGAGTGTTAGACGAGATGAACCCTACTACTCCAAAGGAGCGGATACAATGCATCAGATTTAAGTGAATGGAGTAACATCTACCTTGGAGTTTGGCATAATAGATCAGAACATTCGTCTAAAAGAATAGTAAAGTTACTCCCCCTGTTAGTGATTCTAAGTGTAGTATCAATAAAGCTTGTGAGGTATGATTTCGTGCAAAATAAAATAGAGACAAATTTTTGTGAATTACAATAGGTCTACTAGAATTTCTGAATATATACATTGTGATTTATGGGGATTTTATAGACATACTTCTTCTTGTGGTGCACATTATTTATTTAATATCGTTGATGATTATTCTCGTGCATCTATTTGTTGGTTGACAAAACTAAAGTATTTCAAGTTTTATGTCCTTTATTACTATGGTATATCGCAATTTAATTAAAAGATTAAGATTGTGCAAAGTGATAATGGTACTGAGTCGAGGTGTTTATTGGATTTTTTTTTCTGCCACGTGAATTTTCTTTAAAACATCTTGTGTTGGAACTCCTCGAAAAAATGGGAGAGTTGAAAGAAAACACCAACACATTTTGAATGTAGCAAGGGCTTTAAGGTTCCAAGCCAACCTCCCAATTTATTTTTTTGGGAGAGGTCATTCTTGCTTCTGCCTACTTAATTAGTCGAACCCCATCTCCCTTGTTAAATAAAAAAAAATATGAGATTCTATTTGGAAACCCCCTTATTATAATATCATTTGAGTATTTAGTTATTTATGTTTTGCTCACAATAAAAAAGAAGGAGGTGATAAATTTGCTAGTCGAAGTCAAAAGTGTATATTTTGGGGGTATCCCTTTGAAAAAAGGGATGAAAACTCTTTGACCTAGAAAGTAAAGTTTTTTTTTTTTTTTTTTTGTCTTTTAAAGATGTTAAATTTTTTGAGGACATTTTTCCTTTTAAAGAACCTAAAATGGTGAACATTGTTCCTGAGCATATTCCTGACTTGAATGGGGAGATCGAATTATATTTTTCCGATTATGACTTCCCGAAAACCCCAGCTCGTTGTGCAGCAGGATGTTTAGACATCTGCCGCCACATTTGCCAGCACATCTACAGCTCCATCTCCAATGAAAATCGTGGATAATGATAACTTGGATCCTGTTCTTGATAATCAACCTACTGAACTAGGTAGGGGAATGCGTGAGAAGCTTCTTTCGGTTCATCGTCGTGACTATGTGGTTCACACGATCGATGCTAAAAATCCATCTCTCATCACACCCTCTCCACAACTTCTCTTAGTTTCTCCTTACCCTATAACACATTATATGGACTGTGACAATTTCTCTCTGCAACACCGAAATTTTCTTGCAACACTAACTTTGGGCAAAGAGCCAAAGTCCTTTCATGAAGCCACGATAGATGAAGGGTGGAAACATTCAATGCAAGAAGAAATAAGCCTTAGAAGATAATGGCACTTGGACCCTGGGGCTCTACCACCAAGCAAAAGGGCACTGGGAAATTAGTAAGTTTATCGAATCAAATATCGTTCTGACGAAAATATTAAAGTCTCGGTTAGTGGTCTTCAGAAATAATAAAAATGAGGGAATTGATTATGTTGAAACATATGCTCCAGTTGCAAAAATGGTGACTATCCGTGCCTTCCTCGCAGTTGTTGCTTCTAAAAATTAGGAATTTCATCAGATGGACATTCACAATGCCTTCTTACACGGAGATTGAAATTGTCACGACTTGAATCACAAGTGATATCCAAGGTGATAACAACACCAACGACAGCACTTGGGATAGCACACACACACTTTGAAAATAAAATAATTTTGTAAAAGAGTTTGCAGCGGAATAATAATACCAAAATTGTTTTTCTCAAGTTATATAAATATAACTTGAGAGTGCCTCTTAGGCAAGACTTTATAATCACTATAAATGAATTTACAAAGCTGAAAGTTCCCTATAGCTATATCTATTTTGAGCTCTATGGAACAAGAGATAAAGAACGGAATCCTATCCTAGCCTTTACACACCTTGATACCAAAGTAATCAAGTTCGAAATTACAAGGGAGAAAGGATTAAAAAGAACCAAACAAAGATCTCTATCTCTAAGCTTTTCGAAGGTGTGAATGTGATGATGTAATTGGAATATCTTCAAATGAAACCTTTCAAGCTTATTTATAGTCTTCAAATACTTGAAGGCTACTCAATTAACAGCCTTGGGGCTGGTCTTGCACGTGGAGGAAGTATAGGGAGAGTGGGTGAAGTTGTTCCACAATTCTAGCTCCCATTTCCTCAATTTTAGCAACCAAGTTGATTTATCCTCAAGCCAAGCTTCCACGCCTTGTACTCCCTTGCTTTATCAACCTTGTACTTCGTCTATAACTCAGCAACAACCCTTGACCAAGTCTTCACACGTTTTGTTGTTGTTTGCCCAAGTTACGAATTAATACATAAAATGTATAAATTCTTTTCTTCCAATTTCCACACGTGTCTAGCTCCTTCTTTGATGCTATTGCACTCTGAAATATAAACACAAACCATAGACTATACAGAGTTTATTAGCACATTAGTCCATTAAATAATAAACAAGAAATATACAACTATATAATTTTCAGTTCAGGAAATCATCTACGATATTCTTTGATGCTATTGCACTCTGAAATATAAACAAAAACCATAGACTATACAGAGTTTATTAGCACATTAGTCCATTAAATAATAAACAAGAAATATACAACTATATAATTTTCAGTTCAGGAAATCATCTACGATATAACCTGCAGTTTACACTAACAATCTCCCCCTTAGTTGGATATTTCTTTCCAAACTCAATGTGTTGCTGTCCTGTAGGATTAGTTTATATACAAATGAACAGAGCATAGAACACAATATAATATCTCCACAAGAAATTAACTCCCCCTTAATCAAGGAGCTAATCACAGACAATGATTAATCATATATAACTAATTTATTTCAAACTTTAAAAAGTTTTCAAAATAAACTAAGTTAACATAAAAAACCATAAACCATTGTAGCAAAATATCATCCAAAACTAGCAAAAACAACCTAGCAGTTTAAGTTATAAACAAACCAACTAAAGTGTTTTAGCAAACCAATATAAACAGAAAAAGAAAATTGTTTAGAGAACCACCAACATCACCAAAATAAAAGAAATTGTTTTTAGATCACCACCAAATCAGTCACCCATGTGATAGCGGCAACATCAACCTTCAGGTTTGTCAACCTTCAGGTTCAGCTTTCTCTGCAGTAGCACCAGCTCCAGAAGTTCCAGCAGCAGCAGATCCTCCCCCTGTTTGGGAAGAAATTTCATCAATAAAAGCATCTGTAACCTGCTTAAGTTTAGCCCATCCCTCAGCAAGTTCTCCCATTGCACTTGACTGTTTGTGCAGGAAGTTAATCACTGTTGCCTTTGGGATTGATGGTCCAGAGTTGCCCAAAAGGTTCATCATGTTGGTCAGAATACTTACAGCATCGGTTCTGCAAAAGTATTAGGGGCAACACACAGGAAGCACTTGGGGTATCACGTGAGATAGCCTTGGGAAGAAGCAGGGAGCTGTTTCATCAGATTTGTTCCAAGGGAGATCTTTTGTATACCTTTTGTCCTTTTTCAGTTGTTGATCAATGGTATAATACTCAGGTTCAGTGGTGAAAACATCAGAGGCTTCAATGGGCAAGGATTGAAATACCAAAACTTTGAAGATTAGAGAAGGATAGGAGAAAAAGCTAATGTTCACTTCCTTTTTTCTACCCCATGAAGCTAAGTGGTTGAACACTAATCTTCCAAAGTTAATCCTTAAATTCTTACCCAATCTATACAACACATTCGCATGCTCCAATGTCACAATAGGTTCATTAGTTGTAGGAAGCCAATTGAATATGCACAATTTGTGAAGCACAGTATAGAGAAGATAGCCTAGAAGCATGAAGTTTCTCTTTCAAAGGCCGGGGCTGGAGTTTGTTGTGAGTGAGCAATTTTACCATTTCATCTCTATTGACCCTAATGCTCTCATCATCTACATTAGGGAGGCCTAAAACTTTGTTAATTAGGGGTGGAGTAAAAGAATAGACTTTTCCCTAACAAACACTTTTCCATATTTTGCGAGACCCTTCATCATCGAATGAGCATGCAAATTGGCAAAGAAATTGCGAATGACACTCTCAACAAACACAGATGCATGATTATTAGCATTAATAAAATTTATGTCCTTCAAAAACTGAACCACTACTTCCTTTTCCAACTGACCCTCATCAATGTGCTTTTCTTTTAAAAATCTCTTACTCAAATTATTTAACCAAGATTCCATATTTTCTTTCTTATAATATTCGGAGAGTAAGAAAAGGTTTTGGAAAAGCCTTATCCTCTTCAGATTCGAATAACCTCATCACCGGAATTATCACTAGAGGAATGTTTATGAACGAGAGGAGGGGCAAGTGTTACCTCGGATGATATCTTCTTCTTGCTAGCACCTTTGGTAGCACTCACGGTTGCTTTGCCCTTGCCCTTCTTTTCGAAAATCAGAGAGGGTCTCCTCCTCATCACCATCTACCCAAGCATCAAATGAGTCCACAGAAGGCTCCTTCTCCTTGTTTGCATCAAAGTTCTCGTCACTCACATGGGGTGAGGACACATCAAGAGAGCTTTCTGAGACTTCAACCGGATCAGAGGTGGTATTTGAAGTTGCCTTGGACCTGATTGACCTAATGCGGTTGGAAGACCTCCTTTTTGCAACTTGAGGAGACAGCTTGGAAGTTGGGGCTTTCCTCTTTCTCTTTGGCTCGGCTGGAATGAGAGTTACCTTAGGGATTCCATGTTCAAACGAGGCAACAGGGGCAGTGGCTGGAACAATCGCCATTGTAGGTGGAGAAGAGCTTGGAGTGATCATTGGAGAAGTTTCCATGGCCACACGAGAAGCCACGGATGGAGCAATGCTAGGTGATATGTCCATTTGGTCCGTGTGAGAAGGTTCGGTATTAGCTTTGGATGGAGAGGCCATGGAGAATTTTGGGAATTTTTGAGATGGAATTTGACCTAGGTTGAGAAAGACGAAGACGCTGGAACGGGGTTTAAAGAGGTAGAGGGAGTAACGGTTAATTAGGGATAATAGGAGAGTTAGAGAAAAATTAGGAATTAAAGAGAGAGAAATGGATGGGGAACATCTAATTAAATTGATTTGACACTTTAAACTTACCCTATCCCATCTAACCCTTAAAAAAGCTCACCTTTATCCCTATCCACTCATTAACAATAAACCCTAACCACACAAAATTTTTAAAACCCCAAGAATAAAACAACACGGTTGAATTTTTTATTTTTTTTTTAAGTAAAAACGAAAAAAAATTAAATTAAGTAAACAAAATATTTTATAACTAAGCCCAAAGCATTATATGCACAAATCAAAATAAATATGAGTTAGTTACTCAACAAAGTTTACCAAAAAATAAAGGAAACTTGTTGAAGACGTTTTCAAAATCGTAACCTCTTTAATTAAAAAGACTTTCAGATTTTGAGAAATTAATCAACAATATTTCAAAAATAATAAAAAAAAATATAGCACACACTAATGTGTTAAGGCAATGATGGTAACACGTAGGATAACACATGTGATATAAATCCCCTTGATAAATATTTTCATTTTTAAACACTTCTGACATAACAAGCTGAGCATTTTTAGACACTTAAGGCATAACAAGCTGAGCATTTTTCATGCACTTTAGGCATTATAAGCCTATATTCTTTTTAAGTACATTGCTTGTTAATCACGTATCAATACACTTCTTTAAACAAGAAAGCATCGTAGTAACGAGCTCCGTGCTTCGAGTTTGTATTTCAAGTGTAAAGATAAAGTGAGTTTATGCCTTTCAAGTAGGGTACACTGTAGTAGCGAACTCCATGTCCCTAATACTCAGCATAACTCACCTCATACATTCTCATTGACAAGAGTACATCGTTGCAGCAAACACCGTGCCCCAAGCTCGAGAGAATAGTATGGATAAAATGCCTTTGCCTTTTATTTATCAAAAAGAAAAGATTAGTGACTTTGTCACTTTAAGCATATGAAGGGGAGTGATATCACACATGATAACCTAAGTAATAACCTACCATAACAAAAAGGTCAGCATGTGCCACGGTTAGAACTAAGCTAACCAGATTAAACAAATAATAATGCATTTTTTTTTAAAATAAATAAATAAAGAGAAAAAATACACTAATATACAAGTGTTACCCTGAGTGATAACATCACCTGGGGTAGCACAGACAAACAGACTTAGAGATTACAAAGACCAAGAGATCTTTTCAAACTAGAAAATCTCTCGTGATCTAAGGCCTTGGTAAAGATATCAGCCAGTTGATACTTAGTATCAATATGATCAATGTTAATTAGGCCTTTATCTACCATATCTCTAAGGAAATGATGACGTATGTCAATGTGCTTAGTACGGGAATGTTGAACAGGGTTTTTTGAAATGTTGATAGCACTCGAGGTTATCACGGTACATAGTCAAAGAATTACTCTCTAGACCATAGTCATCTAGCATATGTTTTAGCCAAATAAGTTGTGAGCAACAACTACCGGTATGACATACTCGGACTCATTTGTGGAAAGAGAGACACAATTTTGTTTACGACTATACCATGAAACTAAATTGTTACCCAAGTAAAAACACCCCCCACTAGTACTCTCCTATCATCCCATATCCCGCCCAATCCGAGTCACTAAAGCCTACCAAATTGGTATTAGTATCCTTACTAAACCAAATCCCTAATTCACTTGTTCCTGAGACATATTTAATTATCTTTTTGACATAATTAAGGTGAGAGACTTTAGGATTGGCTTGATAACGTGCACAAACACACACGCTGAACATGATATCAGGACGACTAGAAGTGAGATAGAGAAGGCTACCTATCATAGAACGATATAGAGTAGGATCAACATCCTCACCTACTTGGTCTCTACCAAGTTTGAGAGAAGAACACATAGGGATTTTTGAACTTTTTGCTCCTTCCAACCCAAACCTTTTTACTAGGCTCTTTGCATACTTGCTTTGTGAAATGAATATTCCTTCATTTGATTGTTTCACCTGCAAGCCTAGAAAGAATGTTAACTCACCAATCATGCTCATTTCAAATGTTGATGTCATAGCCTCTACAAAATCTTTTAAACATGTTTGAGAAGTAGAGCCATAGACTATGTCATCAACATAGATTTGAACAATGACTATTTCTTTGCCATGCCTTAGGATAAATAAGGTCCTATCTGCTTCACCTCTTGAAAAACCATATTCAAGTAAGAAAGAGGTTAAGCGACCATACCATGCACGTGGAGCTTGTTTCAAGCCATATAAGGCTTTATCAAGTCTATACACATGGTTTGGTAGATGAGGATCTTCAAATCCTTTTGGTTGTTCAACAAAAACTTCTTCTTTTAAATAACCATTTAAAAAGGCAGCTTTAACATCCATTTGAAACAAAGTAATTTTTAGAAAACAAGCTATAGCCAAGAGGAGTCTTATGGATTCTATTCTAGCAACGGGAGCAAAGGTCTCATCAAAGTCAACACCTTCAATTTGGGTGTAACCTTGAGCTACGAGACGAGCTTTGTTCCTTATAATATTTCCTTGCTCATCTGATTTATTCTTGAAAATCCATTTTGTACCAATTACATTTGTATTAATGGGACGTGGTACTAAACACCAAACTTCATTACGAGCAAATTGTTCAAGTTCCTCTTGCATGGCATGTATCCAAAAATTATCTTTTAAAGCTTGAAATATTTTTGGGTTCTAAAGAAGAGACAAAACGGGAATATTTTACCTTGTGGTATGTGGTGGACATGCACACATACCTTGCCATTTCACGGTTACTAAAGTGTCCTTTATTCCTTGTTCGTACCCCTTCACTTGCTTCTCCAATGATTTGAGATGAAGGATGATCTCTTCGATCCTAGGCGGGTGGATCCCTTCTCAAATCTTCATGCACATGAGCATCATCATCATTGTTCCTCCTTTTCGATTCTTTGGACAGGTCTTGGGTGATACCGGAGATGCTATCCCTTCGGTGGCAACACTTGGGCCGGCACACAGGGTATCACTTACTTGATTTTGATTCTCCAGTTCTTCCACCAATATTAATGGAGATTCTGTACTCCATCACCTGTAACACTTGCTAAATCATCAAAAACAACGTTAATTGATTCTGAATGGTTTTTAACCTAAGGTTATAAACCCTATATGCTCATTGTCCTGAGCATACCCAAGAAATATAGCCTTATCACTTTTAGAGTCAAATTTAGCTAAGTAATCCCGATCATTTTAGAACATAACACACACACCCAAATGTATGAAAATAATGAACCTTTGGTATCCTACCATTCAAAATTTCATAAGGTGTCATTCTAGTACCAGGTCTTAGAAAAACTCTATTGGCCGTGTGACAAGGCTGTGTTTAAGGCCTCGGCCCAAAATCTCTTTGAAATTCTTTTTGAAAACAACATCACACGTGCCATCTCAAGTAAGGTCCTATTTTTCCTTTCGGCCACCCCATTTTGTTGAGGTGTTTTAGGAGAGAAAACTCATGTTTAATTCCTTTTAATTCACAAAAAGTAAAGAACAATGAATTATCAAACTCCGTTCCATGATCGGACCTTATTCGCATGATAAGAGCGAGAAAACATGTTTTTGATTTTAGCATGTAAGACCTTAAACTTTTCAAAAGTTTCGATTTTTCTTTTAAAAAATATACCCAAGTAAATCTAGAAAAATCATCAACTATTACAAAAGTATATTTCTTACCTCCTAAGCTGTCTACCTCAAGCTGGACCCATTAAATCCATATGCATTAATTGAAAACGGTGCGTTGTCCCGAATACTCCTCATTATGTTGGGTAGCACTATGGGTAGCACGTGTTTGTTTACCCTTTAGACAATCTTCACATATGATTTTCGTACTTATGTCCGAGGACTAGGTATACCTCTTATAGCTTCGGCATTTATGAGTTTCACAATGTTACGAAAATGGACATGACCCAACTTTTGATGCCATAAGGTAGCATCATCAACCCTCACGAGAATGACACACTTGTTTATCCTCAACAAGATAACGGTTGTTACTTGATCTAGTACCGGTCATAACACAGTTATTGGTACAATCAAAGACTTCACAAGTGTTTTTATTGAATTTTACTTCAAGGTTGTCATCACAAAGTTGGCTAATACTAATTAAATTAGTTACCGGTCCATCAACATGCAAAACATTTTTCAAAGCGGGAAATCCAGGTACATTTGATACGCCTTTTCCTACTATATTACTCTTGCCACCACCACCATATGTTACACTACCACCTTGAGTAGGTTCATATTCCTTTAAAAACATTTTTGTTCCTGTCATATGACGAGAACAACCACTATCAAAATACCATGAACCTTCAACATTAGTTTTTAAGGCGGTGCATACAACATCACATATCGAGATTGGACTTAGGTTTCCACACTTTCCTACTTTGATAACTTTTCTTCGGCGACGGTGATATCGACGTGCTAGGCAACACTTCGGGTATCACACGGGAGGCTAATTTGTTTCTTTAAGAGAGTTTTACAATCATTTTTCAAATGTCCAGTAGAGTAACAGTAGTTACATATTTTTACCTTGTCAGAAGACTTATCAGAAGATATAAATTCAACATGATCTCTTTCTTTAACAAAAACTAACTTATCTTCTGTATTAGACAAAGTAGATGTAATAGCATTTAAAGACTCTTGAAAACCCATACTGCCTTGAGTGGTTTGGACAACCCAAGAATTGCATCTAACTTGGTAGAACTCGTGTTGAGTTTCTTGAATGTTGTCTCGGCAAGAGTAAGTTTGCTCTTGACTTTGTCCGGCTCCACATCTTTCTTTGTGAGTTGAACTTCCAATCTAGTCAAGCCATCGATCGGGTCTTGAACCTCTTTGGACAAAGAGATCACCTTCTTGTTCTCTTTCTTCCATTCGTCCACCAATTCTTTGCATAGGTTCTTAAGACCACAAATGAGTTCATCCTTCTTGAACTCCTTACTTTGTTCACCCTCTTGTGAACTACTGCATCCATGTTAACAGAACCCACAAAACAAACAACATTTATCAAATTTAAATCTGTATACTGTTGGATGATATCGCGGGTGCTATCCCACTTTGGATATCACACGGGGTATCAGCAGAGAATCCAGTCACAATTTGTGACCACCATTCTTGTTTGATGCTGAGATCTTGATTGATTGGTCTCCTCATCTTCATTGTCACTGAGAGAAACCCATAGGTTCTTTCCCATCTTCCTTAGAGTGTTAGCACACTCATTTGAGTAATGACCCCATCCGGAGCAAGCATGACATTGGATTGATTCAAGGTATTTTGGATCAGATCTGGATGGATCTGATGATGCTCTCCTTATGGGACCACCTTTCTGAGTAGATGGAAATGTCCTCTTGGGCATTGAATTGTACACCTTGGTTTGTTGCTCTTTAGCCTTCACCTGCACATTTTCTTTGTTAAATTTTCTCACCATTGAGTTATACTTCCTAGCAAGTAAGGCAACACTGGCATCTTCACCTAATTCCTCAAAAATTTCGTCATCCTCATTAGTTGAACCACTAGAGGATTGAACTTTTAAAGCAACACTCTTGCCTTTAGAAGCTTCACTTTGCTCAGCAAGGTTTGACTCAAAATTTTTTAAAATGCTCATTAAGGAATTGATGTCCATAGTGGAAAGGTTGTGAGCCTCTTCTATAGATGAAACCTTTATATTAAAACGCTCAGGGAGAGTTCTAATAGCCTTTGAAACCAATTGTTTGTTTGTAAAGGTTCACCTAAAAGTTGACACTCATTAGCAATGTCAAACAATTTTTCAAAATAAGAGGAGATGGTATCACTTTCACCCATTCTCAACCTTTCAAATTTGCCAGTAAGACCTCTAAGTTTGTTTTCACGCACACTAGAATCACCTTCACAAAACCTTTGTAAAATGTCCCAAGCTTCTTGAGCTGTGGAACTATTTTGAATAAGTTTAAAAATATGCATGTCAACCCACTCAAAGATAGCATTAAGAGCTTTCTCATTATAGTTAGCTAGGGTGATCTCTTCATTAGTCCACTCGCCTTCGGGTTTAACACAGAATATCACCATCCTCATCAGGAGGTAAAAGTGGAAGAGAGTACCCATTAACTATAGATCGCCATGCTAGAAGATCAATTGATTTGATATGCGAGCGAAGACGAATTTTCCAATATGCATAATTCGAACCATCTAAAACAGGAAGACGTTTTTTATTGGGATTTGCAAGATCAAAAGCCATGACACCTAGACCAAGCACTTAGTAACGTCAAGTGACCTGCTCTGATACCAATTGAAATTGTCACGACTTGAATCACAAGTGATATCCAAGGTGATAACAACACCAACGACAGCACTTGGGATAGCACACACACACACTTCGAAAATAAAACAATTTTATAAAAGAGTTTGCAGCGGAATAATAATACCAAAATTGTTTTTCTCAAGTTATATAAATATAACTTGAGAGTGCCTCTTAGGCAAGACTTTATAATCACTATAAATGAATTTACAAAGCCGAAAGTTCCCTATAGCTATATCTATTTTGAGCTCTATGGAACAAGAGATAAAGAACGGAATCCTATCCTAGCCTTCACACACCTTGATACCAAAGTAATCAAGTGCGAAATTACAAGGTAGAAAGGATTAAAAAGAATCAAACAAATATCTCTATCTCTAAGCTTTTCGAAGGTGTGAATGTGATGATGTAATTGGCATATCTTCAAATGAAACCTTCCAAGCTTATTTATAGTCTTCAAATACTTGAAGGCTACTCAATTAACAGCCTTGGGGCTGGTCTTGCACGTGGAGGAAGTATAGGGAGAGTGGGTGAAGTTGTTCCACAATTCTAGCTCCCATTTCCTCAATTTTAGCAACCAAGTTGATTTATCCTCAAGCCAAGCTTCCACGCCTTGTACTCCCTTGCTTTATCAACCTTGTACTTCGTCTATAACTCAGCAACAACCCTTGACCAAGTCTTCACACGTTTTGTTGTTGTTTGCCCAAGTTACGAATTAATACATAAAATGTATAAATTCTTTTCTTCCAATTTCCATACGTGTCTAGCTCCTTCTTTGATGCTATTGCACTCTGAAATATAAACACAAACCATAGACTATACAGAGTTTATTAGCACATTAGTCCATTAAATAATAAACAAGAAATATACAACTATATAATTTTCAGTCCAGGAAATCATCTGCGATATCACCTGGACTTTTGGGAAATCATCTACGATATCACCTGCAGTTTACACTAACATATTCATATATACTGTGGTTTATACGGTGACCGCGGTATATAATAATTATAAACCGCGAAATGAATTTCCCCAAAATTCCCTCTCTTTGTTCCCAAAATTCCCTCTCTTTATTTGAGCAAAAAACAGAAAGAAATAGATTTCCGGCGACCAGTGAAGACGGCGACCAATCCAGTGTTTGATTCTCAAACATTAACGTCAACCGACGGTGAAGACGGATCCGCCGGTGACCAGTGAAGATGGTGAACAAACACAAGAGTTTCTTCTTCTTCTTCCACCTCTCCCCTCTTCAATTTTTAGGGTTCGGACCTTCACATCTCTCTCCTCCATCCCTAATTGCTCACTGTAAGATTCCAAAAATCTCCCTCTACCTCTTCAATTCCCTGTTTGTTTCTTCACTGATTGTGTTTATTTATTCATGTATGTACTAATTTTTTTACTGCTCTTTTTTGTGCTTTTTTATATTTAATTTTTCCTTATGTTACTATTTATCCGTATAAAGCTTTGATTTGACTAATATTATGTTTTTTGGATTAAATCTTATGATATTTTTGCAGTTGGATGTCTCTTTACATGGGATTGAGCTAATTTTGGGCTTTATCATCTTTTTATTTTTGTAATAGTGTAAGATTTTTATGATGTTGTTGATTAATTTGGTAGAATTGAGAAGAGTAAAATTGAAGGATTTGGCTTGGTTTTCATGCTTTGTGATACGGATATGCAGTTTCTCATTTCTGTATACATTCATGTATGTGTCTGTGATTCATGAGGTTTAAGCTCTACATTGGTTGGATCTGTGAGTTTCTATGTAGAAATGTGTGATTTTGCATATGAATTTGTTAGTCCTTGGGTTAAATTGAGGCAAAAATTAGTTTGTGTGTATGTGTGTTTGTGGTGTAACTATACCACTGAGTCACTCCGTTAGGAACAAATCTTGGTTGGAAGTATTGTTTATTAAATGATTCATTTGACATAGAGTTGAGCTTGTATGTTCTTGGATTTGGGGGATTACAGTTACATTATTGTAGATTTAAATGGTTGATTAATGTTTTGAAGGAGGATTGGGCTTAATGTCTCTGTCTCTGGAAGTTAACGGTAGGTTGAGCATTTAAATGGAAGGGGAGGGGGTGTTCATCACAGTGAGTGTTGCATTGACTTTATAAACGAAACCCTTTGATTATATATCATTTACCTAGTGAGAGAACGAATGAATGTTGTCACGTTACATATTATTACGTTACATATTATTAGCATCTCAATAGGGGGGCTTGTGAGAGAACGAATGAATGTTGTCATTGGGTTATAGTATATCATGATGGGCCTAAGCTCGACTACTAGGCTAGGCTCCAACAATGTATAATATCTATCTAGCCAACATCCTTCCATTTTTGGATCTGATTTACCATGGTCATCCCGTTCACCCTTTCTTTAATACGGAAGTCATCAGTGACAACAACAAAGCCTTATACTAAAATAATTTGGGGTCGACTAACATGAATCCTCATATGTTATCATACATGCATCTTAACATTACCTACTAAGTATTTACTATGTTTATGAGTTTATTTTTATTCTAAAATTTGTGTCTCTCGTTCTTATATATAGGTTGTATTTTAATGTTAAAAATATCAAGTCATATATGGACAAAAGTTGGATTGATTTGGGTAACCGGATTTCAAATGAGTATATGTCTGGGATTGACAACTTCCTCGACTTTGCATTCTCAAAAAAGTCTCTTGGTGCTAAAAAAATATATTGTCCTTATAATACACATGACATTAACTTCTTGATTGTGTAAAAGATAATAGAGGGTTACAATCAATTTTCTTTTTCGAAAGGTTGTTTTGTGTAAGAATTCATTTTTTTGGTGATATCGATATTTAGGTTCATTTCAGCATCGCATATTTATTTGGCTGAATGATGATTATTTACATATATATACAGGAGCTTCTGGCATTTCAGTCTGGCATATTTATTTGGCTGAATGATTCAATTGATTCAGTGAGGAGTGTTTATGGCGGCCCTGTCATCCGCCATAAATAACTTCAGGTAAGGAGTATTTACGGCGGCCCAATTATCCGCCGTAAATAGTGTCGTTCTTGTACTGTGAGGCGGCAGCTTCAGTTTCCTCCAGGCGGCCGCATCAAATTGTAAAAACGTAGGGTGACTTTCTGGTCGCGAGGCGCCAGCCTCACCTTCCCCCAGGCGTCCGCCTCATATGGTAATTGTATTTCCTCATATACGGCGGCAATATATCCACCGTATTTAAACTTCATCACATACGGCAGCTATATGTCCGCCGTATATGTATTTCATTATATACGTATTTGTATTTAATCATATATGGCGGTGCTACATCCGCCGAATATGTATTTAATTATATACGGCGGCTCTATATCCGCCGTATTTGTATTTACGGCGGTAAAATTCGCCGTAAATACAAATGCGACGCTAACAAATGAGGCGCCAAATAAACCGCCGTACATCCGCCGTATATAGTATTTACGGCTGCTCCGATTACTATATACATACGGCGGATTTTAACCATCGTAAATAGTGTAGTTTCCTGTAGTGCCATTACCGGAAATTTCTGTTGTACAGAAGCTTAATTTGACACCATGCGAACACAAGTTCAGCAAGTGAGATATATTTGGTAACTTGTTTATGATAACATATACATGTTCAATTATTTAAATATACTCTTAATTCTGTTGATGTTCCCAATCTCGTTTATTATGGATTCAGCTACCGAGGAAATGCTTCACAAGGTAGTCAGTTCAAAATATTCATTGTTATGTTCCGTGTAACTGCTTAAGCTTTAAAATAAGTTGGTAGCTTAACATGGTTATGATGTATCCCTCAAAGAATCAAGTGTGAGCAGCAGCCAAGACGAAGACAGACTTGGACGAAAGATGCTGGAGGTCGTGTGACATGCTTGGATGGGCACGACTCGTGCTTTAAAGCACGAGTCGTGATGAAGACCTGCACGAGTGATATTTTTGGTACGAAGCGTACCACGAGTGATTGATGCGGGAAACGACTCGTGAAGTATAGCACGAGTCGTGCTAATAGCGGTTTCAGAGATTACATTTATTTTGTTTCCCATTTTGACGTGTTTAATTAGGATTCTTTTCCTTTTCCTTTTCCAAGTTGTTTAGGGTTTTGTTTAGAGTATAAATACTCTCTTTCATTATCTGTTTTAGGAAGACTATTTTTGATTAATAAAATTAATATGATTGCTTTGCAATTGTGGGTTTTTCCCTTTGGGTCTTAATTGACTTGCAGAAGACTCTCGTAAGAAATTCTTGTTGGAGTTCTTTGAATTCCTTGTGAAGGTTCTCATCTTCTTGGTGTTTACCTCTTCAAACTCTAATTCAATTATTGATTCAATTCGAATTGGGTCAAATAGTTGTTGATTCAATTATTTGCCTATCCTTTTATTATTCCGCTGCAACCCTTTACATCAGTTGGTATCAGACGAAGGACGATCCGAGGAACAAGATGGCCAATAACGAAGGAAACAACAACACCCAAGATATCCTAGCACAACTAGCCAACAAGTTGGTAGCGATGCAGACACAGATGCAAGAAGATCGACGCAGATCTGAAGTGGAAGCTGTAACTCGTCATACAGAACTTTGGAGGCTTTGGGAGGTTTAAACATGGGTGGTGGTGGCAACCGTGGCAATCCAGGCGGTGATCGGGCTGAGTTCATCCACAACAATTGAGGTGGAGGTGGAGAGGCCATTGGTTTGAATCCTGTAGAACAACGACCAAAGATAAGGGCAGATATTCCTACTTTTAATGGTGAGTTATCTATCGAAGAATTTTTAGATTGGATTAAAGAAGTTGATAATTTTTCAATTTAATGCAAGTTGAGAATGTTAGGAAAGTTCCTTATGTTGCATATAAATTGAGGGGTGGTGCTGCTGCTTGGTGGGATCAACTTTGTAAGAAAAGGTTACGTGATAGGTTGCCTCAGATTCGTACTTTGGATGAGATGAAAGAGGCATTAAAAGATATATTTTTACCTATTGATTATGTACAAAACTTATTTTCTAAATTTCAGAATTGCACCCAAGGTAATCGTAATGTTAAAAAATATGTGCATGATTTTTATGCTCAATCGACTCGTAACGACTTGAGTGAGTCTGAGTCTCAAGAAATCTCTAGGTTTGTTGATGGTCTTCGGGTTGATATTAAGAACAAGGTGGAATTATTTACCAATTTCTCTTTGAATGATGCTATTTCAAGGGCGAAAAAGGTTGAGAAACAATTGGTTTCAGCTTTTCTTCCTCACACTACATTCAAGAAGGTAGGTAATTCGTCTTTTTCTAGTAGCCCTATTCAATTTGCAGTTTATCCATCCCCAGTTGCGCAGCCTACAACACAAGCTTCGGGTTCTAAAGCTGTTGAGGTAGAAACAATGCCTGCTCCTGTTGTTCAAGCTGCCAAACCTGCAAATCCCTATGCTAAGCCATTTGGGAACAAATGCTTCAGATGTCTACAGATGGGTCATAACTCAGCTAGATGTCCTAACAAACAAGTGGCTAATGTGGTAACCAATGTTGATAATGATGATGATGTATTTGTAGAGTACACTCATGACCCCAACGTTGATGAGGATGAAGTTGACACTCATGAGTCTTTCGCTGTTCGTCGGCTTATGTTTTCAGCACCTACTACTCTTGAGAGGCACAATATTTTACGCACAAAGGGGACAGTCAATGGGGTGATGGCTAATATTATCATTGATAGTGGAAGTAGTGAAAATTTGGTGGCAAGGGGATTGGTTAATTTCTCAAGCTTGAAGTGAAGAAACATCCGACCCCTTATGTTGTTGGGTGGATCAATGCAAAGGGCACTCTTAAGGTAACACAACAATGTATTGTTCCTGTTTCGATTGGTAATTATAAAGATGCTATTACTTGCGATATTGTGGATATGAGTGCTTGTCAGCTATTACTTGGGAGGCCTTGGCACTTTGATGTGGGTTCTATGCATTATGGCCGAAGTAATGTGGTTAGTTTTATGAAGGATGGTGCTCGGTATACTCTATGCCCTTTGAAAGATACTAAGAGGCTTGCTCGAGATGGCATGGGTAGAGGGAACATATCCTTTTGTGCTCCACACTTAATTTTTTCAGGTACATGGTGCAATCCTGTTGGGCATTTAAGTGTGTTCAAGTCTAAGAAGTTGATCAAGGGGAGGTCGGGGCGGAAGGTCAACAATGGAGGGTCAAAAACTACAAAATCATGTTCTGTTTATAACGGACAGAATTCAGGGACGAATACTTTTGAAGTGGGGGTGAATGATGTATCCCTCAAAGAAGCAAGTGTGAGCAACAGCCAAGAAGAAGACAGAGTTAGACGGAAGATGCTGGAGGTCGTGCGACATGCTTGGACGGGCACGACTCGTGCTTTAAAGCACGAGTCGTGATGAAGACCTGCACGAGTGATATTTTTGGTACGAAGCGTACCACGAGTGATTGAAGCGGGGAACGACTCGTGAAGTATAGCACGAGTCGTGCTAATAGCGGTTTCAGAGATTACATTTATTTTGTTTCCCGTTTTGACGTGTTTTAATTAGGATTCTTTTCCTTTTCCTTTTCCAAGTTGTTTAGGGTTTTGTTTAGAGTATAAATACTCTCTTTCATTGTTTGTTTTAGGAAGACTTTTTTTTATTAATAAAATTAATTTGATTGCTTTGCAATTGTGGGTTTTTCCCTTTGGGTCTTAATTGACTTGCAGAAGACTCTCGTAAGAGATTCTTGTTGGAGTTCTTTGAATTCCTTGTGAAGGTCCTCATCTTCTTGGTGTTTACCTCTTCAAATCCTAATTCAATTGTTGATTCAATTCGAATTGGGTCAAATAGTTGTTGATTCAATTATTTATCTATCCTTTTATTATTCCGCTGCAACCCTTTACATCAGGTTACCTGATGCTATGTTCCCAAGGTATTCATTTCAAAACACTCCACGTGCATTTTTTCCTTGCAATTGTAGGTACACAAGTTTCCACTGTTCCCTTGTGCATTGAGATGCACCACATTAACCTTTCCACGTGTACGTGTGTGCGCATGTGTTTGGGGTGGGAGGATTCTTTGAATCATGACATGCAATTCCTTTTCTTGTAGGAAGTTCCCTATTGGCGAAAGGAAGACCAGTCCTTGGGTTGATAGGAATGCCTTCCACATGAACCCTCTCAGGAGTGTTACTAGCGGCTCGACCTTCTTCCATTGGAACTAGGAATGTGGGGAGAATTTCAAACTGAACAGAATTCTTCACGCTTTTGGACAGAATTTTTCGCCGGAATATAAATTTTCAAGCAAAACGGAATTTTCCAACTATTCAGGCAAACGGAAAATTTCACGCTAATAGAATTTCAATCGGAAAAGTTTCTCAGGTGGACGGAAATCTCAATGGACAGATTTCCGGTCAGCAGTTTTCCGGTGAACGGGTTTTCAAGCTATTCAATGGGTGATTTCGAATCGTTCCCGACAATGGAACCAAACAGATGATGCCAAGAACGTTCGGATCAGCCCAAATCCAGCGGAAAGTTGTACTCCGATGATTGAATAGCCTATAAAAGATGGACAAACACGTAAATTAAACTGGGGCTCCACCGGCGAAGGCCCTCCGGCGTGAGAGTAAGCTTATGTGCTTTGAGAGAGAGAAATCAATTGAAAAGAGTTGAGAGTCAAAAGATAACATACCAAAATATGTGAATTATGGCTTGTATTTATAGGTATAGCATTATATAATCCATGTTGAATAGGATTGCTAAGAGGTAAGATATTACTCCAAGTAGGAATATAATTGTTGAATCCTTGTTGGACCGAAATTTGTGTGAGATATGGTTATAATCCTAGGGAGATTATAACTGTTCATAGTCCCAATTTGAGTAGAATAGTATAAACTGCAATTCTGCATGTGCGCCGGAGAGAAAGCTCCTCGTCATCGTGACCAAGTCGGCCCACGATGATGTCGAGGAGAAGATATGAGGAAATGGGGAAACCCATTTCATTGGCTTGATAGCCGAGGAGGTCTCCTCGTCGTCAAGGGAGCCTTGCTCGGCCTTGGAGGGAGGCCTTCCTCATGTTATTGGGCCTTGGTCATTATACATCTGCTATGCCCATGCCGACATAGGGGAAATGACGAGGAGGAAAGTACGAGGAAGGTAGGGAAAGCCCACTCCCTTCGTCGTATATGAGACTTGTGTGGATTATGTTTAAGGCCCAATCTAATTGGGTCTTGCCCGGACTAGCCTATCTCGATTTATACCGTTCAGAAACATGTATTTTAAGCAACCATGCATAAACACATATAATTGAACGCAACTCACCCTTTGTCTAAGCAATAAAACAACTAAAAAACTTACTTTGCAATATATCAGAAAGAAAAATAAAAATCTTATTTTGAGACGGATGAAATACTATATCAATAAATTCTAAATTTGATATGACCAAATATAAAGTGTACTCAGCTTCGGCTAATTCATGACTACAGTAACCTTGTTAAAATAGAGAAACCAAAATAAGTGATAAAATCTGGGGAGAAACGCGTTTCTCCGTCGCTTATGGAGAAACGGGGCAACGTTTGTCGCGCGACATACTTAGCCACAACAACTGGATATCACTATCATCAGTTCTTGATATCCAGAACATTGAATATGGATATCCAGAAGCTTTGGAAAAGATATCCAGAAAAAATATTTGGTTTCTGGATATCCTTTCCAAAGCTTCTGGATATCCATATTCAATGTTATGGATATCCAGAAGCTTTGGAAAGGATATCCAGAAAAAATATTTGGTTTCTGGATATCCTTTTCAAAGCTTCTGGATATCCATATTCAATGTTCTGGATATCCAGAAGCTTTGGAAAGGATATCCAGAAACTGGCTATGTATGTCGCGCGACAAACGTTGCCCCGTTTCTCCATACACGACGGAGAAACGCGTTTCTCCCCAGACCGACTCAAAATAAGTATACCCTAATCATGATCATGACTTACTCTCTCCATCTCATTATCTCATTTCACTTATTTCTCAAAATAAGCGTCCCATTAAAGGTTCAACTTTTTAAAAATGAAAATGAGAATCACTTGTTATACTAACAATAATTATCTATTTATTTCACTTTCTCTATTTTACCCAATTATCTATCATACGATATATCACATTTTTCACTTTTTTCACTTTTTTCACTTTTTTCTTAATTATTGTGCCCTGAACTCGAACGTAACAATTGTTGTGCGCCTACTATATTCTAAGTTATGTTCCCCAAGAGGTGGAAAGTCATTGGCACACACATCTTCACTACCACCCATCCTCATCACACCTCTTTTTCATATAAAGTTACCAACTTTGTAGGATTTGTTTGTCTAAACAAATCTTGATCTAAATATCTTGATCTAGATCTCACCCCTACATTTAAAAATAATTGTTTTTTGAAATGGCTTAGTCCTCAAAATCCACGAATAAAGGGATCAAACTTGTATTATTTTAGAAACCAAACAAGGCATAATGTGGCAAATGTAGCACATAAAAGGGGAGACCTTTAGGGAAACTTTTACACCTTGCCCATAATAGTAAGGACACCTCATTTCCTTAGCCCACAATATTTGGTACTAAAAAAACATGTCAAATGATTGGAATATTAGTCGTTGCCTAAATATGTGACACTCTATTATTGAACCCTAAATTACTCTCTATAAATAATTAAGCATAGAGCTATTGTTGTTTACCATCACAAACACTTGGGAATTCTTTTGGAAAGTACAAAGAAATGTCTATTTCTCCAAAACCAAATACTAGTAGGTACGGAATTAGATCAATTAGCTTACCTTGCAGATCACAAACACTTGGGAATTCTTTTGGCCCTGTGGTATAATGGTGGCCTTTCGAAGGGGAGGTCACCGGTTTGATTCCTTCCAAGGGGAATCTTTGTGGTTTAATTCCTACCTTGGGTTTCAGGGTCCTTAGGTGTGACGACCCCAACCCTAGGCACTCATTTTTTAATATTTAATTATATGCTTTTAATATTCATGCTAGCTTTATGTGTTCAATTATATCTTTAAATTCTTAAATTAGGATAAATTGGGTGAAAAGTAATTGTAGGACCTTATGAGAATTTATTGGACATTAAATAAATGAACTTGGATAATAATAAAAATGGGAAAATGATAAATGGTGTAGGGAGGTTAAATGAGTAAGATAAATTAATGGGATAAGTTTTTAATTTAAATTTAATGTGTTGGATGAAAGCCTTTGTAATTTCTCATGGGGGGCCAAAGTGTTAGCTTCCCCTCCTTGTGCCATGTGTCATCACACCCTCACATCTCTTACTCCCTTCCCCTCCTTCTCCCCATTCACTACACTACTCATCTTCAACCTAGAGACAAGCTTAGAGAGAGAGACCTCCATTGAAGCCTTTGCCAAGCTTTGAAGTCATTCTTTCTTCATCCAAAAATCAAGTCCAAGAGCACCTTTGAAGTTGAATCTCCTAGAGGAACCCATCTAGACCAATCTTTCCTCATAAAATCCAAGTAAGTTGTTATGACTTCTCTTCTCATGAATGTTCATGAATATTTCTTGTGGTTCTTGTTCTTATGTTGGTGATTTCTTGCTTGGGAAAACTATTGGGAGTTGAATGTGTTGATTTAGAACCTTGTTGGGTTTGTAGAAATATTGTGAGTTATGGAAGTTGAATGGATCTAGGTTTAAGACTTGATTTCATGGAGTTAAAGGAGTAGATTAAAGTTACCCAAGTTGGAAATGCCCTTTTAAGTTCATAACTTAGAATGCATTTGGTTGTACATTTGGTTTCTTGGGATTTTTGTGTTGATTTCTGCTGTTGTGCAAATTCTGGGCCGAGGGACGAGTCGTCCCTTGGTCGAAGGGAAGTCGTGACCAAAGGGGGGACGCCAGGTTCAGTGGGGGGTAAATTGGGGACGAGTCGTGCCACGGGGGCGAGTCGTCCCACGGCCGATTTTCTCACCTCAACTTTATAGCTATTCAAACCTAATCAAACTCGAACCATAATGAAATCCTTTTAACCTAGATTAAAGTAGAATACTTTGACTTCACAATGACGTTCTAAGTGATTAAAATGGAATAGTGGAAGTACCTTAAATGTTGCTTGGAAAACGTTAGATAAACTAGTTTAGTAACTAAACAATTATGATCCCAACTTGATAGATTCCCCTTAGACCTTTCAAGAGGCTATGTATTATTGTATAATGACTTTGTAGGATGGATTTATGCTACTTCCTTGCCTTACATTGAGTTCATATACATTGTTTCTATTGCATAGTGTATTGAATAAATATTGCACTATGATATTGGTTGGACATGAGTATAGTTTACCATGTTGATATGTTGTTATCCCTTTTTGTGGATTCTATTCAAGTATCTATTATGTGCTTGATTATGTGCTTGAGTCAGCTGGCGTTGGGGGTATAACATAATACGGTCAATTATGGAAGTGTGACCTAATGTGACCGGATTATGTTATATACGCTGACCGTCCCCTCACTGTGGCCACGAGGTTGGGGTATAGCATCTGTATTGAGCCACAAGCCTTACGAGTTGCTCTTGTCTTTATTTGGTTCCCTGAAAAACGGGTCTTATAAGACGTGAGTATTGCCTAAGCAGCTCACTGTAAGATTGGATTATTATTATTATAACCAATGTTGTACGACTATTGTTCAGACGGGAAAAGGTAAACCAAGGTAACGGAACGTGTTTATAGCTTTTCCAATGTGTTATGTGCGACTTGTTATATGTTGCATTTATTTGGCATATTGCTGCATATCATAATAGCTTCTTTGAGATTTATTCTCACCCCTCTCCCTTCTTGTTTTAGATCCCGAGACAGGAGGACCGCCCAAGTAAGGACGGAGAGGAGTTTGGAGTAATCTTTTGGGGTATTGTCAGGGTATGTTTAGGGTGACGTATAAATTGTATTTTGGTAATTCCATTCTTGGAGTTTGTAATTATAAACCTTAAGCTTTACGTCATAACCTTAAATCTTTTGTAACTAAACAGTTAACTATTTTCCAAAGTTAGTTATCTCCTCCTCCGATGTGGAGTAGAGTGGAGTTCTTTTGAAATGTTATGTTATTCATGTTCATGTTTGAAAGTCAAAGAAAAGTTTTAAAAGTTTAGTGCTAATTGGGTTAGTTTGGGGACGCACCAACTCGGGACACGTGTAGGTTCCGGGTCGGGGTCCCCACAGTTGGTATCAGAGCTCGGTTAGAATTCTTGGGTAGAGTCTAGCTGAGTGAGAGTGTGTGGTAACTGACGTCGAGTGTTTAATGCAGGGAGTTTGTTGTAATGGCGGGAAATGAAGGTGATCCGAATCTGGGATTGGGTGGTGTTGGTAATCCGAACGCCGAGATGATGGACATGTTCCGAGGGTTCCTTCAGCATATGGCAACTCAGAATCAGAATTTGAATCAGAATCTAGGCAGACAAGGGCAACATGGTTTGGAGAAGTTCGTGAAGATGTCTCCTCCTAGCTTCAACGGAGATCCGGATCCGGTGAAGGCTGAGAGGTGGCTTGAGGCTATGAACAAGATTTTCGCGGCTATGGAGAGTACGGATGCGGAGAAAGTGAGATGCGCCGTTTTCAAATTGGAAGGACCAGCGGAGCATTGGTGGCAAGTGGTAAAGGATGGTTGGGACCGAGATTTGACACCGCAGACGTGGGAGAACTTCACGCTCAAGTTCCGAGATCACTTTGTGCCGATGGTTACTAGAGACAAAAAGGAAGGCGAGTTTCTGAAACTGGAGCAAGGGACCATGGCAGTAGCACAGTATTCAGCGAAGTTCACAGAATTGGCCCGATATTGTCCTCATTTGGTGCCGGATGAAGAGAGGCGAGTTTACCGGTTTGTGAAAGGTTTAAGAGTTGAGTTTCGGAAGCAGTTGTTGACGCATAACTTCGCCAATTTCCAAGCAGCAGTGAATATGGCGTACCGGATTGAGAACGACATAGAGGAGCATCGTGGTAAGAATGAAGGAGGAAACAGGAACAGATTTCAGGGTCAAGGATCGGGACAGAATAGAGTGCAGCCGAGGACTTTCACCCCGGGAGCGAATCGAGGAGGTCATGTGGCGGCTCCGGCAAATCGTGCGACTTCCGGCCAGCTTGGGACAACATGTGGGTTTTGCAAGAGGATAGGGCATTCCGAAGACAAATGTTGGAGCAAACAAGGCAAGTGTTTGGAGTGTGGATCGCCGGGCCATTTCAGAAGGAATTGTCCCAAGTTTCAGAATAAGCAAGCGACGGGTACCGGATTCGGGGGTCAAGGAAGTGGTGTGAAGAGAGATGTTGATGGGAAACCTAAGGATAAAGTCCAAGGTCGTGTGTTTGCTTTGGGTCGAGGAGAGGTCGATCCTAATGCCGTCATTAGAGGTATAGTTCTGTCTCAGGAGTTAAGGCCCGCATTCTTATAGATCCCGGGTCTTCCCATTCATTTGTGGCGTCTCATTTTGCATTCTCATTGCATATCTTGCCTGAATCTATGCCTTATGTGTTAGAGGTCTCTACTCCTATGGGAGAGAGCCTTGAATCTTCTTTGATATATCGTGGATGTGATGTGACTATATGTGGGCATGTATTGCCGGTGGATTTGGTCGAGTTACCAATCCGTGATTTTGATGTGATCCTTGGTATGGATTGGTTGAGTCAGTGCCATGCTTTGGTAGGCTGTCGTAGGAAGCGAGTCTCATTTGCTATGCACGATGTGCCTACATTTATATTTGATGCCGATAAATCTATGTTCGGGTTACATGTTATTTCGCCTTAAAAGCTAGAAAGATGCTATCTAAGGGGTGTACGGGTTACTTAGCTTATGTGGTAGATTCCAATAAGAAGTCTCCCGAATTAGCTCATGTTCCGGTTGTGAATGAATTTAGTGATGTGTTCTCTAGTGAGTACTCTATGCCTCCGGATCGTGAGATAGAGTTTTGTATTGACTTAGTACCCGGTACCGCTCCTATCTCTAAAGCACCCTATAGAATGGCTCCGGCCGAGTTAAAAGAGTTGAAGGTCCAATTGCAAGAATTGTTAGACCGAGGTTTTATTCGATCCCTAGTGTGTCTCCGTGGGGAGCACCGGTCTTGTTTGTTAGGAAGAAGGATGGTACCTTACGATTGTGTATTGACTATCGTTTGTTGAACCAAGCCACCATTAAGAATAAGTATCCTCTTCCTCATATAGATGATTTGTTTGACCAACTCCAAGGTTCCGTTATCTACTCAAAGCTTGATTTGAGAAGCGGATACCATCAGTTGAAGATTAGACCGGATGATATTGCTAAGACAGCTTTCCGTACTAGATATGGTCATTATGAGTTTGTAGTGATGCCGTTTGGGTTGACTAATGCTCCGGCCGTGTTTATGGATATGATGAACCGTGTCTTCAAGCCTTATCTCGATAGTTTTGTGGTGGTCTTTATTGATGATATTCTTGTGTATTCTAAGTCCCGGGAAGAGCATGAGAATCATTTGAGGATTGTCTTGTCCGTTCTTCGTGAGAAGCAGTTGTATGCTAAGTTCAGTAAGTGCGAGTTTTGGCTTGAGCAGATTTCTTTCTTGGGGCATGTTGTGTCGAGTTCGGGGATTTCCGTGGATCCTTCGAAGATTGAAGCCGTGATTAATTGGAAGCAACCTTCGACCGTGACCGAAGTCCGTAGTTTTCTTGGTTTGGCGGGGTACTATCGGAGGTTTATTGAAGGGTTTTCTCGGATTGCGACTCCGTTGACTAGATTGACTCGGAAAGATGTTCCGTTTGTATGGGATCCCAAGTGTGAAGCAAGTTTTGATGAATTGAAGAAGAGGTTGACGACGGCTCCGGTTCTTACCCTTCCGAATGGTTGTGAGGATTTTGTGATCTATAGTGATGCCTCGAAGGCGGGTTTGGGATGTGTGTTGATGCAGAATGGGAAGGTTATTGCGTATGCCTCTAGGAAGTTATCACCGGCGGAACAGAATTATCCTACTCATGATATGGAATTGGCGGCGATTGTATTTGCGTTGCATAAGTGGAAGCATTATCTTTACGGAGCGAAATTCGAGATTTTCACCGATCATAAGAGTTTGAAGTACCTATTTACCCAAAAGGAGTTGAACAACCGGCAAAGAAGATGGTTAGAGTTTTTAAAGGATTTTGATTGTGTCATATCCTATCATCCGGGGAAGGCCAATGTGGTGGCCGATGCGATTAGCCGAAAGGCGTATTTGGAGCTTTGGGTTCAGAGAATTGAAGAGTGAAGTAATTATTGCGAATGTTAGAGCCGTTCCGACATTGTATGGTGATTTGAAGGAAGCTCAACAAGAAGATCCGGAATTGAAGAAAATTTGTGATCAAGTGCAAGATGGGAAAGCCGGGGATTTTGCTTTGAATCGAGATGGGATTTTAACTTTCCAAGGGAGAATTTGCGTTCCGTCATCGCCGGAAATCAAGAAGCGTGTTTTAGAGGATGGCCATAAGTCCAAGTTTGCGATTCATCCGGGGAGTACCAAAATGTATCAAGACTTGAAGCGTGGATATTGGTGGAATGGAATGAAAAGAGAAATAGCGGATTATGTATCTAAGTGTTTGACGTGTCAACAGATTAAGGCAGAACATCAAAGACCGGCGGGACTACTTCAACCATTGGATATTCCGGAATGGAAATGGGAAGGGATCTCGATGGATTTTGTTTCGGGTTTGCCTCTCACCGCAAAGAAGATGGATGCTATATGGGTTATTGTGGATCGGTTGACGAAGTCGGCTCATTTTCTTCCGGTATCAACTAAGTTTTCGTTAGAGAAGTTAGCCCAGTTGTATTTGAAGGAGATTGTAAGACTTCACGGGGTTCCGGTTAGTATTGTGTCCGATAGAGATCCGAGGTTTACATCTAGATTCTGGAGAGCATTGCATGAAGCTTTGGGTTCTAAGTTGTGTTTTAGTACCGCGTTTCATCCTCAAACCGATGGTCAGTCCGAGAGAACTATTCAGATACTTGAGGATATGTTACGAGCTTGTGTGATGGATTTCCAATTGTCTTGGGAGGATCATTTACCTTTAGTGGAGTTTGCTTACAACAATAGTTATCAGTCAAGTATCGAGATGGCTCCGTATGAGGCGTTGTATGGTAGGAAGTGTCGATCTCCGATGTGTTGGGACGAGGTTGGTGAAGCGAGACTTTGGGGCCCGGATTTGGTTCGAGATTCTACGGAGAAGATCAAAGTGATTCGGGATAGATTGAAGACAGCTCAGAGTCGTCAGAAAAGCTACGCCGACAACAGAAGACGGGATTTATCATTTCGGGTTGGTGACTTTGTGTTCTTGAAGGTCTCTCCGAGGACGGGGATTAAAAGGTTTGGGAATAAGGGTAAGTTGGCTCCGAGATTTGTAGGACCGTTTGAGATTCTAGAGAAGATAGGGGATTTAGCTTACCGGTTGGCGTTGCCTCCGTCTTTTTCTTTGCTTCATGACGTCTTCCATGTCTCAATGTTGAGGAAGTATTGTCATGACCCCTCCCATGTTTTGAGCTCTCCTCCCGATGATGTCCAAGCGGACATGTCGTATGTTGAAGAGCCATTGAGAGTCTTAGAATTCCAAGTTAAAGAGTTGAGAACCAAGAGTATTCCGATAGTGAAAGTCCTTTGGAAGAATCATACAGTTGAGGAAGCGACGTGGGAGCTAGAGTCGGAGATGAGAGCGAAATACCCGTGGTTGTTTGAAAATTCAAGTAAGTTTCCTTTTTAAAATTCGGGTCGAATTTTCTTTAAGGGGGAGTGAGTGTGACGACCCCAACCCTAGGCACTCATTTTTTAATATTTAATTATATGCTTTTAATATTCATGCTAGCTTTATGTGTTCAATTATATCTTTAAATTCTTAAATTAGGATAAATTGGGTGAAAAGTAATTGTAGGACCTTATGAGAATTTATTGGACATTAAATAAATGAACTTGGATAATAATAAAAATGGGAAAATGATAAATGGTGTAGGGAGGTTAAATGAGTAAGATAAATTAATGGGATAAGTTTTTAATTTAAATTTAATGTGTTGGATGAAAGCCTTTGTAATTTCTCATGGGGGGCCAAAGTGTTAGCTTCCCCTCCTTGTGCCATGTGTCATCACACCCTCACATCTCTTACTCCCTTCCCCTCCTTCTCCCCATTCACTACACTACTCATCTTCAACCTAGAGACAAGCTTAGAGAGAGAGACCTCCATTGAAGCCTTTGCCAAGCTTTGAAGTCATTCTTTCTTCATCCAAAAATCAAGTCCAAGAGCACCTTTGAAGTTGAATCTCCTAGAGGAACCCATCTAGACCAATCTTTCCTCATAAAATCCAAGTAAGTTGTTATGACTTCTCTTCTCATGAATGTTCATGAATATTTCTTGTGGTTCTTGTTCTTATGTTGGTGATTTCTTGCTTGGGAAAACTATTGGGAGTTGAATGTGTTGATTTAGAACCTTGTTGGGTTTGTAGAAATATTGTGAGTTATGGAAGTTGAATGGATCTAGGTTTAAGACTTGATTTCATGGAGTTAAAGGAGTAGATTAAAGTTACCCAAGTTGGAAATGCCCTTTTAAGTTCATAACTTAGAATGCATTTGGTTGTACATTTGGTTTCTTGGGATTTTTGTGTTGATTTCTGATGTTGTGCAAATTCTGGGCCGAGGGACGAGTCGTCCCTTGGTCGAAGGGAAGTCGTGACCAAAGGGGGGACGCCAGGTTCAGTGGGGGGTAAATTGGGGACGAGTCGTGCCCTGGGGGACGAGTCGTCCCCTGGCCAGATTTTCTCACCTCAACTTTATAGCTATTCAAACCTAATCAAACTCGAACCATAATGAAATCCTTTTAACCTAGATTAAAGTAGAATACTTTGACTTCACAATGACGTTCTAAGTGATTAAAATGGAATAGTGGAAGTACCTTAAATGTTGCTTGGAAAACGTTAGATAAACTAGTTTAGTAACTAAACAATTATGATCCCAACTTGATAGATTCCCCTTAGACCTTTCAAGAGGCTATGTATTATTGTATAATGACTTTGTAGGATGGATTTATGCTACTTCCTTGCCTTACATTGAGTTCATATACATTGTTTCTATTGCATAGTGTATTGAATAAATATTGCACTATGATATTGGTTGGACATGAGTATAGTTTACCATGTTGATATGTTGTTATCCCTTTTTGTGGATTCTATTCAAGTATCTATTATGTGCTTGATTATGTGCTTGAGTCAGCTGGCGTTGGGGGTATAACATAATACGGTCAATTATGGAAGTGTGACCTAATGTGACCGGATTATGTTATATCTGTGACCGTCCCCTCCTGTAGCCACAGGTTGGGGTATAGCATCTGTATTGAGCCACAAGCCTTACAGAGTTGCTACTGTCTTTATTTGGTTCCCTGAAAAACGGGTCTTATAAGACGTGAGTATTGCCTAAGCAGCTCACTGTAAGATTGGATTATTATTATTATAACCAATGTTGTACGACTATTGTTCAGACGGGAAAAGGTAAACCAAGGTAACGGAACGTGTTTATAGCTTTTCCAATGTGTTATGTGCGACTTGTTATATGTTGCATTTATTTGGCATATTGCTGCATATCATAATAGCTTGCTGAGATTTATTCTCACCCCTCTCCCTTTACTGTTTTAGATCCCGAGACAGGAGGACCGCCCAAGTAAGGACGGAGAGGAGTTTGGAGTAATCTTTTGGGGTATTGTCAGGGTATGTTTAGGGTGACGTATAAATTGTATTTTGGTAATTCCATTCTTGGAGTTTGTAATTATAAACCTTAAGCTTTACGTCATAACCTTAAATCTTTTGTAACTAAACAGTTAACTATTTTCCAAAGTTAGTTATCTCCTCCTCCGATGTGGAGTAGAGTGGAGTTCTTTTGAAATGTTATGTTATTCATGTTCATGTTTGAAAGTCAAAGAAAAGTTTTAAAAGTTTAGTGCTAATTGGGTTAGTTTGGGGACGCACCAACTCGGGACACGTGTAGGTTCCGGGTCGGGGTCCCCACATTAGGAGTCCCCCGGGACACATCCGTGCAGTTAAGGAAACAACACTGTTGGGCTTGCAACCTCAGTGTGGGGAGTTCAAATCTTGGCAGGAGCACTGGAGCAGCCATTTGGTGTTGTAAAAGTGATGTAATTGCCTCGGCAGGAGCAGCTGGAGCAGCCATTTGGTGTTGTAAGAGTATAAATGCCTTGTAGGAGGGCTCCCTTGGGGCCAGGAGTATAAGGGGTGCTGCCACCCTGGCTGCATAGGGCACATCCCGTGATTTACCTCCGCCAGCATACTGAGGGGCCGGTACCTGGTGGTCCAGGATTGATCCGGCAAAGCTGAGGAACCTGGGTAATCAAAAAATAAAAAATAAATAAAAATTTACAAAAGACGCCAAGAAATTGGTTTCAAATTTATAGCAAGTGAATAATGTAGTTGGTGTTGGAAATGGGTAACGGAAAGTTAAGTTTGACTTAACGTTGACCTAGATTTCTAACGGAAGTTCGTTATGTGTTAACGGAACTAGTTACAAAATGTATTCTACATTTGTTGTAGATTATTAAACTCATTTAATGTCTCAAAACCATTTAGGGTGAATGAGAATTAATGACAATGGTCTTTTGTAACTTAACGAGAGTTAATTAAAGGGTGTTTAGTTTTGTTTGATGTGCTCGGCCGAGCAGAGCACAGAAATAGGCCAAAAGTCTCTGGACTAGCTTGCTCGGGCGAGGCACAAGTATGCTCAGCCGAGCAGTATGATTTACACGGCCGTGTAAGTCTCTTGACTCGGCCGTGCAGCCTGGTGCTCGGCCGTGCGTGTTCCTTGACTCGGCCGAGCAGATCCTGAACAGGCACTATTTCAAACAGAAAGTTGTGTCTCTTCGTGGGAAAAGACACAAACCCCTTGACTCTCTATTTATACCTTTCCCTCCGAATTTCAATTCACATATACT
Source organism: Adenophora triphylla var. japonica (assembly GCA_022495995.1). Classification (NCBI taxonomy): domain Eukaryota; kingdom Viridiplantae; phylum Streptophyta; class Magnoliopsida; order Asterales; family Campanulaceae; genus Adenophora; species Adenophora triphylla. The sequence goes on from JAFEMH010002034.1 coordinate 307,370, forward strand.
GTATTTCTACCCTTCCTACCCTCTAGTAAGATAGATTATCATACTCAAATCATTGCATATTGTTGCATTCAATCCGTTCAAGTCCGAAGTTCAAAACATTGTGTTGTTCGTAGATTAGTTATATTGGAGTGCTCCTTATAACTAATAAAAAGTCGTTTTATCTTACGAGAGTTTTGTCATTCAACCGTAAGCACTCGTAAGGGACAAATAACTCTTACGGAGATTGTATCAAATACAAGACTCGACTTGATTTCTTTTATTCTTTCAATCTCCGTTACTTTTCTCGTCAGTTTTTCTGTTAAGTCTTAAAGAAGTCATACACAAGTTCCAACAATCGTAATAGTTATTTTCGCTTCTTCAAGATCATCAAGATGGCAAACGAGAAAGACACCACTTCATCTAGTCAAGTGAATGTGACGCCTCCTTCACAAGGTGATACTACATTCAACCATGTTGCTCCCGCTCCTACAACTCATCACCTCGGTCATGGTGAGAAACCCGCGAAATTCACTGGTGTGGATTTCAAGAGATGGCAACAGAAGATGCTCTTCTACTTGACCACCTTAAGCTTGCACCGCTTCTTAAAGGAAGATCCTCCGGCGGTAGAAAAAGGTGATCCGGACCCCCAAAGGCAAATGGCAAAGGAGGCTTGGGCTCACGGTAATTTTCTTTGTAAAAACTATATCTTGAATGGACTTGACGATGCACTATACAATGTGTATAGTACGGTCGAGTTAGCCAAGGCGTTGTGGGACACCTTGGAAAGGAAGTACAAGATCGAGGATGCCGGGTCAAAGAAATTTGTCGTCGGTAAGTATCTTGACTTTATGATTGTCGATTCCAAATCGGTAACAACTCAAGTGGATGAATTTCAAATCATTCTACATGGGCTTGATGCCGAGGGAATGATCATGAATGATCCATTTAAGGTGGCTTCTATCATTGAAAAATTGCCTCCTTCATGGAAAGATTTCAAGAACTATCTCAAGCATAAACGCAAAGAGATGTCCTTGGAAGACATTGTTGTTCGTCTTCAAATTGAAGAGAACAATAGAATCAATGAGGCCAAGGTTGCTAAGGGCAAGATGGAGGCTAAGGTCAATCTCGCAGAGGCTAGCACGAGTGGTACAAAGAGAAAGCATTCCGAAACTGTCGGGAATGCTAAGAAAGGGAAGAAGAAGACCTCTAAGAAGTTCAAGGGGTCTTGCTATAATTGTGGCAAGCCGGGCCACTTGTCAAGGAATTGTCGTCTCCCGAAGAAAGAGGCGAACAATGTTGACCACATGGACCTAGACTTTGCAGCGGTTGTCTTTGAAGCCAACGTTACAAATTTGGAAGAGAACCCTAAAGCGTGGTAGATAGATACCAGTGCTACCCGCCATATTTGTGGTAACAAGGAAAGTTTCTCCTCCTATACTCCCATCTCCGGAAGAAAGCTTTACATGGGAAATTCTGCGACCTCCGATGTAAGGCATTGGAAACGTGATTTTGAAGATGACTTCCGGAAAAGAAGTAACCTTGTTGGATGTGCTGCATGTTCCAGACATCCGTAAAAATTTGGTGTCCGGCGCTTTGCTTAGTAAGGCCGGTTTTAGACTAGTATTCGAATCCGACAAATTTATACTAACCAAGAATGGTTTGTTTCTTGGAAAGGGTTACCTCGAGGAGGGCCTTTTTAAAATGAATATAATGACTGTAATCCGCCAAGGTGCGATGAATAAAAGTTGTGTTCCTTATGTTTACTTGTCGGAAAGTTCTAATTTATGGCATGATAGATTAGGACATGTAAACCTCGACACCATTAAGAAATTAGCGAGACAAGATTTAATCCAAATGACTAAATCCGACTCGACTAATAGGTGCGAAGTTTGTGTTGAGGAAAAAATGACAAAGTCGCCATTTAATGCCATACAAAGAGACACAACTCCTCTCGAGTTAATTCACACCGACATATGTGATTTAAAACTAGTGCAAACTCGAGGAGGTAAAAAGTACTTCATTACATTTATAGATGATTGCACTAAGTATTGCTATGTCTATCTCTTAAGAAGTAAGGATGAAGCCTTAGGGGCTTTTGAGACTTATAAGAAAGAAGTTGAGAATCAACTTAACTTGAAAATTAAGAAAATTAGAAGCGATAGAGGTGGAGAATATGAAGCACCGTTTGAAGGATTATGTTGGGAATCCGGCATAATTCATCAAACAACGGCTCCATATACCCCTCAATCTAATGGAGTTGCTGAACGCAAAAACCGTACTCTCAAAGAGATGATGAACGCGCTTTTGATCAGTTCAGGCTTGCAGACAACTTGTAGGGGGAAGTAATACTCACTTCTAATTATGTTCTTAATAAAATACCCAAGAAAGGTATTGATAAAATGCCCTATGAATTATGGCATAATCGTAGGCCATGTTTTAAATACCTTAAAGTGTGGGGGTGTTTGGCCAAGGTTGAAGTACCTAAGCCTAAACAAGTCAAGATTGGTCCAAAGACCATTGACTGTATTTTTATTGGATATGCCAATAATAGTAGTGCCTATCGGTTTATAGTGCACAAATCGGACATTCCGGATATGCACGTAGGAACTACTATAGAATCAAGGAATGCGGTATTCTTTGAAAACATTTTTCCGGTTAAGGGACGGGGAAAGATGTAGGTTCTAATAAGAGAACACATGAGTCTACAACCGGTCCTTCTCAAATAGAAGATGAAGAACCGAGACGTAGCAAAAGGGCAAGAGTGGAAAAGACTTTTGGTCCTGATTTTCTATCTTACATGTTAGAAAACGAACCATCAACTGTTAAAGAAGCTTTATCCGGTCCGGATAGTTCGTTCTGGAAAGAGGCCATTAACAGTGAAATAGAATCCATAATGCTCAACAATACTTGGGAATTAGTTGATCTCCCTCCAGGTTGCAAACCATTGGGTTGCAAATGGATCCTTAAAAGGAAGTATAAGGCGGATGGATCCGTCAATAAGTATAAAGCTAGGCTAGTAGCCAAAGGTTTTAGACAGAAAGAGGGATATGATTTCTTTGATACATACTCTCCTGTCACAAGGATCACATCCATTCGTGTTCTCATAGCTATTGCAGCAGTGCATAATCTTGAGATACACCAAATGGATGTGAAGACTGCTTTCCTAAATGGAGAACTTGATGAAGAAATTTACATGGAACAACCTGAAGGGTTCGTGGTTCCTGGTAAAGAAAGAAAGAAAGGTGTGTAAACTTGTAAAGTCCTTGTATGGACTAAAACAAGCACCTAAACAATGGCATGAGAAGTTCGATAGAACCATGTTATCGAATGGATTCAAGATCAATGAATGTGACAAGTGTGTCTACATTAAAGGAACATCTGAATCATTCGTTATCGTTTGTCTTTATGTAGACGACATGCTCATAATGGGAAGTAATCATGATTTGATCATGAATACCAAAGGCATGTTAAAGAAGAACTTTGACATGAAAGACATGGGATTAGCTGATGTAATATTAGGGATAAAGATCTCTAGAACATCTGAAGGATTAGTTCTTTCACAATCCCATTACCTAGAGAATGTTCTTCGGAGATTCAATGTCTTTGATGACCCTCCTGCTAAAACACCTGTAGACTTGGCTCTACATTTAGTCAAGAACAAAGGGGAACCAGTTTCTCAACTGGAATATGCAAGAATAATTGGCGATCGATGTACTTAATGAATTGTACTCGTCCGGACATTGCATATTCAAGAAGCAAACTAAGTAGGTTCACAAGCAATCCTAGTAATCGATCATTGGAAAGCACTAATGAGAGTACTAAGATATTTAAAGTATACATTAAACCATGGGATACTTTACAATAAATATCCAGCAGTATTAGAAGGATACTGTGATGCCAATTGGATATCAGACACGAAAGACTCTAAATCTACAAGTGGATATGTATTCACAATAGGTGGAGGAGCAGTGTCATGGAAATCCTCCAAACAAATGTGTATAGCCAGATCCACGATGGAATCTGAGTTTATAGCTTTGGATAAAGGCTGGGAAGAAAGCGAGAATGGCTTAAGAACTTCCTGGAGGATATTCCTTGTTGGAATAAACTGTGCTCATTGTTATGATACATTGTGATAGTCAATCAGCAATAGGAAGGGCACAGAGTAGTATGTATAATGGTAAGTCTAGACATATTCGTCGTAGACACAATACCATTAGACAGTTGATCAAGAATGGCGTTATCACTATTGATTATTTAAAGTCATGTGATAACTTAGCGGATCCGTTTACCAAAGGTATAAATCGAGATCAACTGTATAAACTATTATGGGGAATGGGTTTAAAACCCACAACAAAAGAACTTATAGCGGACACTCAACCTTGAGAAATGGAGATCCCAGGCCCTTGGTTCAATGAGACAACCAAGTTATAAGTTCTAGTAGAGTTACTTGGAAACAACAACTCGGTTTATTAACCTGGAGATGTTGAATACTCATTCCCAGAATATCCAAGTACAAGCACATGCAGCAGTGGTAAGGATAAGTTGAGAAAACTTTTAATGATTTCTATACCTACGGGTGGAGTAGTGCATGATACTCCTTATAAAATGAATCACCTATATAAGTGAGAGGTAATAAGGCCGCCTCTAAATGAACGCTTATGAATGAGATACGGTCCAGGGCCAAAATGGACAAAAACGTGAGAACAACAATTGTTAGAGCTATTATTATGTGAGTATTATTGTCTTGGTATACATCCGACAGTCACTGGTTCAAAGCGACTCGCTACCAAATGGCTAGTATATCCGATAATATTTCACTAGGGAAGATTCAAGGCCACAAGCTATCTATTCCGATGTAATAATAGTTCGCCTGAACTTTGGACGAAATTGCATTCATGCATTAATTGTCATTCATGTGGGGGATTGTTGGAAATGGGTAACGGAAAGTTAAGTTTGACTTAACGTTGACCTAGATTTCTAACGGAAGTTCGTTATGTGTTAACGGAACTAGTTACAAAATGTATTCTACATTTGTTGTAGATTATTAAACTCATTTAATGTCTCAAAACCATTTAGGGTGAATGAGAATTAATGACAATGGTCTTTGTAACTTAACGAGAGTTAATTAAAGGGTGTTTAGTTTTGTTTGATGTGCTCAGGCCAGCGAGTCCTTGACTCGGCCGAGCAGAGCACAGAAATAGGCCAAAAGTCTCTGGACTAGCTTGCTCGGGCGAGGCACAAGTATGCTCGGCCGAGCGATGATTTGCACGGCCGTGCAAGTCTCTTGACTCGGCCGTGCGGCACAGTGCTCGGTCGTGCGAGTTCCTTGACTCGGCGAGCGAGATCTGAACGAGGCACTATTTCAAACAGTAAAGTTGTGTCTCTTCGTGGGAAAAGACACAAACCCTTGACTCTCTATTTATACATTTCCCTCCGAATTTCAATTCACATATACTGTATTTCTACCCTTCCTACCCTCTAGTAAGATAGATTATCATACTCAAATCATTGCATATTGTTGCATTCAATCCGTTCAAGTCCGAAGTTCAAAACATTGTGTTGTTCGTAGATTAGTTATATTGGAGTGCTCCTTATAACTAATAAAAAGTCGTTTTATCTTACGAGAGTTTTGTCATTCAACCGTAAGCACCTGTGCGGGACAAATAACTCTTACGGAGATTGTATCAAATACAAGACTCGACTTGATTTCTTTTATTCTTTCAATCTCCGTTACTTTTCTCGTCAGTTTTTCTGTTAAGTCTTAAAGAAGCCATACACAAGTTCCAACCGTTGGTGGCGCCTCTATGGTAGCTGATCTCGATCACCACCATTTAGCTGTCATTAGGGTACTCGGAAGTTAGTGAAACGACTATTTTGACCTTCGAAACCCTATTCTCATTCTTCTCTGTAAAGCCAAAGCCATCTAGATGGACACATGTTTCAAAAATGATGCATAGAGGAAGAGTTTCTTGTGAAATAGTACAAGGGAAAGTAAACAACTTGGAAAATCTAGAGACTGCATTGCTCAATCTATGCAGAAATGGTTCAAGTGATGAAGGACAGAAGTGTCAAATTGAGAATGGTCTGGATTGCTTGGAGGAAATGGAGGCTTATATGGAAAATATTGAGAATGGTTTGGATTGCTTGTTTAGAAACTTGATTAAGACAAGATCTTTGCTTCTTAACATTAGGTCTCAGCAGATGTGTTTTTTTTTTTTTATAGGCTTATCCACATTTTAAGGAGTATGCTAATGTAACTTTTTTGTTCCTAATTTTTACATAGGCTCAAGATCTTTGCTGCACTGCATCCGTGATTTAAACATGAAACTGTATTTTAGAGATAGAGGGTGCATATTTTTTAAAATAGTGGGAGTATTATTTATTACTTTATGTCACACTTTTTTTTATGTCAAAATTTTAGGAAAATCAGTTTTTCCAAGTAAGTTGGAAAAATTGGTTTTTAAAAACGTGTTGTGGCATTTTGTAAAAAACGTACGGTGACATTTTTGTAAATAACTGAAACTTTTTTTTTAAAAATGATGCGGTGGTATTTTCGTAAATAATCGGAACTTATTAATACCTATGACACTCTTTTTAACTAAAACTGGTATTTTTTATCACTCCACATGACACTTTTTTAAAGCACTATTTAACAATAACACTTGTGATAGAAAAATATCAACTGACACAATTTTACACTAAACCTGACACAAAAACACTATTATTGTTTTTGAAAAAGTGTCGTTAATTACAAAAATGTCACCACACGTTTTAAATGAAGTTCCAGTTAATTATGAAAATGCCACCGTGCGTTTTTAAAACTAATTTTTCCTATGTGTTTTGAAAAACTGGTTTTTTCGTAAGAGTTACTCTTTTATATAGGAAAGAACTCCAAGCAATAATTTAAATTAATTTAATTTTGTTATAACATAGTCTATATATAAAATAGAAAACAAGCAATAATCAATCACACAACACAGCGATATACGTGGTTCACCGACTTGGCTACGTAAACGGGAAGAGGGCAAGAATATTATTATCAATTGGTAATTACCAAATACAATCTCTAATCTGATGCGCGAAATTCTTGATCACAAGAATTCACAATTGTGCAAACCCTAAATCTAGAGAAACAAAGAACCAAAAGAACCCTAGAATTATTGATATGCCTATCCCATTAGAGGTTACAAAACTATTAGGTAATATGGTGTATTTATATGTCTACTCCCCTAACCCTATATGGTTTCACAAACCCTTCATAAAATTCGCCGAATCCAGTCCCAATCCGCCTGAGAGCGCGATTGTTCCCTTGGAGGGCGTGATCACCCTCTTTGTCTAGAGATTAGGCGCGATCTAACCTCCGAATCACAAAAATTGATCTCCCCCTTGCCTTAGATGTGTTATGCCAAACACTAACCTTGTCCTCCGGACAACCAAATTTGTGTCTTCCTAGATACCCAAATGTGTTACGCCGAACACCAAAACACTTGCTGTAACAGTTGATCAAACCCATTCAACAAGTAGAAAAACGTGCCTACTAGACACCCATATGTATCCCCCTGAAGATCCAAATTGTGCTGCACCGAGCACCCCAATGTGTCTCCAAGAAACCCAAATGTGCCACTGCAGTAGGCACTCAAAATTGCCCCAACCGGCAATTGGGAAAATCCAGTCGACATTGGATCTTGCCAACCCAAACAGATAAAGCGGCCATATCCGTGGATTCCCCAACAATACGTACCTTTTCCTTGATTCCTTTCTCACTTCCCAATTTTGTGCGTTGATCTACTAACCGTGGCTTGCCCAGTTCAATTCCTCCTTGAGTAATTTGCTGCTCCACTTGCTTGTCAACCACCCCACAGGAAGCCATGCAACATGCTTCCTTCGAATATTTCTCTACCATACCCTCTGTTGTACGATGTTCGACACCCAAACCCAAAATGTAGAACCTTGGAGGATATACAAGGAACCTTGTTTTATCCTTTTCAGAATTAGGTTCGAACCAGTGCAAACATTTACTGCTCCACCTTCACTTTTGAAGTTGTATCCCATCTTATCTAGCCGACTAAATGATATCAGATTCTTCGTTACTTCAGGAACATGTCTATCCTTGTTCAATGTACAAACTTACCACCCGAAGTTCGCACCTTGATGAAACCCATCCCAACTACCTTGAAGACAGAACCATTAGTAATATAAATATTAGCCCCTTCTGTCTTCTCGTACGTTGCAAACTATTATCTACGCGAACACATGTGATAAGAAGCTCCAGAATCAAGAATTCATGTATCTTTCATACCTTTGTCTTTTTCGTTTACTAGAGCATAGTCCTACTCATCGTTTTCTGCCATAGCTGCAGTAGACCCAAATTGCTCGTTATTATTCAACCTGGGACATTCGCATTTCTAATGCCTCTTTTCCTTGCAGTTACTGCAGACATCTACAGGTCTTGGGCCCCTTTTAGAAGAACACTTTTTTCTCTTACCTTGGTCCCTATTTCCTTCTTCAACCAATCCTGCTGCCTGAGATTCTGTAGATACACCGCTCGCCATGCGGTGCAGATCTCTAGTATTAAGATTATTCTTAACTTCTTTCAAAGTAACCATATCCTTACCGTTGATGCAGGAATCCACAAATCCCTTATATGACAATGGTAAGGAGACACACAACATAAGATCAGCATCCTCATCTTCAACCATAACATCAATATTACACAAACTCAAGTAATAAAGATGTAAACTGATCTATATGATCCCTAATGGGCGTACCTTCCATCATTCGGAGTGAATACAACTTCTGATTCAGATATAGCTTGTTGGTCAATGATCGTGTCAAATGAAGAGGATAAAGTATAAAGATATTAGGGCAAACAATCAAGCCCCACATACAATGAGTAGGAAGGGGTATGCTCGACTAGAGTATGAAATCGTAACTTTCTATAAATTGATTAATACATTATTACATGTTTTAGTTTGTGCATTTCAGTTAAATAATATTTATTCTTTTTAGAGAAAGGAGAATCCAGAAATGCCTATAAGGAGAGAAGATGTTTGGTGTAAAGCACACAAAAAAAAATGGGGAAGTACCGACTACGTTTATTGTCGATTGTGTGGTAAGTGACATTTCAGTTAATCAAACTTTATTTTATTATTTTGACTAATCTATCATTTGAAACTTATTTTTTTACTAATTTTCAAGAGTAAAATACAAGATATCAAATCATCTCAAACCTCCCCTTTGATATCACAATCAATTAATGAGGATGCACTCTCTCAAACATTCAAACTCGAGAGAAATGGAAGAGTTAGAGGGTAGGGATTTGGTATTACCCCATCCAAATTAGGTGTCCACATGAGTAGTGCAAAGAAGTGCCAAGCACTTGAGGGCGCTTATTCAGAATTGAGGAATGAAATGGAGATGATGAAAAAATTAGTGCAAGCAAGTATTTATAGTCAAACATATTGTTTTGGAGAGTTATTGATAGTTATCACTTACATGTTAACTTGTGTTTGTTCTTAGGGTTTGACTTCAATTGGTAAATCAAATACAAACATGTCCTCTTCACGTTTGCATAGTGTTGGTTCACGAGATAATGTGAATGGAAAGAAACCTTATCGTTCATCGCATAATGATAGCTCTAATGTTCGATATTGCAATGATTTGAACTCAAGAGGTTCTCCTCTAATTTTTGATGTTGAGCGTAGATGCAAATTACTGAATTGGCAAAAGACGGTTGTCAAAGAGGCTAAAATCGCATCCACGGATTCTAATTCTTTGGTGCATAATGTTCCCCTTGGAAAGGATGCTTGAAAGGTTTGGGTTCTTTTAGCTTTGGATCCTCGTGCTCACTTGTGAAGGCCTTACTCATTTATGTCGTTCATCGAGGATGCAGTTGGGAGTACGGTTGCATGGCATAAGGATTTTGTGTCTTTTGATTAACTGTATGCTAACAACTTCTATTTTGGACATTTATGTTTCCTATGTTTTTTTATTGCTAGAATACATTTAGAACTTGGTATAACCTGTTTTTTTGAAGATGGATGCACGACCTATTAACTAACCCCTTTTTAACTCCGCTAATGCAATTATTGTATAACTCCGCTAATGCAATTATTGTATATTACATTGCATTGCCGGTCCCAAGCCCGGATAAAGGAGGAGGGGAAGGTGGGACATATGCATATTGATATCTTCCAGCCCTGTAAATCTGTTATTCTGATTCATTTGGGTAGTACTTTTATTGGTTTATGCTTTTGCCATTTATCTGTGGTTTGTAGCCCGATGATCTATTTTCATCAAAGATACAAAGTTTGTGGCCGACCACACCACAAGAAAGTTAGTTATTTACAGAGGTATACAAGAAGCCGCCGTATATAACTATTATATACGGCGGTATATCATAGGCGCCGTAAATATAAAATGTATATACGACGTATGTGATAATCTCCGTATTTAACTACACATATATACGGCGGTCTACACGGAGCCGCCTTATATATTAATATATACGGCGGCCAATGTATTAACATCCGTATATAATATAAATATACACGGTGGTCAACACTAAGCCGTCGTATATATTCATATATACTGTGATTTATACGGTGACCGCCGTATATATTAATTATATACCGCGAAATGAATTTCCCCAAAATTCCCTCTGTTTGTTCCCAAAATTCCCTCTCTTTATTCGCGCAAAAAAAACAGAAAGAAAGAGATTTCCGGCGACCAGTGAAGACGGCGACCAGTCCAGTGAAGCCGGTGACCAGTGAAGACGGTGAATAAACACAAGAGTTTTTTCTTCTTCTTCTTCCACCTCTCCCCTCTTCAATTTTTAGGGTTCGGACCTTCACATCTCTCTCCTCCATCCCTAATTTCTCACTGTAAGATTCCAAAAATCTCCCTCTACCTCTTCAATTTCCGATTTGTTTCTTCACTGATTGTTTTTATTTATTCATGTATGTACTAATTTGTTTACTGCTCTTTTTTGTGTTTTTTTTTGTGCTTTTTTATGTTTAATTTTTCCATATGTTACTATTTATCCGTATAAAGCTCTGTTCTGACTGATATTGTGTTTTTTGGATTAAATCTTCCTTATGATATTTTTGCATTTGGATGTCTCTTTTCATGGAATTGAGCTAATTTTGGGTGTTATCATCTTTTTATATTTGTAATAGTGTAAGATTTTTATGCTGTTGTTGATTAATTTGGTAGAATTGAGAAGAGTAAAATTGAGGAATTTTGGCTTGGTTTTCATGCTTTGTGATACGGATATGCAGTTTCTTGTTTCTGTATACATTCATGTATGTGTCTGTGATTCATGAGGTTTAAGCTCTACATTGGTTGGATATGTGAGTTTCTAAATAGAAATGTGTGATTTTGCATATGAATTTGTTAGTCCTTGGGTTAAATTGAGGCAAAAATTAGTTTATGTGTATGTGTGTTTGTGGTGTAACTATACCACTGAGTCACTCCGTTAGGAACAAATCTTGGTTGGAAGAATTGTTTATTAAATGATTCATTTGATATAGAGTTGAGCTTGTATGTTCTTGGATTTTGGGGATTACAGTTACATTATTGTAGATTTAAATGGTTGTTTAATGTTTTGAAGGAGGATTGGGCTTAATGTCTCTGTCTCTGGAAGTTAATGGTAGGTTGAGCATTTAAATGGAAGGGGGAGAGGGTGTTCATCACAGTGAGTGTTGCATTGACTTTATAAACGAAACCCTTTGATTATATATAATTTACCTAGTCATTAGATTTGAAAGCATCCCTTAATGCTACTACATGACTCATTTATATCACGTTACATATTATTAGCATCTCAATAGGGGGGCTTGTGAGAGAACGAATGAATGTTGTCATGGGGTTATACTATATCATGATGGGCCCAAGCTGGACTACTAGGCTAGGCTCCAATAATGTATATTATCTATCTAGTCAACATCCTTCCATTTTTGGATTTGATTTACCATGGTCATCCCGTTCACCCTTTCTTTAATACTGAAGTCATCAGCGACAACAACAAAGCCTTATACTAAAATAATTTGGGGTCGACTAACATGAATCCCCATATGTTATCATACATGCATCTTAACATTACCTACTAAGTATTTAGACTATGTTTGTTTATGAGTTTATTTTTATTCTAAAATTTGTGTCTCTCGGTCTTATATATATGTTGTATTTTAACGTTAAAAATATCAAGTCATATATGGACAAAAGTTGGATTGATATGGGTAACCGGATTTCAAATGAGTATATGTCTGGGATTGACAACTTCCTCGACTTTGCATTCTCAAAAAAGTCTCTTGGTGCTAAAGAAATATATTGTCCTTGTAATACACATGACATTAACTCCTTGATTGTGTAAAAGATAATAGAGGGGTTACAATCAATTTTCTTTTTTCGAAGGTTGTTTTGTGTTAGAATTGATTTTTTGTTGACTGATATCGTTATTTAGGTTCATTTCAGCATGGCATATTTATTTGGCTGAATGATGATTATTTACATATATATACAGGAGCTTCTGGCATTTCAGCCTATAGCATATTTATTTGGCTGAATGATTCAATTGATTCAGTGAGGAGTATTTACCACATCATACCTTTCTTGTCTAGCTTACACTTGAAACATTTCCTTTAAGCATTCAGCTAGATCAAAAACAGCTTCCATGTGTTCGGGGTCCTTCTGAAGAGCCTTACACATGGGGGCAAGCATAAGGCATGCAACATCAGTAGAATCATCAACATGTTTCTTATGTGTATCCTTATCTGCCCTTGAAGCATTAGCAGCAGGTTGAGGTGGAATGGGTTCGTCAAGAGCGTACATTTTCTTCTCTTGCCTTAGAAAAATTCTTAGGCTTCTGATCCAATCAGAATAGTTTGTACCGTTCTCTTCGAGCTTGTCCTTTTCAAGTACGGATCGTAGAGACAGGGGCTGATTATTGTGAGTTGCCATTACTATAATAAAATATGCAAACAATAAATATATAAGTATCAATGCATTTACCATCTAAGAGAAAATAATGTATTTCATAAATACTCACACTAAATTATACACCTTCAAATACAAGTATGTATCATATAATCAAAATGGGCTAAGATCTATATTTTACTTAGTTGCGGTTTAACAGAGTCAATGCCCGAAATATAAGTTATTTAGGTAGATAACATCAATCATATCATATATGACTCTTAGATCTTTTATGAGATTTCTAGACATCATATGTCAAAACATGTTTTAATCTCATCTATGCCTTGGGTCAAATCTCATTTGAAAGCACCAATTAAGTCAAAACCTTTTTCAAACGTATGAGACACGGAACGATGCACCTAACTGAGTCAAAACTACATCAACCGTTATCTCATCTTGATCACAAATTAGAATATAATGATGCACCCAACTAAGTCAAAACTACATCAAAATATCCTAAAATTTCACAAGTGTTCTATTTAAGGGGTGGCATAAAACTTAAACATTTAGAAGGCTTTACACATAACAACAAACATCGCATGGTTGTAACATGAAACTTATGTGTACATAATCATGAACATAGGATTTCACAAAATATCATAAAAAAACAATTTGTTTTAATTTTGAGAATTTACTAATCAAATTTAATCATATTAAACATACCAATAACCCATGTAAAAGACAAATCATATTAATCAATTATTAATTATGATCATGTATATCACATACAATTGTTTTCTTAAAACAACACACATAAAATCATAGATCTATTTCACATAGCATGTAAATCATTTAATCAAATTAAATCTAGCATGCCAATTTCAACCTAATCATGATAAAACGCGGCTCTGATACCACTGTTGGGTTTTGAGGTTACAAACGCAGCGGAAGAACTTTATAAAACAACAAAATCCTAGACTTGAATCCGTCTAGCATGGAGAGATTAGAAACTTAGGAAATAGATTTTACATACCTTATAAACGATTTATGTTTGTTCGAAAACAAATCTCCAAAATTCAACCTTTGAATTTTGTTGCGGAATCTTCTATCTTCTCCTTGATCTTCCTTGTGATGAATCAACGATTGTAAGTCTTCAAGCTTTTGTTGATAAAGTAATCACCCTCTATTGGTAATCCACACGCGAACGAACCAATATCTAATCTTGTAGGATTGCTAGATGATCCTCCGATTGTTGAATCGATATTCAACAATCAATGGCTGATTATGGAATTGATTTGAGTGTTTTTGGTCTTTGATTCTCAATCAAAATAAATGTTTTTGTGTTTCTAAAACTCAAAAACCATCTACCATGGCCGAGGCAAAAGAGTTCTATTTATACATTATAAAAATCCCTAACCCTTAGGGATAAGAGCCATTTTCCTAGCCAAAACCGGAGCTGTACAGAGACCTTGTCCCGCACGAGACTGGCGTGTCCCGTGCAATACAACGCTACGGTAAAAATCCGGAGCTGAACAGAAACGTTGTCCCACACGAAACTGGCGTGTCCCGCGCGATACAGCTATTCGGTCCATTCCAAGCATCCAGAAATTCAATTTCCAATTTTGAGCCATTGTTCGTTATTTGTGTGTGACCCTTTAGGAATTATGTTTTATGTTGGTAGTGAGTTGAAACTTCAATCTCACAAGATATAAGTGATCTCTAGCAAGTCATTATGTCCACCCAATTAAATATAACATCAAAGCTTGATTCCTTGATAGATCAATGTCACAATTCATTTGTCCACGATGCCATATAGAACATGAGTCATGGTCCACGTCAACTCATATTGTTCAATGCTTTCTCGATTTTGAATTGATAATCCAAGTGCATTTGATCTCTATTAAATTTCTTGAGTGTGGCCACACATTTCATCAACACTATTCATCGAGGGACCCAAGCAAACATCTCTCTCAAATAGAGGGACAAATCCCATCTTGACTTATCATTCTTCCCTACAAGAATCCAATCGTGCCAACATATTCCTTATTGCTATCCTATTAAAGATAGTGTTAGACTACATCAAACACAACGTTCATCATGTGGAAGACGATGATAATCTCAGGTACGAATGATTCAAATGACATGACTATCATGAGATTTAATCATGACATATATGACAATAGACCATGTCATAAATCTCATAGATGGGTAAGTCTAGTACTTATTCTCTAGCAAGTACCCATAAGTGTAATGTGCATCACATGCATATAATCATTACTATGATTATCCATTACCAACTTATACTAGTTATTCACAATAACTAGGGACGCAGGTTATTATAATAAACATATAAACATATAATAAATCAAATAAACATGCTCCATAATAAATGGTAAAGATGATTACATAACGGTATTAAGTTATAAGTCAAACATAACTAAACGCTTAGGGCATTACACCAACATATCTGAGTTTGCCGTTCTTTTTTCAATTTGATGTGATCTATGATGATGAAATCTGAAATTTTGATGTTAATTGGCTATTCTACTTAGTCCAATTTGATAATTAAGACTAGGTTTTACCTTGGTATTGGTATGTTCTATGATGATGAAGTCTGAGATTTTGATGCAACTTGATTTTACTACTTGGTCCAATTTGATAAATAAGAAAACATTTTGACTTTGTCTTGGTGTTTTCTGTGATGATGAAATCTGAGATTTTGATGCTACTTGATTTTACTACTTAGTCCAATTTGTTATATAAGAACAGACTCTGCCTTGGTTTTGATGTGTTTTATGATGATGTAATCTGAGATTTTGATCCTACTTGATTTTACTACTTGGTTCAATTTGATAAATAAGAATGTATTTTGCTTTGGTTTTGGTGTGATTTTGAAGAGGTGAAATGATTTTTGGAATTGCTAAATAACAAGAGTTTTTTGGTACAAAATACTATGTCTAGGATGAGCTTTCCTTACTATGAAAGCACTGAGACTTTACAATCAAAAGATAGTGATAACATCACTAGCTAAGTGGGTACTCTGTGATGAACACAAATTGAGAGTGCAAATTAGCCCAATAAACCAAAATCCAAAAGCTGATTGTTGTCTTCACATTGAATCAAATAAGAAGTTGCTCTTCCATTTATGTCATTATTCCTTCAAAACCATCTCCATGACCTACCTGTTTCAAGTAGTAAACACATTCTCTTACCAGCCCAATTTCCACATTCAAATCTCTTTGTAGTTTCCCATGTCTTTCTAATGCATCCTTGCCCAAATGAGGTAATGGAAAGTTGTTGTGGCCTCTTGCTTACATATTGGATATCATAACATTTTGCAATGAAATGAATAATTTTTTGAGTGTCTTATCTGATAATTTTGCATAGGCTTCTCAAACTGCCTTCACTATGTCATCGACACTTTTGGAAGAACTCTCTGTTTTAATTGCATCTAATGAAGCAAACCATCTTATATTATTGATGTTTGTATTAGGAGAGTTGGGTAGCTAGAATCTTAGTTGTATGTCAAATCCATCTGATGTTGCTACTGCTCTAAACTCTGGGTCATTGTTCTTGATATGTGGTGGTTCATTATCCCATTGAATGATGATTTTTTTACTTGCATTTGGTGGCCACCTAGCCTTGATTGTGGGGATTACCTGCATTCATTGAATATAAAAGAATTATTTATATGAAATCATTGAATAATAAATGTAACAATAAAAGAAATCTTACTTGGTTGATCAACATTTGCTTTGTCACTGTCTTGTTGATTGATTCTAATGGTTTAGTGACTAGTGTATACTAACTGCCCTATTCCTACTGTTTCTTCTTGATGACTCTGTTTTTGTGAAAGGCCACATGCCTATTTTGCCATCAAATAGCAACTCACCATTACTATCATATTGTGGCCTACTTACACAACAAAAAAACATGACTTTGATGATGTATCTTTTGATTTGACATGATCTGTAAGGCTCTATTTCACCAGGCAGAATATAAGACATTGTTTTACAATTTGTCATGATAAACCACTTCTCATCTGCATGAATAACATTTTCCATGCTTTTGAACTTTGGAGTTCCTTCTTGTACATCAAATTTGAGAACAGCAGGGCAGAATTTGAGTCTTGATTAAAAAAAAATTGCATATGTTAAAGATGGTTTAATAGCATTTGTATGTGCTCTGATCACACCCTCCTTTTTCCATCTCTCCCAACCGTACTTTTACTAACCCCCACCAAACCTTGTCCTAATTTTCGAATTATATTTCTATTATGAAAATCAATTTTTTCATCTTCTCAACATCTAACTGTACTACTTTCTGCCTTCTGACTCCTACTTTCTTTGATGATAGATGAACAGGCATACATCTCCTCCTTTGCTCCTCGACTTGCTTCCAGATTTTGTAGACAGTTCGGCGATGGAACCCAAATGTTAAAGAAGTTTCATTGATTTTGCCCTTCGGAAGCTTTCCACCTTCTAAAGCTTCTATCAACATTTGAGCCAAGAAATTTCTTTTCTCATATGACATGTTGGATTTGTGCTTTGACTGTTGCATTTTTTGTTATATAAAGAAGATAGTATCTAGATAATATGTTTGCTAACTAGGACAATGTTAGATGATAAGTTGTATTTATAGAAGGTGTTTAGGGATTTTGTAATTTGAATTTTTTCACAAGGATTGTATCAAGGTGTAGTATCAGTTTATAAACTGAGATTTTGGTGGAAATTTTAAATTTTCACAAGGATTACTCCTTGATCCAGTTAATTAGCCCCAGCTTTAAACATTTCAATTTAGTAAGTTGATTTCAAATTTTGGTGGGAAAATTAACTTTTTAACTATTGAGATGACTTCTATTAATTTCCATTAATTCAACCCCACTATCTATATTTTCCTTTATATTTATTTATTTCTTAATTCTCGTGCAATAAGACATTTGTGCATTTTCGAATGGGACGGAGGGAGTACTATTTTAGTACTCACCATATCATTTCCTAGTTCCTGGTCATTGAGACTGATGGTAATTATGATTATATGTAATCGAATAGAGCATGTACAATGAGAATTTACTCACCAGGCAAAAGAGATGCCGACCTCATCGATAAATGTTATGACAAATGTAATTAGTTGTTTCATTGTTGACGCATATTATCAATTTCCCCAAACTTGATTGATGTTCCGTCCCAGAACCAACACCCCCACCCCCAAAAAATGTTATCTTTTGTTGATTGATGAGTCAATTCATCCAGGACCGTTCGTTGTTTCTATCCTTCCTTTCTTTGAAGTCACTTACATAGTTGTTTTGGCTACATATAAAAGTTTTCTAATTGCAGGGTATGTTATGTGAATTTGAGGGGAGGGGAAATTTTTTTTATATATTATTTACATTCACAACGTTTTATAAACGTTGTAGAAAACCGTAACACAACGTTTATAAAACGTTGTCCTATATTGTTTACAACGTTTTCTTAAAAGGTTGTAAAAAGGTAGGACAACGTTTCATAAACCTTGTGTTAAGATTTTCTACTACCTTTATAAAACGTTTTAGATACAGAAATGCAACGTTTATTTAGACGTTGTTAATTGTTTCTTACAACGTTCTTTCAAACGTTGTTAAAAAGCTTTTGCAACATTTAAAAAACGTTGTCTTATAATGGGGCCTATTACAACGTTGGATATAACAACGTTTCAAAAAATGTTGTAAAACGTGTATAACAACGTTTTTAAAACGTTGTTAATGGGTATTTTTGTTGTAGTGGTATCTGCAATATCCGCCATAACTTCATCATCTAAGTACCTAATAATTTTAGAGTGGGTTCTCTCATGTAACACGATTAGATCTGATGCTTCATTCTCAACTTCCTTACTCGAATCCTTAGCTATTGCAGCCTCGACAGCACATGTGGAAACTGCTAATGCTTTGCCATTCGAATCTTGGTGATTCCTGATTGCAGCAGCCACCGCATCCCTCAAACCTTTATCTCTCAACAAGGCATTAATCTTGATCTACCAAATAGAAAAAACTATTCTTCCCATTTAATTTGTCAACTGGTGATTCAATTCCTGATCCCATCTTCTTCTGCAGCGGAAAACCCCTAGATCTTTATAAACCTCACCGGCTCTCATACCTGTTAGTTATAACAGAGTATATGTGTAAGATAGAAAACAAGCAACAATCAAT
The DNA here is from genome assembly GCA_022495995.1 of Adenophora triphylla var. japonica. Taxonomy (NCBI): domain Eukaryota; kingdom Viridiplantae; phylum Streptophyta; class Magnoliopsida; order Asterales; family Campanulaceae; genus Adenophora; species Adenophora triphylla. The sequence goes on from JAFEMH010002034.1 coordinate 326,448, forward strand.
CAAACAAAACAATGATATACGTGGTTCACCAACTTGGCTACGTCCATAGGCATAGGGCAAGAATATTATTATCAACTGGCAATCAACAAATATAATCTCTAATCTAATGTACGAACTTCTTGATTACAATAATTCACAATTCTACAAACCCTATATCTAGAGAAACAAAGAACCAAAATAACCATATAATAATTGATATTTCTATCACACTAGAGGTTACAAAACTGTTAGGGAATATGGTGTAGACGTGGCCGGTTCGGTTAATCGGTGGTTCACGATTGCCGAACCGGCGGTTCCAACCTCCAAAAATCCCAACCGAAACTGAACTGGTTAACCGCCTTAACCGGTTACGGTTTTTTCGGTTTACCGGTTAGACCGGTTTTCCGGTTAACCGGCTAACCGTTTTAATTTTTTTTTTCAAATTAGGTTTTTAAAAGAAAATTTTAACATAATTAAAAACAGTTATGAAAAAAGTTAATTTTCTAACAGTTTTTGAACAAAAAAGTTAACTTTTTAACAGTTTTTTGAAAAAACAGTTAACTTTTTAACAGTTTCTGTTAAGTTTTTCACTTTTATTTCAATTTTTTTTTTGAATAAATAAGTCTATTTAAGACTTTTGTTTACTACATACATTTTTGTAAAAAGTTATATAAAAAAAGTTATGAATTTTGAAATAAATAAGACTTAACTTTTTTAAAAGAAACGAAAGTATATAAAAGAAAAAAGGGATGGTACCCTTAAATTTTATTAATTAAAATAAATTATAAAGAGGGTGACAACCAATCTTACCCTTTTATAAATAAGGGGAGGGGGGGGGCATTTAGGAGCCTTTATCTCAACCTAACTATTACAATTAAATAAAAATAAACCTAATGGTCCTAATCTAAAGTCTAAACTAATCTAAAACATCATTCATTCATCACTACTTTCCGTGGAGTCCTCGACATCATATTGATATTTTGGATCTGATAATAAAAGATCCTCTTCATAAGGCAAGTTTTGTTGTCTTTTTTCCGCTCTAAACCAATCGCCAAGTAACATTTGATGTTTCAAGTTTTCACTAGTTAGTTGGGAACGTCTTTCATCCAAAGCATTTCCTCCAACGCTAAATGCCGATTCAACCGCCACCGTTGAAGCAGGAAAGGCTAAGACTTCTTTCGCAACTATTGAAAGAATAGGATAAATTTCTTTCCTTCTTGACCACCATTGTAAAACATCAAATTCATTTGAATTTGGGTCTTGATTTAATTCAAAGTTGATAGTGAAGTATGTTTCTAACTTCACGGGAATGTTTGATGATGATGAAGATGTACCTCGAGAAGGACCACGTTTTTTACAATACAAATTTGCAAAAAAACTATATGAATCCCCATTTGTAAAAGTTTGTTGAGAAGTAGAGGAAACATCTTCATGTTGTTGACTTTGAGAAGTGTTTTCATATAAGCAATTATACTCATTAAAAAGGTTAATCAAGTCATTTTTTGTATTTTGAATAATAATTGACAGAAGTTCATTACCACCGTCACCATCGGGATATAACTTCATATAATAATAATCTACAACACACTCTAAATCATCTAATTTAACTCGAGGATCTAATAATTTTACAACCAAGAAGAGAGAAGGAATAGTGTCAAAATATTTAAGCCACTTTTGTCTCATGAAAACAATGCATTCTTTTAAAATAGGGCATTGTCTTAAATTGTCAAAACAAGTAACAATTGCAACACAATGCTCAAGCACCAAAACGGAAGTTGGATAATAAACTCCCGAAAAAGCCAAAGTAGCGGTATTGATAATCTTTAACAATTCACATAAATTAGTGCATGCATTCCATTGATAAGCAAGTAGAGGTTCGTTATGGCCAATTGACATAAAAAAAAAATTGCATTAGGAGATCTTTATAAGCAAAATCATCGGTTAACATTTTGTAGGTGGAATTTCACCTAGTTGAAACATCGTAAGTAAAATATTTGTCCGCCACACCTTTACTTCTTAAAAATCTTATCCATTTTTTTGTATTAGCATTTTTTTAGAAATAAATTGAATACATTGTCTAATTGGCTTAACAAAAATTTCTAATGCATCCAAATCATCTCTAACACATAAGTTAATAATATGCCATAAACATCTAATATGAAAAAACTTACCCCCCAAGTGAGGGTTGACAAACGGTAATTAAGTCGGGTAAACTAGCCGTATTAGCACTTGCGTTGTCAAATGAAATAGTAAATATTTTATTTAAAATACCACACTCAACAAAAATCTCAAGAAATTTTGCACAAATATTTTCCGCGGAATGTGGTGGCTCAAAATCTTTGTAAGCAATTAATCTTTTTTGGATAGTCCACGAATTATCTATCCAATGGCAAGTAACGCCCAAATAAGTATTTCTTTACCAATGATCACTCCATCCATCGGCACAAATTGAAATTTTATTTTCTTAATTTGATAAAACACCAACTAAATCTTTTTTATATTTTTTTCACCAATCTAGTAATATCACGTACGAGATTCGTACGTGGTACTCTCGTGGCGGCGGGATTTAAAGAAAGTCGAACAAAATTTCCATAAAAATCGTCATCAGCAAAATTAAAAGGAAGGCCTTTAATACAAACTAATTTGGCCAGTTCATCCCTATAAACCAACTTATCAAATTTAAAAAGGATAGAAGACGAACCTTGTGCACCCGAACCCGAACTATGTTGATATTGTAATTGAGTTTGGGTAGTGGAAATGTCAAGTTTCTCGGGTTGTTTTGACGTCGTATGCCCGTTGAGCGTCCCATGCCCTCCGCCTCTTTTGAATGAGTAAGACGTGGAACAATAGTTGCAAAATGCTCAAAGATTATAATCATCATCGAAAGTAATTTTTCTTTTCGAGAAATGGATGGCTAAAGTATCCCCTGACCACCTTCCCTAGTAGCTCGGCCCCCCTACCCCTCCTACTACCACCACTTTCAATTTCAAAAACTTCTTCTTTCTCACTTTGTTGGGTAGTATTTGGATTTTGATAATCAAAATCATCGTTGGGGGAGGAAGAACCAACATGTGACTTGCCTAAATTGTTTCTTCTTTGATTTCCAGTCATTTGTGTAAGATAAAATGAAGTTTGGAAACAAATGGAGCTTAAAAATGGATGAAAATGAAGAAAAGCACTAATTTCGTTAGAAAACTAACTGAAAATGGGACAATATTTAACTGAAAATTGGATGAGAGTCAGAGAATATGTGAATATTTGAGAGTAGAAGAGAAAGAGTAGAGAGAAATAAGGTGGAAATAAAATGGGAGGAGGGAGGTGATATTTATAGTTAGTTTTAATTAGTCAAAATGTTTTTTTTTTGTTAGATCCGTTAGGACCGTTAGACTGGAAAGTGGAAAGGGGGGGTACAGTCACAGGCGCCGGAAGGAGGAGAGGAAAGGAACTAGCCGTTGGAGCCTTGGAGGAAGCAGCCCAACGGTCACCAGCCCAGTCAGAGCCCAAGCCAAGTTCTCAAACCAAACTCAACGGTCATATGACCGTTAAATTCAAAGCTTAAATGCCGGTTAAACCGGCGGTTAACCGTCTGTTTTAACCGGCGGTTTACCGATTTTCCAAAAATTCAAACCGTGACCGAACCTCCATTAAAACGGTTTCGGTTAAACCGGTTTCGATTAACCGCGTTGACCGATTTTGGTCGATTTTGAACCGGCTGGTTTGCCGATCTGGTCCGGTTTATGGCCACGTATGGTGTATTTATATGTCTACTCCCCTAACCCTGCAGGGTTTCACAAACCCCACTGGAGACTCCGCCAAGTCCTGCTCCAGCACGCCCGAGGGCGCGATCGCCCTCTTTGTCCAGAGATTAGGCGTGGTCGCCCTTCTGCTGCTGCTCGGTCGCCCCTTTGGTGCAGTCATAGGAATTATCGATTTTCTTGTACAATCCTCTAATTCAAGCATTCCCAAGTTAGATTACATTGAACCCAACAAATTTATCTAATGAAATTTAAAAATTATTATTGATATTATTTATATTGTTGTACCAATAACAAATTTTATACTTTTATTAGAAAAATAATATTAGTATAAAATTATTGTTTAAAGTTCTTAATACTAAAAAAAAAAAAAAAATGTAAAATGCATTATGGAACACAAGGAATAACGGAAGAAAGTCGGACCAAAGCAATGCCCGCACGTTTCTTTGAAAATGAAGTTAAATGGTTCCTCTGTTGTAAGTGATACTCTCTATGTCCAGATTTAAGATTTTTTTTTTAATATATTTTAATTTAAGATTTTTAATTAATTTATTATTTAAAATTAATAATAAAACTCACTTGTGGTATTAACAACAAAAATTTCTTACCCACTTTCTTTCTCAAATTTTACTTTTTATACTCGCAACATTTTTTTTTAATCCCTGTAACAATTAAACTAAAAACATTAAAGTTGAACTAAACAAAACAAAGGGAGTAACAAAATAGAGATAATTGACCATCTCCTTTATTCAAATACTTGACCATGCAATGGTCAACGCTCATTTATCCTTCAAGTACTTTGTCGTCAATATTGAATTCCGAACCGAATAATTTAAAAATCACCACCATTCTGGACTATCTTATATTTGACAATATCCATATTGACGTGCCATACTCTTAAGTTCCCAAGTTGACCATATGTTTGACCTCTCACACCTATAGTTAACGATCTCCAACAAATATGCTTCCATTTTTTATATCAATATTTGATATTTATTTATTTTAGGTGGGTTTTGTATGGGCCATATTAATCGCGATCGTTAATTACAATGTAAAAACGTGACAATTTGTAGACTATTGACCGCTGATTGTTGCGGCTGCAACGTGACAATTTGTATACTATTGACCGATGGTTGTTGCACCAAGCAACCGCATGAGCGATTTTGTGTCCTGCTTCCACCATTAATTCCAATATTAAGATATTAAGACCTCTTCTCACTCACCACCTTGTAGAGACTGCGAAAATGAAAGTTCATTCCCTTTTCCCGTGTACATATTTGCCAAAGTTGACACTTAACATTTGACCACAATGGGAAGGCACATGCACTGCAAGTTGTTGTCTTTCTAAGGGACCTATATAAGAGCTAACCATGAACAACTTGTAGTTGTCAACTTTTGCCATCTTGTCTTGTTTACTTCAAAGAGAAGAGAGAGCAAACAATGGCTAAGTCTTTTAAAATCATTACTAATACTACTAGGCACCAAGTTAGATCAATAAGCTTGCCTAGTAGAATACATCCTACCACTACAAGGGTGAGACAAGAACTCAACAAGTTCAAAACATGGGAAGCTTTATATGTGCCAACAGAAGCCAGTATCTGCAACTACTTAACCAGGTTGACAGAGTTGTACAAACGCGTTGATGATGTTCTAAATATGTCAATGACCCAACAATCATTTTCTCGACATAAGGACGAGAAATGGGTCGAGGAGTTATTAGATGGATCGGTTAAGTTATTGGACGTATGTGGTCTTGCAAGGGACATGGTAGGGGAAATTAAAGAGAACATTGTAGATCTTCAGTGTACTCTTCGACGAAGAAAAGGGTATTCAAGCATTGAAAATAGCATTACCAAATACATTTCATTTCGGAAGAAAATCAAGAAAGAGGCGAAAAAAATGATTGGAGATTTGAAGCAAGCAGATAACGCAAATGGTAGCTCTTCGATGCTCGATCAAGATCAAGATCAACACCTTACCCTAGTGATCAAAGTACTAGCGGAAGTTAGCGAAATTAGTATTTTGGTATTTGAATCTTTATTCATTTTCCTCTATACAAAGCCAAAGTCATCTAGATGGTCAATGGTTTCCAAATTGTTGCAAAAGGGGAGAGTTTCTTGTGAGGAAGAACAAGGAAATGTGGCTGCATTGGAAAGACTAGATGTTGCATTGCTCAATCTATGCAAAGATGGGTCAAGTAAAGAAGGGGTAGAAATGGAAGTTGCACAAAAGAGATTGGAGGAAATGGAGGGTCATATTGAAGGCATGGATAGTGGTTTGAATTGTATATTTAGGGGTTTGATTAGAACAAGGTCATTGCTTCTTAATATAGTGTCCCAGTAGTACATATATTATGTATTCATTACATTAATAGTTTCAAATACAACTAGTGCTATGTATATAGAGAAAAACTTGTTGTTTTGAGAAGAAATATACATTCTGTACATCTTTACATCTCTCTCTCTCTCACTCTCTCTCTCTCTCTCTCTTCCTCTCTCTCTCTCTAGGCATATTCAACTTTATAAAGTCTGATATTTCCTCGGTCCCAAGAATGTCAAAAGAAATTATCAATTTGTTATTAGTAAAAGCAAATTTGATTTTTTTTTAATAAAAAAAGTATGTCACAAAATATAATTTGCCAGGAAGTATTTATTATTGAGTCAATCCCACTCAAGGGCCTCAGCATTGAATCTACGTCAATATATATATATATATATACTCCCTCCGTCCAGTTACATACTTCACACTTTTTATTTTGGGCGTTCAATTACATACTTCACACTTTGTCTCCTACATTATTTTAATACTCACAATACCATTATAATTTACTATTCCCTCCACTCATTCTCTCTCCTATTTTACTTTTACACTCACAATATTATATCATTATTTTTTTCCTTAATCCACGCGTGAACAGTAACTGTGAAACATGTACTTGGACGGAGGGAGTATATATATAGAAGTGTGGCTCGCACCTAAGCTTGCCCACTCATTTTAATTTTAATGGGCTATATTAAGAGGTTTATTAAAAATATTTTAAATATTTTACTTAGCTTAATGCATTTTTTTTCTCTTAATTTAGCTCACAGGATCTTAGGAGCATAAAACTGAAAATTAAGACCTGAAAATCTATAGCTGAAAATGTAGAGATGAAATCATTAATTTACTGAATTTTAAAAGCTGAAAATTTATGTGCACTGATCTTAAAATTAAGTGTTGAGCTTAATTACCCCCTCAACTAGTAAGTGAAACAATGTGGTCCTCAACTATGAGTCAAGTTCGCTTTTCTGCCCTCGACTACTAATTAAAGCAATGTACCCCTTCTTCCTTTTTGTTGAGTTGAAATTGCCCCCTCAATCACTAACTCAATGCATTCCCTCAAGTATTCTATTCATTCTGAGATTCATTTTAAGAGTTCATGTGTAAAAGCTTGATTTATTAATTTTAATCGTTGGTTTAAGATTTGATGAGAGCCGGACCCTCTATAATGGGTCCAAGATCCCTCTGGTACAAACCGAACTAAGTAACGTGAGACGTCCAAACCAAGTCAACTTCAGTCCGTGAATACTTCGGTCTCATCCAGACTCTCGGTTCTTAAACTTGTGGATCATGATTCCGTACGAGCTCTCTGACACCAACTGACATACTTGTCTCTATCGCATTAAATGGATGCCCACGAGACCATCACACGAGTCGTAGCGTCGAACCAACTGTCACCTGACCCTCTGTCCTTCGTCTTTTCAACGACATCCACTATAGTAGTAATGTCCTTATTCATATTTACCAACCAGGGCTCGCCACGCGTCATAGGTCAAGACAAATATGCTCAATGATGGATATCTTACCCAACATATCTCTGTCTACTATACACTATAAATACTATGAGTGCGTCTGGGGAGAAACGCGTTTCTCCGTCGCGTATGGAGAAACGGGGCTTATTATGTCGCGCGACATAAGTAGCCAGTTTCTGGATATCCTTTACAAAGCTTCTGGATATCCGTAAGCTTTGAAATGGATATCCGTAAGCTTGTAAAGGATATCCGAGAAACCAAGTATTTTTTCCGGATATCCTTTACAAAGCTTCGATATCCGAAGCTTTGAAATGGATATCCGTAAGCTTTGTAAAGCGATATCCAAAATATTTGGTTTCTGGATGTCCTTTACAAAGCTTCTGGATATCCTTTTCAAAGCTTCTGGATATCCTTTCCAAAGCTTCTGGATATCCAGAAGCTGATGAAGTGATATCCAGTTTTTGTGGCTATGTATGTCGCGCGACATAACAAGCCCCGTTTCTCCATAAGCGACGGAGAAACGCGTTTCTCCCCAGATTTTGTGAAATACTATCTCTTGTCCTTTTAAGGCAATGTAAATCACATTATCTAAACTCTAACACAAGCACTCTTAAGACATTTCCTTATTTTCAGTTCATATACCTCAGAGATCTTGCTCTCACACCCCGAGGGCCTGAGTCGGAATCAATCCCGCCTTGTTCTCTAATGGTGTTTATTGTTTGTATTGTTATCTAGGTGATTATTATTCAAAACCAGTTATTCTATAGTGAGACCCTAAATTTTGTGGCGTCATCAAGGTTCTTACTTTTCTTTATAATGTGTCTTAGTTTAAGGTTTTTAGTTACTTTATTACTTAAAATGGACAATAAAACTCCCTTGTCATTCTCAAAACAAAAAACTCTCTACCCACTTTCTCTCTTATATTTACTTTTCATACTCACAACATTTAATTTTTATTAATTCTCGTGCCAAGTCAAACTAGCAATATTAAATCGGGATGGAATGAGTAGTTATTCACAAAATCTGGGGAGAAACGCGTTTCTCTGTCGCGTATGGAGAAACGGGGCTTAGTTTGTCGCGCGACATACTTAGCCACAATATCTGGATATCCTTTCCAAAGCTTCTGGATATCCAGAAGCTTGAATATGGATATCCAGAAGCCTGAATATGGATATCCAGAAGCTTTGGAAAGGATATCCAGAAACCAAATATTTTTCCGATATCCTTTCCAAAGCTTACGGATATCCATATTCAAGCTTCGATATCCGTAAGCTTTGGAAAGATATCCGTGAAAAATATTTGGTTTCTGGATATCCTTTCCAAAGCTTCGGATATCCATATTAAAGCTTCCGGATATCGAAGCTTTGAAAAGGATATCCGTAAATCAAGCTAAGTATGTCGCGCGACAAACATAGCCCCGTTTCTCCACACGCGACGGAGAAACGCGTTTCTCAGCAGACCGACTCGTAGTTATTTTGAACAAACTACTATTATGATAGTAAATTACCGTTTTTATTTTCTTTTATATTGTTTTATTATCTTTAAAAAAAAAGTTCTTTGGCCAAAAAGAATAATTATATTTGTTTATACATTGTATTTCTAATCTGCAATAAAACAATCATATTTTTACCTTTTTTTTAAGCAAAACTCCAATTTTTAATATTAGACTTATTATATGAAACATTGAAAAATATAATAATAATAATAATAATAATAATAATAATAATAATAATAATAATAATAATAATAATAATAATAACAATAATAATAATAATAATAACAATAACAATAAAATAATAATAAAATAATAATAATAATAACAATAAGTCTAATATTATTAATAATAACAATAACAATAAAATAATAATAAAATAATAATAATAATAATAATAATAATAATAATAATAATAATAATAATAATAATAATAATAATAATAATAATAATAATAATAATAATAATAATAATAATAATAATAATAATAATAATAATAATAATAATAATAATAATAATAATAATAATAATAATAATAATAATAATAATAATAATAATAATAATAATAATAATGAATTATTTATTAGGAACATAATATTAGAATTATATATTCTATATTCTATATTATATATTTTATATATTTTATATAGTTTAGGAAACTCAATCTTTGTATTAGATCAAGAAAGAAAATATTTGTATAGATGCAGAAACGTTCTAGGAGATTACCTCCTCTCATTGTAAACTCTATAAATATGTACCTCTGACAACATAATCAATTCAGTTTTTCATATTATTCCTCTCTACCTCGTATGATTGACTTTGTCTCTTTCTCCTTCAATCTTATATGGTATCAGAGCATTAAGATTCATAATATGACTTCTCCGTCAAACCCTAGCGGCAAAATCCTAAAGCCACCACACTCTTGCTTCCGCTACCCACCATCAAAACCCCACCCTTCTCCTTCAAACACCCTTGGCTTAAACCCTATTAGCCGAAACCCTAATTTTTTTTTTCTCTCCAACGAAACCCCCCTCCACCTTATACACCACCGCCCCACCCAAACACCAAAACTCTAAACTACCCACTCGGCAAACCCTGCAGCCGAACCGCTACCCTAGGCAAAACCTACCACCCTTGCTTCCGCCAAACCTCCTCACCATCTCCACTTCCGCCAGCCGCCAACATCAAAAACCCACCCTCCTTCAACCCCCCCTTGGCAAAACCCTACAGCCAAAACCCCCTACACCTACTTCAAACCCCTCGGCTCAACCCCCCTTAGGCAAAAACCCTAATTTTTTTTCTTCTTTTCTCTATTTTCAAACCCCTCGGCTAAAACCCCCTTTAGGCTGAAACCCTATTTTTTTTTCTTTTCTCAATTTATTTCCCTCGGCTCAAATTCCCCCTTAGGCTGAAACCCTATATTTTTTTCTTTTCTCTATTTTCAAACCCCTCGGCTAAAACCCCTTAGGCCGAAACCCAATTTTTTTTCTTTTCTCAATTTATTCCCCTCGGCTCAAACCCCCCACCCCCTTAGGCTGAAATCCTATATTTTTTTCTTTTCTCTATTTTCAAATTCATCGGCTCAAACCCCACCCCTTAAGCCAAAACCTTTTTTTTTTTTCCTTTTCTCTATTTTCAAACCCCTCGTCTCAACCTCTCCCCCCTTAGGCCGAAATCCTAATTTTTTTTTCCTTTTCTCTATTTTCAAACCCCTCGATTAAACCTCCCCCCTTAGGCCGAAATCCTAATTTTTTTTTCTTTTATCTATTTTTAAACCCCTCGGCAAACCATACAGTCGCACTAGGCCACCCACCTCGGCGAAACCCTTCTGCTGTAACCCTCTTCAGCCACCAAAATCCTCTAAACACCCTCGACAAACTTACTGTCGAAACCCTCTCACCTCCTTCAAAATCCCCTTGGCAAAACCCATAGCCAAAACCCTATCCTTCATAACTACCACCTCACCGTCGCCCTACCCTCAAATGTCACCTTACTTGCGGCACAACCCTACAACCGTCCCACCCTCGAATGCACGCCACCACCAACAAATAACTATAATGGCAACGAACAACCCCATCAAATCAGACATCGTACATGTCCGGGACCACATCCGTCTCCACCCGCTACATCAAACCCGGTTCATCTCATCATTCATCAAGATTTAACTTATCCAAAGATCGTCCATCTTGCGGGGGAATATTAGGAATATAATATTAGAATTCTATATTCTATATTATATATTTTATATAGTTTTGGAAACTCAATCTTTGTATTAGATTAGGAAAGAAAATAATTGTATAGATCTAGAAACCATCTAGGAGATTACCTTCTCTCATTCTAAACCCTATAAATATATACCTCTAACAACATAATCAATTGAATCTTTCATATTATTCCTCTCTACCTTGTATGATTAACTTCGTCTCTTTCTCCTTCATTCTAATATTATTAACATGAAATAAAGCAGGGCCGGGCAGCACCACATGACGCGCCCCGAACCATGGACCTACTTGGTCCCACGCCGAGACAATTTCTGAAGACGCCATTTTAAGAAAAAATTTTGAAATGTACTTTCTAAAAATCATCACTTTACAAACCTGTTTAACATTTAGAAACTTTTCTAACTTACTATGAAAAGTCCACCATTTGACTTCAAACTTAACACACTCCACATTCAAACCATTTACAATTTACAAATTACACACACTTATTTACAAACAAAGGAACCTAGTTCCCAAATGAAAAATATTTACAAACCATTTAGAAGTTGTAAAATGAGGATAACATTAAGTCTTAGGAATACTACCCAAGGTCATACATTTACATAATTTATCCTTACCAACCTTCCTCAACAAAACCAACTTGGCGCCCTCTCAGTGCTCAACGTGCCCTAGCCCCTGGCTCGGCTCTATCTAAGAAAACAATGAAAGGACGGGGTGAGAAAAATCTCAGCAAGTTATTATATATGCAACAAGATGATATGCAATAATATTAAGAAGCATGTAACAACAAGTCATATATATCACCTTCTTATAACACTAAGAAAGATATATGCATACATATAGCAATTAAGTGCAATAATATAACACTTAGAAGGATACTGAGCCAAGGTTTCATCCTCAAAAGGACATCTCGATCCAAGCAGCAACAGTTGTTGAAGAAACGGTTCCGAAACCCAATCACAGTAACAACAAGCGGAACTATGACACAAAGTCATACCCAATAGTGCAACTAGACTTCCCTTAACTACCCCCAAACCATGGTCAATGGCAGGGTAAAACGGGAACCAGTGTATGGATTATAACGAACTCGGCTCGTGTGCCATTATAATCCCATAACACTGCCCAACAAACAAGTACCAGCTGGACTTTCAAGTATAAGCACAGTAAATAACTAGTTGCTTAAACAACCAATGTATGATTCCAAAGTAGGGAACCATACTAGTAAAGCATATCAAAATGATAGCAACATGATAACAAGTATCAATTAATAGTAGCACTAAGGCTAAATCATCCTTGAATCAATTCAATGAACATAGGATTTCAAAGTAGGGAACCCTAATCAAACACATCACAAAGATGTCAAACAATGCGTAAGGTGCAACACATAAGGACTACACACTTATAATAATCATCCAAGGATATATCAACTATAGTATAATGATATTAACCAAGTTAGGTTCAAAGGTTCTAACCTACTTTAACCAATCATTGAAACCTCTTCAAATGATCACAATTGAAATGTTAATATCTTATTTTGTTGTTCATACATTGTACTTTGATTATAGTGGTCAATTGGTTGAAAAATAATGGATAAAAGTGAACCTACATAGCTTTGAAATTCATTCCACAAAACTGGTCAGGGCATGACTCGTGCCCCAGGGCACGACTCGTGCCCCTTGTAGGTACTGCCTGATACTGTCGTCCCAAATGGCACGACTAGTCCCCTAAGCCTGGCACGACTCGTGCCCTGTGCTGAATTTCAGAACAGAGGCTAAACATCAGCAGCCTTGTTTCACCAATTTCATATATCAACTTTTTCAACTCAAACAACAACACTACACTCAGTATTCAGTTATTACCACTTCCAAAATGACCACAATTTGGTTCCATCCTAGTCCAAACCATTCCATTTTCTTGTCCAACCCACACCAAAACATTTATAATTCAACCAAAACCAATCTTTTAACATTTCAACACCAAATCATTTCCAAGTTGTCCCAAACCAAATTTTTCCATTCCCAATTTAAAAAAAATAATTTCCAAAGTCTCATGCAAACCTTAGCAACACCTTTATATCAATTATAATACTAATTGAACATAAATTCAAGAAAATATAATAACTTACATGAAAATTAATGAACTTTAATCGGATGGAAATGTGCTCCTTCTCCTCCCGAACACCACGGAACGAACGGATCACCGATCGGATTTTTCTATGATTTTAGGGAGATTATTTAGTAGAATTGGTTAGGGTTTGAATTTTGGTACCATGGATGAGCTATGAGCTGAGGAAGAAATGTATTTTGGCTAAAAATGAGGAAGCTTCTCATTTACCATGGATAATCCTAATATTAACACCTAACCACCTTCACCTATTTATCCCTTACAATCACTAAAACCATGAGGTTACCACTCTTACTCTTTAGCACCTTGAGCATTAACATAATTAACAAACTTATTTTAAAAAGTTACCATTTTAACTACCTACTCCTAATATTTTCATTAAGACATTAAATAATGATTTTTTATTTTATTCATATATTTAGAATAGCATATAGCTTATCGAAGACTTTATAATGATTAAATTAAATTCTGACAGACTTCATCTTGGATACTCAATTTTTCTTCACTGTTACTCATCTATTAGTTCGCACTGACGTTTTTAGTTGTTTCTATCATGTTTTACGTCATCTTTGTTTGAATCCTTTCATTATCATCTCTAAAATCAATGATTCTATTTTAACAGGCCCACCTCCCAGCAATTTCTCAGCCTGAAGGCTTACCTCTTAGTGTGCAAGATATAAAAGGGAATGAATGGGTATTCCAATTCCGGTTAAAACAATAACAGCAGAATGTACGTATTGGAGGGGGTTGCACCTTGTATTCAGTCGCTGCAATTGCAAGCCGGTGACAAAGGTGAAAGCTTAATGCCCATCTGAAAGTATTTCCTTTTCAGTTTCTTTGGTTTCTCTTATAGTTGGTTTCTTTGTCAAGATATGCAGTTTCCAGTATAATAATTTTTAATATGCTATTACTCACTACAGTGTCCTTAACATGGAAGTAGTAAAACTTAATGCCACTAACAAGGGTATGACTGACTGACTTTCCATGACCTTTTCATTCGGGTGCTTATTTGAATGTTCAACTTTATATTTTAATTGCAGAGCTGTGATCCTCTTCGTCTAGTGGGTAATTGTCTAATTTGAGAATACAAAAGAAGTTCTTTTGTTGCTTTTGGTTTTCTTTTCCCTAGTTACTTCTTTCTGCTCTTTTCCTTCCTACTCGATGAAACATGTGGTGTCAAACACATTATTATTAAAAAAAATAAAAAATTCTTAAGTTCACTGGGTAGCAGCTGATTCATTATCTTGTTCTTTCAGTGACATTCAGTAGGATTGAGCCAGACGGAAAGTTGATCATGGGCTTTAGGAAGGCGTCAACTGCATCTCCATCAGACCAGGTGGTTCAGGATTCTGTCATCTGTTATTTGGTGCAATAGTTTGAAGATAAGTTGAACGAAAGAGTTGAGAAAATGAGGGATGAAGTCACGGCAAAATTACAATCCACATATGAGGCTAAATTTGAGGAACTGAAAAATGATTTCCGGTCGCAATTTCAAGAAATGCTCAAATCGAGGACTTAGAGGCTTCAAGCATCGTCCACGAGCTCCTATGTAGTTTAATGTATGTCAACTTCACAATTCTACGTAGTTTAATAGCACGACAGTTTAGTATGACAATTTGTGAATTTATTTTGAATGTAATGTTTAAAGCTTTGTTGACTTTATTTGTTTGATTTGAGATATTTTAAGTTAAATTTTCAATCAGGTACAATTGAGAAATATTTATAGGCATAATATTAATAATATTTTATTTTTAGAAAATAATTTTCTGCAACATAATTTTTCGTTGCAAATTAGTTTGCATAAACTGAAAATTTTAGTTGCTAATTTAGTTCTATGTAACATATTTTTGAAACAGAACAATCAGTTGCAATTAGAAACAGAAATAAATCGGTTGCAAATTTTAGAAACAAAAATAACATATTTGAAACAGAACAATCAGTTGCAATTAGAAACAGAAATAAATCAGTTGCAAATTTTAGAAACAGAAATAACATATTTGAAACAAAACAATCAGTTGCAATTAGAAACAGAAATAAATGAGTTGCAAATTTTAGAAACAGAAATAACATATTTGAAACAGAAAAATCAGTTGCAATTAGAAACAGAAATAAATCAGTTGCAAATTTAGAAACAGAAATAAATCAGTTGTTGTTTGCAACGGATGTAAAAATTGTTCTAGGAAACACATTGCAACAGAATTTGCAACTACTTTTTCCGTTGCAAGGATTTTACAACCCAAACAGCGGTCAAAAACGGTCGCATAAATAGCGACGAGGCTTCCTGTGACTGCCTTTGCAACAGAAATTTTCGGTTGCAAACATCAATTTTCAACCGATTTTCTTGAATTGCAACCGAAAAATCCGTTTCAGTTGCCCTGTTTTCTTGTAGTGCACTCTCTCTCTCCACTACTGCGACTTCTCGTTGTGCCGGCGTCTCCTTCCGGCGAAATGCGTGGTGCCGGCGTCTCCTACGACGCCCAAATACATCTCCTTCCCTCTCCGCCGAATTGAACAAGGTATAGATAACCCTAAACTGCTTCTCCAAATTGACAATTAAATCTGCCTCTTGACCAGTGTCCAGAATCTCTCTCCTAGTAATTTCTTCCAAATGAGCAATTCTCATAGTGATAATTGATTGGGTTTATTTGCTCTGATTTTGATTTTCCCTGCTCTTGTCCTATTTGATGAATTGTTAATTCTAGAACCACGCGCAGTGATAATTGATTTTGTTTGAGGGTATTGGATTGAGCTCCTTTCTGTAGTATTTTTTCTGGGTGTATGGAGGTAAATGTTTAATTCATGTTCTTACAGATTGTATATCCTGGAAGGATTCTTAGGTTAAGAGTTCGAGGAACTAAACAAGACCTCACTGAGGATAGGTCGTCGGAGGAGGTTTGTGTTGTAACATCAGAGGCAGTTGCTCGGTTTGATGGATCTGACATTCAGGTGTGCGGATTATTTTTTTCTCTGTTCCATCTTTCCCAGTTGTTGACCGGAATAGCTTGCTAGGTGTTAGTTTTGCTGTTATGAAGTTTTTGAGTTTCCATGTTTTGTGGGTATACTTTACTCATGAAGCTTTATTTATTTTGAAAATTTTAAGCTTGGTTAAGACTCATTTTTTTCTGACAGATGTTTTTGTGCTTGAGGTGTAGAGCATGCTGCAGCGATGGTTTCAGGAAACAAACACACGATTTTGGGATAAAACACCTAGAGACGGAGATCCAGAGGAATCTGGAAAACCTTTTGGAAGGATTCCTTGCCAGCTTTGGAATATTAGCAAGTACGGTTCATGCAATGATGCTGCAATCATTGGCATCATGCGTCCTCCATTGATGGAGCTCCAGGTAGCTCCTATGTGTCATTCATGAAGTTACATCTTCAAGATAATGGGTGTGTAACTCCTATGTGTCATTCATGAAGTTACATCTTCAAGAAACATATTAAAATAATGATGTTTATATTTAACGGACATGCACCACAAGCTTATTTAGTAAATTGCAAATGTTATATTCATAAATCATAAATTTTTGGAGATTGTCTGAAGCTATTCTGGTATTTGAATTCAGCTACTTTTATTGTTGAGCAGTCAAGTCAGCGCTACTATTGTGTCGTTGGAATCAGAGCGGATGCTGTGATTTCAGCATTCAGGTTAGCAGGGCTTCTTTTCTTATAAATAAATTATATTTACATTAGCTTTGCGTTATCTTCCTAATGCTATTGTTATCTTCGTAGTGCTATTGATAGTAATCATCTTCTCATTGTTCTTGTCATAGGCTTTCAGAGGACAGAAACAGATCTCTAGTTGGAGTCGTTCTGTCAAAGGTTGTACCTGCAAAATTTTCACCAATAGCTTCTTTTTCAAAGTTGATATGGCGGAGTGAACAGCCGACAAAAAGACCGGAAGACAAGCCACAATCATTTGCTCGAGGTGAGGTTTCTCGTAACATCTACTTAAGGAGACAGTTTTAGGAAGCCCCGAATAATGGGTGACATTCAATGTGGAGATTTCTCTCATATGAGCATAGAATTTTGAAGTTCTCTAGTAGTATAGATGGTCTCTTAAGAGTTTTTTCTCTAATCGATTTAGTTCTTCTGATTGCCATCACGCAATTCAGTAATTTTCTCTATAGCTGCATTTGTGGCCTGCCTGACAGAATACTAGACTAAGACTCTTGTTAGAGGTCTATGTTAGATGGTATAGGTTATTTATTGCAGACCTGAATCTTGTTCTCCAAGTGACTCGGTCACCAAATTTTCTTGTCCCCAAGTCATCTTGGTCTCTTTTCAGATTCTCTGGAACCTTCTTTGATGCAGGTTGGCAGAAGACAAAACGACAGAAGCAGTGGCAAGCAACAAAGCAGCATCGACAGAAACAGAGGCACTGGGAGTGAGGCGGCCGCCCTTGTGACAACATCCATCCAATCAGCCCATTGTGTTGAGACGAAATATTCAATGATCAATCTTTTGACGAACCTAGGAGCCGAAATATTTGCACAATCAACATCAAATGGGTCTTTATAAGGATGACTAATTTCAAACTCCCACCTCAATTGGTTTTCAACCGAAAGAACACCACCTTGGACAAGCGATTGATATTCAGAATTCACAGAAACACTAACAATAGGTTCAGAATGTTCAATATCCGCACGAATGGTATAATCTGGCTTCGAATTAACACAACCTGCATCATTCTTTTTTGCTTAATTTTTGTCTTCCTGGACTTTTGACGCTACTAGTATGTTCTCTTTTTCTTTCATTCTTAAAGATCAGAAAATATGAATCTTGATCCCCAATTAGAAGCCTAAGACCACGAAATTGTTTAATGTTCAGACATCTCACATATATGTCCTCTGTGGGAACAAGTAAATATTGGTCTCTTTTTCTTTCATTCTTATGTATGCAGGAACACCCTATGGGAACAAGAAAATATTTTTTTAATATCAAGCTTGTTAACTTTTTAATGCCCCACAATTAATTCACCTTTGCACTAATTATTTACAAGACGTGTATCTTTCGAAAATCTCATAGCTCATTCCATCGCCAGATTGGAGAAATTATACCATCTCAGTCCCCAAAATGATGGGCTTTCCTCATTAATTTTCCTTAGATAGAGATTTTGCTTGCAGGAATTGTCAACAGCAAATTTTACGAATTATACCCTCTCCGTTATGCTTTTCACTTTAGTTTTTCACAAAAGAGGGGTACTTCACTTGCGGTAATTTCTTATATCACATAGACTGTAATCCCTTTGTCAGTTTTGAAGAATGCATAACATGACTCCACAATATAAAACATTACAATTTACATAAATGCAATTGGTCCACTGTACTCACGGGAGCATTACAGGGACCAAGATCCTGCATTGCGCATTAAGTCATAATGTTCATATATGCATTGGACTGGTTGCTATGAGCTCCACTTAGTACAGTACAGTTATGAAAAGTTACGCTCTTAAAGTAATCTCTAGCAAGTCAACTGGAAAATGAACTGTTCTTTTTTTTAGTCTTTAGATATTAAAACTCTCAGTCAATGCAATTTTCTTCTGTCAATGAAGATCCTTGTTCTTGATTCTGTGCTTTGTCGGCCATCAGCGAACAGTCATACTCCCTCCATCTTTTTTGAACTTGCACTTATTTCCTTTTCGGGCATCCCATTAGAAGTTGCACCAACCCAAAAAGAAAAGTTTATAAATTTTATTTATTCAATGGGGCCCACTTGTCATACTCACACCAAATACCACTAACTATTCCCTACCCCCACTTTCTCTCTCCTACCTCACTTTCCACACTCACATCACCTACTCCAATAACATTATTTCTTAAGTTCCGTGTTTTTCATCATTAGTGCACATTCAAAAAAGACAGGGAGTACATACCAGCTCTTTTTTTGTTGTTATTAAATTGTGTTACTTTATCCATGTTTTAATTATGTTGCAAGTCTACTTTTGTTTTTATTTTTTTTGGATATATATATAGTACTATGCCAAGGGTTAGAGGCAAAGGCAGCAGATGGGAAACTTCCAGAAATGAACCTGATAGAGTTCGTGTTACACGCCAACACCTTGTAGATGAGCCTATCGATGAACCTCTAAGTTATCATCCTGGAGGTGGAAATATCTCTTCCTCGCAAGAGCTTGACGAGGATACTGCAGATGGAAGCACTCCTTTTACAGAAGGTGGTAGCGAGCCTGGACATGATTCAGAGTCCACAGTTAATAGGAGAACTCGTGGTGAGAATAGAGCTCCACGAGCACCTGAGAATGCTGATCAGAGGATACCAGTTATTATTCTTCGGAACACGTAAGTTATTATAATTCACTCCTTTCTCTTGTGTTTTTATGAATTCAATTAATATTATGTAAGGTAGAAACACATGCATAATCTTTAGCTTGATTAGGGAGGATCATTTCTTCCCAGTTCTTTAGCTTCTCTTGATTAAAGTAATAATTCAGTTATTGTCAACTAGGGTTAAGGGTTGAGAAGTGGCAAACCTGAACTTTTGGGACCATTCTCTTGTAGCATATGGTAGAAATTTCCAGTAGGGTACATGCTGACACGTTTTGATAGCAAATCAGATCTTAGTCATAGTTCTGATTCTTCATAATCTTTTATCGTTTATTTGTCTCAATAGATAAATTCCCTTTCAAGAACAACCAGAATGGAGGACTTGTTCTTGTTCTGTAAATAATCGTTTGTACGGCTTTGGTTCGTTGGTTCCTGCATCGGTTTGAAGATAAGTTGAGGAACTGAAGTGAAGGAGTGGTTGTCTGCTTAGTTCTTCAAAAATCTTCATTGGAGGTTAGTTCGTTCTCCATTTAAACAATTGCAGATATAGTGTCAGTAATTATTGTATTAATGTTCCTGCAATATGGCATTTCAGGCCTCTCATATAATACGGATGACACAAGTTTAAGAGAAGCTTTTGACAAGTATGGTGATGTCATGGAAGGTATGAGTTCTACTTTAGCATTGGAAAAGCTATCCATGGGAGTATGTCTACCATATCCCATGATTCCATTCGACCATGTATCAAACTTACAATAGGAGTTCAACTTTTACATGCTTTTGGAATAGCACGTGCATATATGTTTATGAAGTTCGCCATGTGGTAATTCATAATCTAAATCTACCCCATATGCCTTTAGTCTAGCTGGGATGGTATCACACTTTAAAATCATTGGTATGGATTATAGTTTCCGTGAATATATGTTAGTTGGTTTCGAAGGCTGATGAAGATTGTAGATTAGTTTTGATTCGCAACGAAGCCAATTATATTGTTGCTGAGACTAAATTAATTCACATTTTTCTTGGGGATCATTTGATCAAACTTAGAACAGATGAAAACAGGAGTGGAGTACAACCAAATTGGCAACACAATACAGTAAGAAATAAGCTTGTTTCTTTTTAGTCATTTGCTCAGGGTTCTCCCTTTTTGCATGATTATAAAATGTTCATAAAATTTGTTAACTAGAGTGATACTATTTCTGGTGTTCTTATTTACAAGGCTTATCTTGTAAACTGTGGTTAAGTACATTTGATTAAGTAATTACGCTATGTAGAAGGCGACTTCATTTAAAAAGTAAAACTTGAAGTACCTATGTATCCACTCGGTAGTGTCAGTGAATTGACTGATAGACAAATCTGATGCCTAGCCATATTTTCAGTGACCGTCCAACCAAGTCCAGATATTGCTGGCTATGCTAATAAAAGAATGAATGTATACCCTTGTTCGGAGATTATACTCTTTTATGTTCTAATGATCACTTGTTTGATAATTGGAATGGATGTATACCGTGATGAAGTCTCAGTTCTTACCTGTCTTCCAACTTTACTAGTTTAAGCTTGATTCAAAACAGTTACTGTTAGTGGCTTATTGGTTATTGTCATGAGGCTTTTCATCATTCATTATATGTCAATTTATCAGTTGGTGATTATATTTCAGTTCATCAGTCTTTTCATTTAGTACTCTTGGCGGATGAACTCATTTACAGTTGGTTTACTTTCTGCTTATTGGAAATAAGAGAATTTCTTGTTTCTTTTCTGAAGGCTTTAGTACTTTACTTTGGTACACAACCTGTAATGGTTCTGTACCATTTCGTCTACATGTCAAACTTCATGATTGTCATAACTCTTGATTGAATTTGGAAAACTTCAGTGGGGTTTTGATGAGTCTGCTTATGCAGATGCATGCAGCATTTGCCTGAGTACTGTTTCAGCCTTCAGGTGATCGACTGTCAGTCTATAATCAGTAGATAATCATTTCAAATTGTTTGTTTTTGCAGCATTGAAGTTGGACGCGGCGGTGGTAGCCGGTGGTTGGTGTCAGCAGCAGCTCATGATGGCGATTGGCAGTTGGTAGTGGTGGTTTAGGAAATTCTAATTGATTTTATAATTGAACCCATTTGTAATTGTTGTTGATTTAGGAAATTTTATGGCTGTGAATTACATTTTAGTAGTGGTATTTTGACTTTGTTAATTGATGTATATGACAATTTTTTCAATATAAGGTTATTTATAAGTGTATTTTAGTAGCATTATAACATATATATATATATATATATATATATATATATATATATATATATATATATATATTAGTTGCAGAAAATAATTTTTCTGTAATATAATTTTTCGTTGCAAATTAGGTTGCATACTTGAAACTGAAAAAATCTAGTTGTTAATTTAGTTCTATGTAACATTTTTGAAACAGAACAATCAGTTGCAATTAGAAACAGAAATAAATCAGTTGCAAATTTTAGAAACAGAAATAATATATTTGAAACAGAACAATCAGTTGCAATTAGAAACAGAAATAAATCAGTTGCAAATTTTAGAAACATAAATAACATATTTGAAATGTAACAATCGGTTGCAATTAGAAACAAAAATAAATCGCTTGCAAATTTTAGAAACAGAATAACATATTTGAAACAGAAAAATCGGTTGCAATTAGAAATGTAAATAAATCGCTTGCAAATTTTAGAAATGTAAATAAATCAGTTGTTGTTTGCAACGGATGTAAAAATTGTTCTAGGAAACACATTGCAACAGAATTTGCAACTACTTTTTCCGTTGCAAGGATTTTGCAACCCAAACAGCGGTCAAAAGCGGTCGCATAAATAGCGATGAGGCTTCCTGCGACTGCCTTTGCAACGGAAATTTTCGGTTGAAAACATCAATTTGCAACCGATTTTCCTGAATTGCAACCGAAAAATCCGTTTCAGTTGCCCTGTTTTCTTGTAGTGAAATGTAACATATAATAATATGAAATGCACTCCTATATGTGATTAAATATGACTCAAAATAGAATCGAGGATTAGGGTCGTGACATTCACTCCCCCTAAAATAAAAATCGACCCGAATTTTAACGTGACTTACCACAAATATCGAACAACCAATGATATTTCCGCTCCATCTCCTCTCGGAGCTCCCAAGTAGACTCTTCCACGTCATGGTTCCTCCAAACAACTCTTACAAGAGGAATACTCTTATTTCTCAGTTCTTGCACCTTGGTATCAATAACTTGGACATGTACGGCTCTATATCCTCGGGAATCCTAGGCAATACATGAGAAGGATCATACACATACTTCCTAAGCATTGAAACATGGAATACACTATGCATTTTCGCGAGAGATGAAGGTAACGCAAGGCGATACGCAAGATTTCCCACACTTTCTAGGATCTCAAAAGGACCTACGAACCTTGGAGCTAACTTACCCTTCTTGCCATATCTCTTAATCCCTACCTTAGGTGACACTCGTAGGAATACCCAGTCTCCCTTCTGAAATCAAGGTCTCACCTCCTCTGATCCGCATAACTTTTCTGTCTACTTTGAGCTGTAATCAATCGATTTCGAATGATCTTGACTTTCTCAACTGAATCCCGAACCATATCAATACCCCAAATCTTAGCTTCACCAACTTCATACCAACAAATCGGAGACCTACACTTCCTCCCGTACAATGCTTCATAAGGTGCCATCTCAATGCTCGATTGATAACTATTGTTGTAAGAAAACTCCAAAAGAGGCAAATGAACGTCCCAAGAGTCAGAGAAGTCAACTGAACAAGTTTGTAACAGGTCTTCAAGAATCTGAATTGTCCTCTTGGATTGACCATCAGTTTGAGGATGGAATGTTGTACTAAATCTCAACTCTGACCCCAAAGACTTCTTCAACGCTTGCCAAAATTGGGAAGTAAACTGAGGATCACGATCTGACACATTGCTAATTGGAACCCCGTGCAATCTCACTATCTCGTGGATATACAATCTCGCAAGTCTCTCTATCGAATAGCAAATCTCAATAGGTAGGAAATGAGTGGACTTTGTCAATCTGTCCACGATCACCCAAACTGCGTCATGCTTCCAACTTCTTCGAGGCAATCCCGTGACAAAATCCATTGTAATATGCTCCTACTTCCATTCCGGAATCTCTAACGGCTGAAGCAACCCGGCGGGTCTTTGGTGTTCTGCTTTCACTTGCTGACACGTTAAACACTTTGACACATAATCTGCTATTTCCCTCTTCATATTATTCCACCAAAAATATAGTTTCAAATTTTGATACATCTTCGTACTCCCGGGGTGAATGGTATACTTGGACTTATGGCCTTCATCTAGCACTTGACGCTTCACCTCCTCAATATTTGGCACACACAATCGACCTTTAAATGTCAATACTCCCTCGGGGCTACGGGAGAACTCCTTGAATTTCCCATCCACAATCTGATCCACCACCTTCTTCAACTCTAAATCACCATTTTGACCCTCCTTTATTTGTTGAATCAAGCTTGGTAAGGCACTCATGCTTGCAAAGATAGCTCCATGTCTTGACTCTCGGGGACACCAATCACTAGCATCTTCCACATCTTCCATTCTCGAACCATCAATGAAGCAACATACGCTTTCCTACTGATAGCATCCGCTACAACATTAGCTTTGCCCGGGTGATAAGAAATGGTACAATCGTAATCCTTCAACAGCTCCATCCATCTCCGCTGCCTATTGTTCAGCTCCTTCTGTGAGAAAAGGTATCTCAAACTTTTGTGGTCTGTGAAAATCTTGAACTTTGCTCCGTAAAGGTAATGCTTCCATTTGTGCAGGGCGAAGACGATAGCTGCAAGTTCCATATCATGTGTCGGGTAGTTATGTTCACACGGAGTCAACTTCCTTGAGGCATATGCTATAACCTTTCCATTTTGCATCAACACACACCCTAAAACCTCTCTTGAAGCATCACAATAAATAACCAACCCGTCGTTCCCATTTGGTAGAACAAGAACAGGTGTCGAGGTCAACCTTCAATTCCTCAAAACTAGCTTGGCACTTCTCACTCCAAACAAAAGGTATATTCTTCCGAGTCAATTGAGTCAACGGCGTAGCAATCTTGGAAAACCCCTTTATAAATCTCCGATAATACCCGGCTAACCCCAGAAAACTCCGAATCTCAGTAACTGATTCCGGCCTTTTCCAACTAACCACAGCTTCAATCTTAGAAGGATCAACTGAAATTCTGCCCTTTGACACAACATGGCCTAAGAAGGAAACCTCTTCAAGCCAAAACGCACACTTACTAAATTTGGCAAAGAACTGCTTCTCCCGGAGCACCGTCAAAACCATTCTCAAGTGTTGTTCATGCTCCTCCTGAGACTTGGAATAGACTAAAATATCATCAATGAACGCTACCACAAAAGTATCAAGATATGGTTTGAAAACGTGGTTCATCAAATCCATAAAAACGGCTGGAGCATTAGTTAACCCGAAAGGCATAACAATGAATTTGAAATGTCCATACCGAGTACGAAAAGCTGTCTTGGAAACATCCTCAGGACGAACTTTCAGCTGATGGTACCCGCTTCTCAGATCAAGCTTAGAAAAGACTGTCGCACCTTGCAATTGATCAAATAGGTCATCAATATGAGGTAGAGGGTATTTGTTCTTCACCGTTACTTGGTTCAACTGCCGATAATCAATACAAAGTCTCAACGACCCATTCTTCTTTCTCACAAACAATACTGGAGCTCCCCACGGCAAAACACTCGGTCGAATGAACCCCCGATCAAGCAACTCTTATAACTGAGCCTTCAACTCTTTCAATTCAGATGGGGCCATTCTATAAGGTGCCTTAGATATTGGAGTTGTACCCGGAGGCAAATCAATCCCAAACTCTATCTCCCTATCCGGAGGCATCACATATTCAGAGGAGAATACATCCGGAAACTCATTAACTATAGGAACATCCCCCATTTCCGGCAACACTTTGGTAGTATCAAGTACACAAGCTAAGAATCCCGTACAACCCCGAAGTAATAACTTCCTAGCTTTTACAAACGAAATGACACGAATAGTTCCAACTGAAGGAATAGCCTCAAACACAAACTTAGGCATATTCGGGACTGAAAAAGTAACAACTTTCTTATGACAATCGACTAAGGCATGGTATTTGCTTAGCTAATCCATACCCAAAATGACATCAAAATCATGCATAGGTAATACTACCAAGTCAGTAGGTAACACACGATCACATATATGCACATCATAAGCACGTAATAACCTCATCGGTTACCAAACATTCTCCCATCGGAGTTGACACTTCTAGCACATAAGGCATAGACTCCACAGAAACAGGCAATTTTGATGCAATATGCATGGACACATAAGAATGAGATGAGCCAGGGTCTATTAGTGCACGTGCTCTCATACTTGCTATAAAAATAGTACCTCCGTTAACATTGGAGGAATATGCCGCTTGTTATTGATTCACCACGAAGACCCGACCTTGAACCTTATGCCTTCCTGAAGAATCCCTCTTTTGACCTTGAGAAGTCCCGGCGCCACTCGAGGATGCTGGCTTCTTCGGCTTGGTGCAATCTTTCTGAAAATGTCCCAACTAACCTCAATTCAAACATTTCCCTAATCTCTTCCAACAAAGCTCCTCTACGTGCCCCTCCTTCTGACAGTAAGTACAAACTTTCTTTGGTGCGTTCCCCGGATTAACACCCTGCCTTCGAACACCAAACTGACCTTGCGGCTGCCCCCTAAACTAAAATGTTAATCCTTGCCCACCTCGGTTATCTCGACCCTGATGTTGCGGTCTACCTTGTCCTCCTTGCCTTCCCGTACTAACCCCTTTTGTTTTCCTCTTGTACTCTTCAATGTCGTGCTCCACATGATATGCTCTATCCATTGCATCTTGAAAACTTTGAAACTTATGGGCCACCAACGGCGTTCGGATGACTGTCTTCAACCCCAAACAAACCTCATAGCCTTCCTCTCTTTTGTCGCCACCAAATGAGTGCAATACCTTGACAATTCCATGAACTTAGCCACATACTGTGCCACGGTCATCATATTCTGCTCCAGATTAAGAAATTCTATCTCTTTCTTGTCTTGATCCACGGCTGGAATAAAGTGCTCTTTGAATTTCCTTACAAAATTCTCCCATGTGTAAGGAACATGGGCCTCGTCCCAACTTGCCTTGAGAGCTCTCCACTAATGTTCAGTCGCACCCGAGAATTTGTAAGCTGCAAACCTCACTTGTTCATCCTCGGTACATCTCAGCACCTCAAAGATCTTTTCTATAGCCTCCATCCACCTTTCCGCCTTTGCCACATTCGACTCCCCATCATAACCGGTAGGTTTCAATTTCAAAAACTGCTCTAATCCCACTCTTGGTACTGCTTACTCTCCATGCTGTCTTTGATCATTCATGGCCTTCATAGCCGCTTCTAACATCCCTTGGAACATATCTCGGGTCTCCTCCCGAACATTTCCCCTGCCTAAAGGTCCGGTCGGATCTCCTTCTACTCCTGCCAAAGTAATTAAGTACCTGCATAAAATATTTAACGTTACTCACTCGATCCATTCTACCCTCCTAGGTCTTTTAGTCACTCTAGACTATCTAAATCTAAGGCTCTGATACCAACTAACGCGCCCCGAACCGTGGACCTACTTGGTCCCACGACGAGACACGTTCTGAAGACGCCATTTTAAGAAAAATTTTTGAAATGTACTTTCTAAAAATCATCACTTTACAAACCTGTTTAACATTTAGAAACTTTTCTAACTTACTATGAAAAGTCCCCCATTTAACTTCAAACTTAACACACTCCACATTCAAACCATTTACAATTTACAAATCACACACACTTATTTACAAACCAAGGAACCTAGTTCCCAAACGAAAAATATTTACAAACGTTTTAGAAGTTGTAAAATGAGGATAACATTAAGTCTTAGGAATACTACCCAAGGTCATACATTTACATAATGTATCCTTACCAACCTTCCTCAACAAAACTAACTTGGCGCCCTCTCAGTGCTCAACGTGCCCTAGCCCCCGGCTCGGCTCTATCTAAGAAAACAATGAAAGGACGAGGTGAGAAAAATCTCAGCAAGTTATTATTTATGCAAAAAGATGATATGCAATCATATTAAGAAGCATGTAACAACAAGTCATATATATCACCTTCTTATAACAGTAAGAAAGATATATGCATACATATAGCAATTAAGTGGAATAATATAACACTTAGAAGGATACTGAGCCAAGGTTTCATCCTCAAAAGGACATCTCGATCCAAGCAGCAACAGTTGTTGAAGAAACGATTTCGGAACCCAATCACAGTAACAACAAGCGGGACTATGACACAAAGTCATACCCAATAGTGCAACTAGACTTCCCTTGAGCTAGTTCACTATCCCCAAACCATGGCCAATGGCGGGGCAAAATGGGAACCAGTGTATGGATTATAACGAACTCGGCTCGTGTGCCATTATAATCCCATAACACTGCCCAACAAACAAGTACCAGCTGGACTTTCAAGTATAAGCACAGTAAATAACTACTTGCTTAAACAACCAATGTATGACTCCAAAGTAGGGAACCATACCAGTAAATCATATCAAAATGATAGCAACATGATAATAAGTATCAATTAATAGCAGCACTAAGGCTAAATCATCCTTGAATCAATTCAATGAACATAGGATTCCAAAGTAGGGAACCCTAATCAAACACATCACAAAGATGTCAAACAATGCGTAAGGTGTAACACATAAGGACTACACACTTATAATAATCATCCAAGGATATATCAACTATAGTATAATGATATTAACCAAGTTAGGTTCAAAGATTCTAACCTACTTTAACCAATTATTGAAACCTCTTCAAATGATCACAATTGAAATGTTAATATCTTATTTTGTTGTTCATACATTGTACTTTGATTATAGTGGTCAATTGGTTGAAAAATAATGGATAAAAGTGAACCTACATAGCTTTAAAATTCATTCCACAAAACTGGTCAGGGCAGGACTCGTGCCCCAGGGCACGACTCGTGCCCCTTGTAGGCACTGCCTGATACTGTCGTCCCAAATGGCACAACCAGTCCCCTGAGCCTGGCACGACTCGTGCCACAGGGCAAGACTCGTGCCCTGTGCTGAATTTCAGAACAGAGGCTAAACATCAGCAGCCCTGTTTCACCAATTTCATATACCAACTTTTTCAACTCAAACAACAACACTACACTCAATATTCAGTTATTATCACTTTCAAAATGACCACAATTTGGTTCCATCCTAGTCCAAACCATTCCTTTTTCTTGTCCAACCCACACCAAAACATTTACAACTCAACCAAAACCAATCTTTTAACATTTTTCAACACCAAATCATTTCCAAGTTGTCCCAAACCAAAATTTTCCATTCCCAATTTAAAAAAAAAAAAATTCCAAAGTCTCATGCAAACCTTAGCAACACCTTTATATCAATTATAATACTAATTGAACATAAATTCAAGAAAATATAATGACTTACATGAAAATTTCTGAACTTTAATCAGATGGAAAGGTGCTCCTTCTCCTCCCGAACACCACGGAACGAACGGATCGCCGATCGAATTTTTCGATGATTTTAGGGAGATTATTTAGTAGAATTAATGGTTAGGGTTTGAATTTTGGTACCATGGATGAGCTATGAGCTGAGGAAGAAATGTGTTTTGGCTTCTCATTTACCATGGCTAATCCTAATATTAACACCTAACCACCTTCACCTATTTATCCCTTACAATCATTAAAACCTTGAGGTTACCACTCTTACTCTTTAGCACCTTGAGCATTAACATAATTAACTACTTATTTTAAAAAGTTACCATTTTAACTACCTACTCCTAATATTTTCATTAAGACATTAAATAATGATTTTTTATTTTATTCATATATTTAGAATAGCATATAACTCATAAACTATTAATTAATACATAATTTTTACAATTAAAATGTAACATATAATAATATGAAATGCACTCCTATATGTGATTAAATATGACTCAAAATAGAAATGAGGATTAGGGTCGTGACACCACATGTAGTGAAAGGGGTGCCCCCATCCTCTTTAAATTTAAAATGTCATAATTTCCTTTTAATTAAATTTAGATAGTGTGTATTTTATAACTTAAATTAATAATTTTATTAAATATTTCCCTTTTTAATAAAAAAAATGCACTTCATAATATTATGTTTACCTGCATTTATGCCAAATTTTATTTTATCATGTAATTTATCTCTTTTCTCTAAAACTTTAGCTCCCCTTCTAAAATGAAATGAAGGAAGTATATATTTAGGGAAAATTACAAATAAGGGTCCAATGTTTGTGGGGGGGGGGTTGGAATTCAGAGTCCAATATTATATTTTTGACGATTAAAGGTCCAAAGTCAATAAAAATTGACAGTTAAGAGTTTTTTTACGGAGAAGTTAGAATTTACTGTTAAATCAGGTTAATATGAAATAAATATTGCCCATTGAGGGGTGAAATGAGCATTTTTAAAATAAAGGGTTAAAATTAGGCTTCCAAAGTTTACCATTGCCAACCAAAGTCAAGCAAATTCCAAATCCGTTCTACCCAAAATCAAAGTCAAGAAAATCTGAATTTGGATTTGAATTTCTACCCAAAGTCACGAAACCCAAATCTGGGTTTCAAAGGTATGGAATTCAAACTCAAATATGGGATTCAGAAGTATGAACTTTAAACCCAATTTAAGGTTCCAAAAGTATGAATTTCGAACCAGAGCAAGGAAAGATTTGGCGATCTAAATCTGGGTTTCGGAGAATTTTTTAAGGCGGAGAAACGAAATTCTAACCAGAACAATGAAACACAATCAAAGAAAGGTGATTGGATTTGATATCAGATCAAAAGATTACCAAATCGTTGCGGGGTATAGCACTTTGCTTGAAGGTGGACGATGAACGGCGGAATCGATTTGAATTAGAGAGATTTATGTGTGTGTGATTGGAAGTGAAAGGAGATATTTTTGTAATGAAGAAAAGGGTGCCTGATCGAATGTGGGGATAGGGTTGTTGTTTTCTCCTGGTTCATCTAATGTTAAATATTTGGATACACTGACACTACCAGAAATTGGTGTTTTAGTGACGGAATCAACAGCGACGGAAGCATTTCGTCGCTATTTAGCGACGGAAATTATGCTTTAGCGACGGAATTAATTTGGCGCCAAATTTACCAACGGAATTAAATTCCGTCGCTGAATTCCGTCGCTAAAAACGAATATTCGTTTTAGCGACGAAATTTCAGCGGCGGAATTTAATTCCGTCGCTAAATAAAATATCAGCGACGGAATTATTCCACCGCTGATAATTTATTTATTTTTTAATTTTTTTAAGTTATCAGCGACGGAATTATTCCGTCGCTGATAATTTATTTTTTTTAAAAAAAATTAGATTATCAGCGACGAAATATTTCCGTCGCTGATAATTTATTTATTTATTATTTTTTTAATTTATCAGCGATAGAATTATTCCGTCGCTGATAATCTAATTTATTTATTTTTTATTTTTTTTAAATTTATCATCGACGGAATTATTCCGTCGCTGATAATTTATTTATTTTTAAAAAAAAAATTAGATTATCAGCGACGGAATAATTTTGTCGCTGAATTTTTTTTTTCTTCTATATACTTTCATTTGTTTAGTTTTTTTTCTATCTTTTTTTTATAACTTTTTCTAAAAAAAACCAGTAATTAACAAAGGCTAAAATATTATTTTCTAGTCAATAAAAAATTTAAAAAATAAATAAAAAATAAATATACCCTCTTTTGACTTTTCTTCTATATACTTTCATTTGTTTAGTTTTTTTTCTATCTTTTTTTCTATAACTTTTTCTAAAAAAAACCACTAATTAATAAAGGCTAAAATATTATTTTCTAGTCAATAAAAAATTTAAAAAAAATTAAAAAATAAATATAGGGTAGTCCGTCCCTCTTTTGACTTTTCTTCTATATACTTTCATTTGTTTAGTTTTTTTTCTATCTTTTTTTCTATAACTTTTTCTAAAAAAAACCACTAATTAACAAAGGCTAAAATATTATTTTCTATTCAATAAAAAATTTAAAAAAAATTAAAAAATAAATACTCCCTCCGTCCCATAAGTCTTAGGAATTTTTGAAATGGCACGGAAATTAAGGAATATTATTATAGTATTAGGAGAGAGAATGAGTGAAAGAAGTGTTGTGAGTGTGAAAAATTAAATAGGAGAGAGAATGAGTGGAGGGAATAGTAAATTATAATGGTGTTATGAGTATTAAAATAATGTAGGAAAGATAATGAGTGGAGAGAATAGTGATTTAAGGTTTCCATTTTGGGAATTCTTAAGACTTATGGGCCGCCCAAAATGGAAAGTTTTCTTAAGACTTATGGGACGGAGGGAGTATAGGGTAGTCCGTCCCTCTTTTGACTTTTCTTCTATATACTTTCATTTGTTTAGTTTTTTTTTCAATCTTTTTTTCTATAACTTTTTCTAAAAAAAACCACCAATTAACAAAGGCTAAAATAGTATTTTTTAGACAATAAAAAAATTAAAAAAATTAAAAAAATTAAAAAGTAAATATAGGGTAGTCCATCCCTCTTTTGACTTTTCTTCTATATACTTTCATTTGTTTAGTTTTTTTCTATCTGTTTTTCTATAAATTTTTCTAAAAAAAAACCACTAATTAACAAAGGCTAAAATACTATTTTCTAGTCAATAAAAAAATTAAAAAATAAATATAGGGTAGTCCGTCCCTCTTTTGACTTTTCTTCTATATAATTTCATTTGTTTAGTTTTTTTTCTATCTTTTTTTCTATAACTTTTTCTAAAAAAAACCACTAATTAACAAAGGCTAAAATATTATTTTCTAGTCAATAAAAAATTAAAAAAAAATTAAAAAATAAATATAGGGTAGTCTGTCCCTCCTTTGACTTTTCTTCTATATAATTTCATTTGTTTAGTTTTTTTTCTATCTTTTTTTTCTATAACTTTTTCTAAAAAAAAACCACGAATTAACAAAGGCTAAAATATTATTTTCTATTCAAAAAAAAATTTAAAAAAAATTAAAAAATAAATATAGGTTAGTCCGTCCCTCTTCTGACTTTTCTTCTATATAATTTCATTTGTTTAGTTTTTTTTTTCTATCTTTTTTTCTATAACTTTTTCTAAAAAAAAAACTAATTAAAAAAGGCTAAAATATTATTTTCTAGTCAATAAAAAAATTAAAAAATAATTAAAAAATAAATATAGGGTAGTCCGTCCCTCTTTTGACTTTTCTGCTATATAATTTCATTTGTTTAGTTTTTTTTTCTATCTTTTTTTCTATAACTTTTTCTAAAAAAAACCACTAATTAACAAAGGCTAAAATATTATTTTCTAGTCAATAAAAAATTTTAAAAAAAAATTTAAAAAAAATATAGGGTAGTCCGTCCCTCTTTTGACTTTTCTTCTATATAATTTCATTTGTTTAGTTTTTTTTCTATATTTTTTTCTATAAATTTTTCTAAAAAAAACCACTAATTAACAAAGTCTAAAATATTATTTTCTAGTAAATAAAAAATTTTAAAAAAATTAAAAAATAAATATAGGGTAGTCCGTCCCTCTTTTGACTTTTCTTCTATATAATTTCATTTTTTTAGTTTTTTTTCTATCTTTTTTCTATAACTTTTTATAAAAAAAACACTAATTAACAAAGGCAAAAATATTATTTTCTAGTCAATAAAAAATTTTAAAAAAAATTAAAAAATAAATATAGGGTAGTCCGTCCCTCTTTTGACTTTTTTTCTATATACTTTCATTTGTTTAGTTTTTTACTATCTTTTTTTCTATAACTTTTTCTAATAAAAAACACTAATTAACAAAGGCTAAAATAATATTTTCTAGTCAATAAAAATTTTAAAAAAAATAAAAAATAAATATACCCTCTTTTGACTTTTCTTCTATATACTTTCATTTGTTTAATTTTTTTTTCTATCTTTTTTTCTATAACTTTTTCTATAAAAAACCACTAATTAACAAAGGCTAAAATATTATTTTCTAGTCAATAAAAAATTTAAAAAAAAATTAAAAAATAAATATAGGGTAGTCCGTCCCTCTTTTGACTTTTCTTCTATAGGGTATTGGGTATAGAGTATATGGTATAGGGTATAGGGTATATGATATAGGGTATAGGGTATAGGGTTTAGGGTATAGGGTATAGGGTATAGGATTTAGGGTTTATGGTATAGGGTCTAGGGTATAGGGTATAGAGTATAGGGTATAGGGTATAGGGTATAGAGTATAGGGTAT
Source organism: Adenophora triphylla var. japonica (assembly GCA_022495995.1). Taxonomy (NCBI): domain Eukaryota; kingdom Viridiplantae; phylum Streptophyta; class Magnoliopsida; order Asterales; family Campanulaceae; genus Adenophora; species Adenophora triphylla. The sequence continues at coordinate 360,419 of JAFEMH010002034.1, forward strand.
AGGGTTTAAGTTTTATGGTTTAGGGTATAGGGTATAGGGTTTAATGTTAGGGTATAGGGTATAGGGTATATGGTATAGGGTTTAGGGTTTAGGGTATAGGGTATAGGGTTTAGGGTTTAGGGTATAGGGTCTAGGGTATAGGGTATAGAGTATAGGGAATAGGGTATAGAGTATAGTGTATAGAGTTTAAGGTTTAGGGTTTAGGGTATAGGGTATAGGGTTTAGGGTATAGGGTATAGGGTTTAGGGTTTAGGGTATAGGGTTTAGGGTATAGGGTATAGGGTTTAGGGTATAGGATTTAGGGTATAGAGTATAGGGTATAGGGTATAGGGTATAGGAGATAGGGTATAGGATATTGGGTATAGGGTATATGATATAGGGTTTAGGGTTTAGGGTTTTAGGGTTTATAAACCCTAAACCATATACCCTATACCCTAATTAGGGTATAGGATTTAAGGGTTTAGGGTTTAGGGTTTAGGTTATAGGGTTTAGGGTATAGGGTTTAGGGTATAGAGTATATGGTATATGGTATAGGGTATAGGGTATATGATATAGGGTATAGGGTTTAGGGTTTAGGGTTTAGGGTTTTAGGATTTATAAACCCTAAACCATATACCTTATACCCTAATTAGGGTATAGGGTTTAAGGTATAGGGTTTAGGGTTTAATATTTGAATAGATATAAATATTATTGATAATAAATATTATTGTTATTGATATTAGGCATAATATTATTTTATAGTTTAAATTATTATTATTATTAATTAATTTTTATATCAATTATTATTACGTTATTACTAATTATTATTGTAGTACTAAGCATTTTCATTTATTATACAATTATCATTATTAAATAATTTTATTAGATTTTAAATGAATTAAATATTTTTTCAAAAAAAAATAAGTATCATTATTATCATTTATTATTAAGTCATTATCTTTCGCATGGATCTCCATCTAAGCCATTTATAATAACACATTTAAGTTGAATCCAATGACTCACATTTTAACAAACTATTTCACTTGGATCACCATCTCAACCATCCATTCATATTAACACATTTAAGTTGAATCCTATGGCTCACATTTTAAAAAACTATTTCACTTGGATCACCATCTCAACCATCCATTCATATTAAATCAATAGTCCAAATTTCTTATTCACACATCCCAAAAACTTTAACCCTTCCAACTTTTCTACATTTCTAAATAAAACAAACCCCTCTCTCTCTCTCTCTCTCTCTAAATAAAACCATTTCACATTATTTTCTCTCTTTATATCTAACTCCCTCATTTCTCTCTCTTCATTTTCACAAATCAAACCCTTTTCTCCCCTCTCATTTCCTTCATATCCAGCTCCTCCCTCACTCCTTCTGCCGCCGTCCCTTTCGCCACCACTACCACCTCTCCGTCTCTCTCTCTCTCTCTCTCTCTCTCTCTCTCCATCTCTCTCTCCATCTCCATCTCTCTCCATCTCCATCTCTCTCTCTCTCAAACTGTCTCCTTCGCCTCCATCTCCATCTCCGCCTCTTCCTCCACCCCGCCTCTTCCTCGCCCCTCTTCTCAAAAAATTACCCCAAACCCGTTGCCCCTTCGATCCGCCCCCTTTACCGTCATTGACGTCTCCGGCGACACCACCACTGCCCCCTCATCGCCGGTTTCTGAGACGGAGAAGAATTAGAAGTCGCCGGAGTTGCAGATCTAAAGCTTCCCTTTTATTCCTTTTTTTCTTTTAAATGGTACCAAGTTTAAAATGAAATCTGAAAAATTAGAATCAAATATGTGCTTGTGATTTGTGGAAAAGTCTAATTTGGAGTTTTGATTTTAGATTCCATTTTTCTGGGTTTTGATTTTTGAATATGGATGTTTTTAGTGGTTGATAATGGTGGTATGAAGTTAGATTCCATTTTTCTGGGTTTTCATTTTCAATTTTCTAGACAAAATGAAATGACTGCATTGTTCAAAGTCATTTCACCGACGATTGAAAGTGGCACGCTTTGGCGGAAGGCATTGGTTTGTGGCTTAGTAAATCTTGAGATAAGTCAAGGTCATGTTATTACATTTCCACGTTAATAACCTCCTTAATTGATTGTAAAAAATTACTCTTCTGACCAATTTGATTATATGTTTTTTCATTTGACCTATGAAAAAGAGTTATTATATCAAAATTCTTGGTGAGGAATGATTTTGGAAATATTCCTAATACCAGTTACAAAATCTGCTTTTGTGTCCAAGAAATAAATGGCCATCTGAATAATTATACCGACGGAAATATTCCGTCGCTAATATCAAAAATCAGCGGCGGAATATTAATTTCGTCGGTAAAACCAAAATTATACCGACGGAAATTGAGCCGTCGGAGCACTGCGTCGGGCTGGTAGCGGCGGACCAGCGACGGAATTTTTCCGTCGCTGTTTAATTTTAGTGACGAAAATTTGGATTTAGCGACGGAAATTTCCGTCGCTAAAACCTATTTTTCTGGTAGTGTGAGCAAATCCTTTAAATTTTGGTGGTGTTGATGGCGGGGGGGTGGTGTTGATGGGGGTTGTGGTGGCATTGTGGCTGTAGTTGCAGTGGTGGTGGTTTGAATAGTGATGAGAATGGTGGTGTTAGTGGTGATGGAGGTTAAATAGATAGAAATATATAATAATCAATGTTCTAAAACGCCGCGCCTTTTAGCAAATCGGTCAAATTAGGCGTTGGCGCCTTTAGGCGTGACTAGGCGGGATTTGGCAGGCTTAGGCGTTGACTAGGTGGGGGTTTGGAATTAATTTACTTGCCCAAAGCCAAGCCCAATTGCCCAAGCCCATTGATTCAAGCTCACCCCTTTGCTTAAGCTTCTTCATATAGCCACAACAACATTTAAGTTTGTTTATCTTTCGATGTGGGATTATTTCCAAGGCAAGGCCAAGGCGGCCAAGACTAAGGCCGGCCAAGCCAATAGGTTGTTTTAGTTTAATTATCTTTCGATGTGGGGTTCTTCCAAGGCAAGGCCAAGGCGGCCAAGGCCGGCCGAGCCAAGGCAAGGCCAAGGCGTAGGAGCTGTTTTAGTTTCACTTTCTTTCCATGTGGAATTAAGGCCAAAGCCAAGGCTAATTTTTATTATTTTTGAAAAATAAATGTTTCATAAATTTATATATATATTTTTTGGATATATATATATATAAATTTATGAAATATATTTAAATTTTGTCTATTTATTATTTTTGACAAATAAATATTTCATAAATTTATATATATATTTTGGATATATATATAAATTTATGAAATATATTTAAATTTTGTCTAATTTCTCGGCCCTGCTTAGGCCCCGCTTAGGCCCCTAGGCGCTAGGCCCAACTCCGCCGCCTAGCATCCGCCTAGCGTTTTTTAGAACACTTATAATAATGGACAAAGGGGGTTTTATGTTCAATTTGAAATTTGGGAGGTTAAAATTGGAAAACTAACTATTAAAATGAGTGCAAAATTACTAAAGTATCTTCAGTTGATTCACAAGTGAGTGAATGACACATGTTAATTTAATAGAAAATTTTAACTTTTTCATCAAAAAATCCTTTTAACTGTTAACTTCTATTTATTGACTTTGCACCCTTAATTATCAAAAATAGAACATTGAATCATGTAGTGCAAACACTCCCAAAACATTGAACACTTATTTGTAATCTGCCCATGTATTTATTATTTTATTTTTTGTAAGATGGAGTATATATAATCTACAGATATAATTTGTTTGTGTTGGCATCTATCTCGTTTATTTCATTCTCAATGGTTTACATTAAGGGGTTTATATTGCCCGTTAATTTTTATATCGATATCGATGGTCAACATTAGGAAATTTCATTAAAGCTATTTTAGATATTTTGATCGAGTGACTCGACTCAATTCATTTCATCTCTTTATTCACTTCAAACAAAATTTCGGCCATATCTCTTTATTCACTTCAATCGAAATTTCGATCATTCATTTGTGTATAGTCAGGCTGACAGATTAAATGACCATATCCTCCTGTTTTTATTCTGAAAAATTATTTTTGTGGAGCCTAAATCCCAGTCCCTACCAAGACGGAGACCTTCGTATGCAAACCTTGTTAAGGTTCATTGATCCAAACACCACTAATAGCCACCGCCTCATTGAAGATTATGATGGACCAATCTTTATGCTGCTTTCACTTTCTTTATCTCAAAAGAATAATTTTATTTGATAAATCAAAATTGTACTCTGTTTGTTTAGAAATAATCTTTCCACTCTTTTTTTATTAACACGATTTCCACTCTTTTTTTGTTAACATGGATAATGTACTTTATAAATTTAGGTTAATTTTATTATCTATCTCGATGAGATTGCGACCTTTCGATGAGATTGCGACCTTTTCGCTCTGAAAGGCGACCTGCGCCCATTTCTCTCTCGGCGGGAATGAGATCTCTCCGTTCTGGCAGGCGACCTATGCATATTCCTTTCAGCTTCCCTTTGTCGCCTCAAATTAGATTCTGCCTCCTACTCCCTATTCTGGTTGAGATGACTTCTCAAGTCGTCACTTGGAACAAGTATGTGGGTAGAAACGTGTGGTATGATCATCTGCTGCTCGCCATTCTCCCTGGCACTCCCGTCTTGCCTAGAACTCTCACTAGGCTGCATGTGAGAGGTTTAGGAGGGAGCCGCTCTTTGCGATCTCCTATCATTCTGATCTGGCGAGTCTGGCATATCAAGTAGTTCCGCCAAAATTTTAGCCCGCTCCAGCAACATCTCCTTCCTATTGAGGTGATTGGTTGAGGGAGCTGGTTTGTCGCCTACAACAGTTTGACCTGCTAGTTGACGCTTTGGAGGGGGCTGTGCTTCTGGTTCGACCATATATAGGCCTTTTCTCCCTTCTTCCATCGGTGAAGCCTTTCCCATCAGCCACGCTATTGGAGCGTGTTGCCCTCCTGACAGGGCGCAGTGGATTAGGAGGCATGTTAACATTGCGGTTTTCAGCACCGGCGTTCGTGTTACCACCGGCGTTTCCTTCGTTACGCTCATCTGAGGCATCCGAAACATGGCTGGTCGGAAGCCGTTCTGATAATAGTGTGAAAAAAGGTTTCGAGGTCAAAAAGAAACGATTCCCGACAATGGAACCAAACTAATGCTGCAAGAATCGTGCTTATCAATCTTCGCCCAGCCGCAAGATTGATCACCTGGCTACTTGACCTGAAACAAAGAACCCATGACTAGCCGCAATGGTCTCCGGCGAAGACCCTCGGGCGTGAGAATAAGTATGGTGTACGGAGAGCTTATAAAATATAATGAACAATGTATTCAGAATATTAAATAGCAATTACCTTGGAACGGTTGATATTAGTGAAGTATTTATAGGTGTTGATCAATGTTGTAATTGTATTAGGATTGTATGAAGGAAAACACATAAGTTATCTACGAGTTCTCGGAATACCTTATAGATTAAATCCGAAGCTCGTTGTGCGGAAGATTTCGCTTGTGCTACGAACCACGATCGTCTTGATTCTGCAATCACCACCTCTTCTCGTCCGATTCAATATCACAAGATGGATATTGAATGTTGTTCCACTCTCAAATCCTAGACACTTGATGGTTGCCAGAGATAGTATTTCTCAGTCTGAGGAGTATATGGAATATTACGTGTTGTATCTATGTTGGTTCCCATAGAGACCTGATTTATAGAATACTGGTTGGACTAAGTCATAGAGTCTCATTCACATAAGAGTCTCTATTTGACTTATCCTCCAAATTCCCCTTATCCCAGTTTGAACGTATCAGTTAGTTAGGGATAATAAATCGCGTGTCTAACATCTCCCACTCGGTCAAATGGGATATGCCATATACATTCTCAAGACTCGTTGAATACTCATCTCTTCATACAGGAAGTGAGGCGTGTGACCAGACGAGAAAAGTATAAAAGGGTAGGAGTGCTATATCAAATACCATCTACCAACATAACACGTCCTCGTTAGTCAAAAAACTCATCTATGCCCCAGACATTATGATTACATCAATTTAAACATCTTTAACCCCTCATAAACGATGTTTAAACCCCAATCAGTTTACGTGCTCAAGATCAACCTTTTGAACCCTGTGTTCAATATGTTCGTCCGGACATTGAGTCACTAAACAGAGATGTATATCATAATTGTCTTCCTTAGACCCTCATGACAATTATCTTTAGATTAACAGCTTTCCCAACAATGCTCCGCGAGGCTGACTGTAAGTGCAAAGCCCTTAGGTTGGCATGTCAAAGTAGCATCATTAATCTTTGGATTCTTGACATAGTTCTAAGTCACAAAGGGCATAATGTGATCACATATTGATCACTAGAACTTACACAGTGATGAAGCAGGGATTATTCAATTACTTTCTGAGGTCGAATTATAGTCACATACAATATGAAATGTATGCTATGATGGAACTCCCACTCGAATTGGACATGTCATACTCTAACATCGTACGAATCTTAGTCTAGTTGCCCTCATGGCATCTAACCTGAGTCCTCGAAAGCATTCACTCTCATAGTGCCTCTTTAAGGTCTCACATTCAGACTTTCACAAGGTCATTCGAAGTTATGAACCAAACACTTCAAATTGATCTATATAAAATAGGTCTCATCTTAACCGTATGTTAAGGCGATATATTATAATTTCATTTGTCACCCCCTTTAAGTGTCAAATACATTATTATCTCATCTTGCTAGCTCATATAACGACAAGGCGAATTACCCGTGTGAGAGGGCCAATTCTAGTCCTTCAGCCATCTTTTTAATTAAAATGTATACCACATAATTTTCAATCAATAAACATCCCATAAACTCAACAAGGAATGAAAATGAAAAATATGTATTAAATTCAAAACAATAATGAATATAATAATGTCTGCATGGTGTTAAAAATAACTAATTAAATCCTACGAAGCCCTAAACACGTCATATGTTTCTGAAAAGTCTCTCTGGTCAGAGGCTTAGTCATAGGGTCAGCTAACATGCTCTTAGTAGGAATATACTTAAGAACCACCTTTCCTTCTGTAATCATGTCTCTAGTGAAATGGTACTTAATGTCAATGTGTTTGGTCCTACTATGGTACTTAGGGTCCTTGGTAAACCCTAAAGCAGCCATGCTATCACAGTTAATAAGTACAGGACCATTCACATTAGGTGTGACATCAAGATGTTGTAAGAACCTCCTTAACCAAACAGCTTCTGAGCAGATACCTTTGAGCAAGCAATGTATTCTGACTCCATCGTGGAAAGGGATATGCTTTCCTGTTTCTTGCTACTCCAAGAAATAGCTCCACCACCAAGCAGAAATGCATAACCTGAAGTAGATTTACGTTCATCTACATCTCCAGCCCAATCTGCATCAGTGTACCCTTTTAGGCTCAAGTCCCCACCTCGATAACAAAGAACCATATTTGCTGATCCGCTCAAATAGCGAAGAACCCTCTTGACCGCCTGCCAATGTGCGGGGCCAGGGTTGCTTTGGAATCTACTTAAAATTCCAACCGCATGACAAAGGTCAGGACGGGTGCAAAACATTGCATACATCAAGCACCCAACTGCCACTGCATAAGGCGTGTTAGTCATTCTTCTCTTCTCTTCTTCATTCATAGGGCATTGGCTTGTACTAAGGATACAACCTTTTTCCATTGGAGTGACAACGGATTTTGAGTTAGTCATACCAAAACGTTCTAAAACTCTCTTTATGTAAGTCTCTTGAGACAAAACAAGAAGTTTCTTTGAACGATCCCTAATGACCTTAACTCCAAGCACATAATTTGCTTCACCCAAGTCTTTCATCTCGAATGATGAAGATAACCACTCTTTAGTGGCATTTATCATCTCCATGTCATTCCCGGCAAGTAGTATATCATCAACGTATAATGATAAGATTAAGATCTTTCCCTTGGCCCGTTTAACATACACACAATGGTCTTCCTCAATCATCACAAAGTCAATTGAGGTTATTGCTTGGTGAAAGCAAATATACCACTCTCTAGATGATTGCTTGAGTCCATATATGGAACGTTTGAGGCGACACACTTTGCGCTCATGTTCCTTGACTTCAAAACCCTCTGGTTGAGTCATATAGATCTCTTCACCTAGTTCCCCATTGAGAAATGCAGTTTTAACATCCATTTGGAAAAGTTCTAAATCCATATATGCTACTATAGCGATAATAAGGCGAACTGAAGAAAATCTCACCACCGGGGAGAATGTCTCTTTATAGTATAGACCCTCCTTTTGGGTATAGCCTTTCGCCACAAGGCGTGCCTTATACTTGTCAATTGATCCGTCTGCCTTGCGCTTGACCTTGAAAACCCACTTGTTTCCAATTGCCTTACGCCCAGGCGGAAGATCAACCAACTCCCAAACTTGATTCTTGTACATAGAGGAAATTTCATCTTCCATAGCAGATGTCCATTCATCACTCTTAGGTGAATAAATTGCTTCTTTGAATGAAGTAGGTTCACAAGCGTCTAAATCTTCACATAGAAAAGATTCCCCTTCGATCTCAAATCGACGATGAGGAATTTTTCCACGTTGACTTCTTCGCTCTGGTGGAAGACTCCCACTGGAATCAACATTCCTACTTGGATGATCATCTTGACTCTCATTGGCGACCACAGGCTCAACCGTATGTTGATCCATTTGATCATTAGGTTGAGACAATTCCACACCTACTCCAAGAGATGTCAAATGTTCTTTATCCATCTCAAAGAGTTTGAAATCCTTTCTGACTTCACTGATTTGTGGGAAATCATTCTCAATGAAATCGATATCACGAGACTCTATTTCAGTCATCCCAACTTCAGGTTTTCCACCGTACATTACATAACCCTTAGAGGTATCAGAATACCTTATGAAAACACACTTGTTTCCTCTAGGGCCAAGTTTTCCAAACTTATTGGAAGTACTGTGGACATAACCTGCACAACCCCAAGGGTGTAGATGCCCCAAATTAGGCTTCTCACCTTTCCACAATTGGTAGGGGGTTGTAGAGACTGATTTAGAAGGCACTCAGTTAAGGATATACGTGGCAGTCATAAGCGCATCACCCCAAAACAAAATCGGGAGATTTGCTTGTGCCATCATCGACCTAACCATCTCTAACAAGGTACGATTCCTTCGTTCTGTAACACCATTTTGTTGCGGAGTTCCAGGAATCGTTAACTACCTTACTATCCCCTTTTTCTCACACAATCCCTTAAATTGATCAGACAAGTACTCGCGGCCCCGGTCAGTTCTTAAAGTTTTTAAGCTTTTATCCTTCTGATTCTCTACCTCTGCCAAGAAGCGCTCAAAACAATTAAGTGCTTCATGACGGTGAGAAATAAGGTAAACATAACCATAGCGCGTGTAGTCATCGATAAAAGTGACAAAATAGGAAGCACCATGGCGTGCTTTTACATTCATAGGTCCGCAAATATCTGAATGGACTAACTCTAATGGCTGTGTGGCCCTTTTAGCCTTACCAAAAGGCTTTCGGCAGGCTTTTCCCGCCAAACAAGGCTCACACACAGGTAAATTAACTTTTGGGAGAGAACCCAATAGTCCTTCTCTAGCCAATCTACTCATTCTGTCCTTTCCTATATGTCCAAGTCTAGCATGCCACAACTCAGAATTAGAAGTATCATATACCACACAAGAAGTAGCATTAACAGAAGATAAAGAATCCAATAAATCTAATTTAAAGAAATTGTCTGACAAAAAACCATGTCCCAAAACCATATTGTCAAAGCAAATATCCAACTGACTACCGCTAAAATTAAAAGAATATCCTATTTCTAGCAATTTTACTACTGAAAGTAGATTATAGCGAACTCCAGGTGCGTAAAGTACTTCATGCAATGTCAAACTGCGTCCATTCCGCAAAAGGAGCTGGTATGAGCCAACCTCTTTGACTTCCACGGTCGAGCTATTTCCGATGAAAATACTTCGCGTACCAGCTGGAATCTTTCTATAATCTACAAATCCCACACGATCCCACATCACATGTTTTGTGGAGCCTGAGTCTACAATCCATTCAGGGAGAGAGTCAGCTAACAAAACATGAGAGCAAACACAAAGTTCCATAGATCTAGGATTTGGAGATACCTTCTTGGGCTCAGGACAAGTCCGAGCAAAATGACCCAAGGTTCCACAGTTGTAGCACTTTTGCTTAGCAATATTCTTCTTGCCTCTGCGTTTAGCAATCTTGCCAGCTTTTGGCCCCAGTTTCTGAGCCTTCTTGCCTTTATTACCCTGATTCTTACGCTGCCCATTTGGCTTGCGCTGATCATCAAGAGTAACAAGAGCAAGGTCACGAGTCGCAGCACTCATCGTGCGACTTGCCTCACGGCGCTCTGCCTCAAGCTCAACATGACGGGAAACATCTGCAAAAGTCTGAATGGAGTCTGTATGAGTCAGGATCTCCCTCAAATTACTCCACGAGTCCGACAGTGAACGAATCACAGCTTGGACTTGCTGCTCATCAGACAAGATACTACCAGCAGCACGAAGCTCACGAATCATACCAGACAACTCACGTAGCTGATCAGGAATGGATCGTTTCTGATCAATCTTATACGATTCAAACTTGTATGTCAAGGAACGAAGCCTTGTTGCAGATGTGTTACCAAATGCAGCCTTAATTTGGTCCCACATGTCCTTAGCAGTAAAGCAGTTTTCAAACTGCCCAATCAGGTCGTTGTGCATGCTGCTCAACATAGTAAAGCGAGCACAACGGTCCTTCTTGACCCATGACTGAAAGGCCTGCATGTTCTAACGGTGTTGGGCGACGGTATTGCTACCCATCTCTGGCTCAAGCATCACAGTGTCAAGGTTCTCAAGAACCCCTTGCTCGTTTAGCAAGTATGTGATCTTCCTTTGCCAAACACTATAATTTTTGTCATCCAATTTCTCACCCTTATTCAAATCAGCAATTACGTTCTTTGATGCCATTTCACTATAACATATTACAATAGAGACATTAAGCATACAATTTTAATTCACTTTTATCATAAAAACTCAACAATAAATATACTTGTATCATACATGAAAAGGAGAGAAAATCCGCAAGGCTCGTAATCATAACCTTAAGCATGCATAATAAAAATATACTCAGAATTGATTTTTAAATAAAAGAAGATATAGTGATAGAACAAATCTACCAATTAAATCTCATTAAAATAATTCCAGCAATTCCAGAAAATTTGTATGGAACTCGTATAGTCTCAAATTTGTTTTTCATGCAAATTTATTTGTGAAAATACATCATAAAATGACATTTAAGGCACATAAATAATTCAGATTACTCAAAAAATCTGAAAAAATTCAGAACAGTGCATTATCATGTAAATATACCACAGAAAAAAATTCATGATTTTCTGATTAATATTTTCCACTCTGATAAATAAAATTTGCACAAAAACACATACAAAAATACATGAAACAGATTACCGCTCATCAAAAAATTATGGAAAATATAATGATCTGAATAACATTATTCTAAACATACAAAAAAATATCATATTTTTCTGGACAGTAAAACTATTTTTCCCGAATTAATCATGCAGCAGAATACTCAATAATTCATAAAATATATTCTGATCATAAAAAAAAAAATTATGAAAAAAATATCAGCATGTTGTCACAACATATTAAACATACAGTAAAATTTACATAATTTTCTGAAAATTATAATTATTTTTAATGATTTTAATACACATGAAAAATACAGAAAACTTATCTCTGTTACACTAAAAATTACGAAATAATTTTCTACAGTGTATAACACTATTATATCCATACAATAAAAATTTCATAATTTTTTGAGCTGTTAAAATATTTTTAATGAAATAACATGATTAAAATAAATCCATAAAATACTCCAATTAAATGGATAATATTGAATAAGGCCCATGAATTAAACAGCCACATACACCAAAAACACCAAAACACTCTGCAAGTTTGTTTGACCTTTTCTTTTCTACCCAGGCGAGTGCCGCAAAGGCACATCAACCAGCGCATATTTCGTCATTTTACTTGTTCATCGTCTCAACTTTAAAAAAACATAACTCTTTCAATATTTGACCAAATTAAACAAATAAAGTAGCTATAGAAAGATCTCGCAGAGTAGAACAAGACTCATGTTAACAATTTTTATTGAATCTGGATTTAACAGTGACAAAAACGGCCTTAAAAATCCCCAAAAAAAACATAATTTTCGAAACTTAAAACTACAATTACTCAAAATTGACTTGGCCGAATTCGATGAATTTTTAGTATGTTATTCTACACATTATTATCTACGCATGGATATCAAAAACGCAGAAAACAGACAAGATTTGAATTTCGAAATCATCAAACCCAGTTGGTGAAAAAAAGCTCCGAAAAATTCAAAAAACATGCAATCAAGACATCAATGGTGAGCATCATGCTTTGAGGCTCTGATACCAATGAAGGAAAACACATAAGTTATCTAGGAGTTATCGGAATACCTTATAGATTAAATTCGAAGCTCGTTGTGCGAAAGATTTCGCTTGTGCTACGAACCACGATCGTCTTGATTCTGCAATCACCACCTCTTCTTGTCCGATTCAATATCACAAGATGGATATTGAATGTTGTTCCACTCTCAAATTTCAGACACTTGATGGTTGCCAGAGATAGTATTTCTCAGTCTGAGAAATATATGGAATATTACGTGTTGTATCTATGTTGGTTCCCATAGAGACCTGATTTATAGAATACTGGTTGGACTAAGTTATAGAGTCTCATTCACATAAGAGTCTCTATTTGACTTATCTTCCAAATTCCCCTTATCCCAGTTTGAACGTATCAGTTAGTTAGGGATAATAAATCACGTGTCTAACAGTATGAAATCCCTAGAATCGTGGATCAGATTTGTATAAAAGATCGTGTCCATATATAACTCCTGATTTGTAGGGAGCCTATTATGGAAAGAGTTGTATACACGCTTGTATTCTGTAGGTCGACATACGTTTGATAGATCTAGGTCGCTGTGGGCTTTAGGTCGACCTAATTGATTGACATTGCCGGATAAACACTTGAATAAGATTTGGATCGTATTCGGACAAAGCTAGGTCGGCTGATCACTGACGATTGGCCTTGGGCCTGGTAATACTTGGGCCGACCCACTAAAATTGTGATGGCAATGTTATTAGAATAACTGGGCTGCTCGTTGGGCCTAGTCCGTCACTTTTATTCCATTCACAAAATATTTTATAAAAAATATTATTAAAAATTGAAAAATAAATAAATAATACAAATAAATAAATAAATATTAATAATAAAATTAATAAATATATCTATTTTATCAATTAAAAATTAGCATAAACCTAATTACAAAATCTTCACGTACGTCATTATCTTTAAAATAAATTTTCCTCTAACTCTCGAAAAAAAAATGACATTTCAAATACAAATTTATAAATACAACTTTCAACATTAATACTCTACAAATATTAATGAGTTGTTATTAATTAATATTTATAAAAAAAAAAAAGGAAAATAATTTAAGGGCAATTAACAAATCATCACTCACACTAATAAAAACGACCACCAAAAATTGCATATTTTGCAAATTGTCCACTAGGTCATATAGTTATTGATGGACACACGGGTCCTGATAAATTGATAAAAATTACGCTTGTGCCACTCAGTTAAATAACGTGGCCGCGCGTGAAGGAATTCCGGCTCCTTTACGGCTTTCTCTCTCCTGTTTCTCTCTCTTTCTTTTTTTCCCCTTAAAACATTAAAATAAAATATCTTAAAATTCATAAGTCAAAGAAATAATATGAAGCCACCGTTGTACTCGTATCGTCGAGGCGAATAGAACTATTAGTGTCAACATATAATCTGAATCAACTTTCAGAAGTTCACAATTATTTCAAGTTCACAATTATTTTCTAGAAGTTCACTATTGTTCCAAAAACAAATAATAGAAGTTCACAATTGTTTTAGTTTAGTTCACAATTTCTGCATGAAAATGTCTTTTATTTAACTTAATTCACAATTGATTTTAGTGAAGTTAATAGTTATTTTTAGTATTTTATGATCTCTATTTTGCTATTTTATGAGATTATTAGACATAATTTGCTAATTCACAACTGTTTTTGTTAAGTTCACATTTAATTTTAGTTAAGTTTAAGACTGATTTTAGTATTTTATAACCTCTATTTTGCTATTTTATTAGATTATTTGATATAATTGTAAAGTTCACAATTATTTATAGTTAAGTTTAGAGATGTTTTTAGTCTTTTATAACCTCTATTTTTGTTGTTTATTAGATTATTAGACATTTTTGTTAAGTTCACAACTTTTTTTGTTAAATCAGTTGTTTTTAGTTAAATTCACATTTGTTCTTAGTAATTTATGGCTTCTATTTTTGTTTTTAATAAGATTATTTGATATACTTGTAAGTTCACATTTTTTTTTGTTAAGTTAACTTTTTTTTTGTCTTTTTTTGACCTCTATTTTTAGCTATTTTTTGACATGTTTGTTAAGTTAACATTTGTTTTTAGTTGTTTTTAACGTTAATTTCGTTGCATGAACAAATATATAAATAATTAACCATCACCACTTTATTTATTATACAATAGAATTATATCTTAATTAAAAAATAATTCTTCTTTGGTCTCAATATTATTAATCAAACATATTTCAAATTTACTTTTCATAAAGAATAATTTTGACAAGGAGTAATGAGAAACATTAACTGTTTCATTTTACCAAAACTTCTACTATTACTAAAACGAAGGGTTATCTTTTCATAATGAAATAGTGATATTATTTCAAATATTATAGAGAAACGGTCCTTGCCATGATGTTCTGCGGGATCTGAGTAGGCTCCTGCCTCATCTCTACAAGTCTATTGTTATTGACGAGAATCTGTAGTATCAACTCGTTGTTTGCCCTAATTCTTTCCGCCTCCACCCTAACTTCCTCCTCAGTAAGGGGCAAAGGCTCTTGCCGTTTCTCCTATGTCGCACCGTAGACTCATTATCTGCTGAGTGCGCTTCACCAGCCATACCTGATCCTGCGGGAATATGCACCTCACTGTGCAGGTTGGGCGTAATCATGATCTGGTTGACGTTTGGTATGGTTTTTGACTGGAGTGTTTTCTCAAGCACCATTGTTTGATGGAATCAAGAGTCAAACAAAGATGAGACAAACGAAGAAGTAATCGATCCCGACAACGGAACCAACTGCTGCTGCCACAAAAAATAGCTGCACGGGCCTGATTTGAGTAGCCAAACGGTGAATACTCTAGCGTCTTCTCCGGTTGTCTCCTACACACAAAACTCACGTAAACTAGGTCGGGGGCGTCTCTGGCTAAGCCCCTCCGGCGTGAGAGTAAGTAGACAATCCAGAAACAATAAAAATATTAACTGAGAATGGCCAGAAAAATAACAAGAGAGCATACCGAATTTTGCCTTCTAGGAGGATTTATATAGTTACCCACGTCCCACGCAAATCTTATCATCTTAGCCACATGTCAACTGTTAATTGGTTGTACATGGGTTGCTACCATGGAGACGCCGCTTTTATCGCAACAGATTACTTATCCTTAACAAACTTCAAGGCCCATACGTAACTTCCTCGGCCCTTACTGAAATGTCGATGTTTGCATGCATCGCTTATAGGCGATAACCCAACTAAGGCGACAACCCGTGATTGTCGCCAATATAGAACATCTCATGCGAGATCAGGCTGTCACAGACTTCTTGCTGGATTCTCGCCAGTGTCCGTTCCCACCGATATGTTAACAGACATTACCTGGTCGCTTTGGTTATCTCTTTGGGCATGCTGTCTAGTCTTTCAGATCATATTCATTGTATTGTGCTTCACACGTCAGTTTGGGTCGAAATCTCTTTAGTACGATCACATCAGGTGGGTTCGGGTTTTGGAGTTTTTGTTTTTGGGTGGGTTTGGGAAATGTCAAACCTCTCCCAAACCCGCCTTGTTGCCAACCCTACTTTCAAGTGCTTTAAATTCTCCATAATTCAAAAAAAAAAAAAAAAAAACAATTACACAAGAATTCATATTCAGAGAATTGATTAGTCTAGAAAAATAGAAAAAAGTAAAGAACTAATTATTAAATAATTGTGATATCTTCATTTCATATCAAAAAGATATGCACTTTGATTAATTGTGATGTATAAACATACACAATATTATTATGAATGGACACAAATAATATTCGAGTCGGTCTGGGGAGAAACTTTCTCCGTCGCGTCTGGAGAAACGGGGCAAGGTTTGTCGCGCGACATACTTAGCCAGTTTCTGGATATCACTTTCATCAGCTTCTGGATATCCAGAACATTGAATATGGATATCCAGAAGCTTTGGAAAGGATATCCAGAAACCAAATATTTTTTCTGGATATCCTTTCCAAAGCTTCTGGATATCGTAGCATTGAATATGGATATCCGGAAGCTTTGGAAAGCGATAGCCAGAAAAATATTTGGTTTGGATATCCTTCCAAAGCTTCTGGATATCCATATTCAATGTTCTGGATATCCAGAAGCTTTGGAAAGGATATCCAGTTGTTGTGGCTAAATATGTCGCGCGACAAACGTTGTTCCATTTCTCCATAAGCGACGGAGAAACGCGTTTCTCCCCTGATTTTGTGATAATATTCATTAACTTCTAAGTGAACCGACATAAATTAAGTAAACGAAAGTTATTTGTAGGGCCAGTGCATACAATTATCAAAATATTTGTAAACCTCAAAGGGGACATGCTACTCGTGCTCGTGCACACAAATATTGACAATTTCCTTCGTTATTAATCTATTTATTTATCTACATCTTTTATTTATTTATTATTGGGGTTTTAAATGACTTGCTAATAATAGCTGGTGGCTTCACAATTATATTTTTAAAATCTTATAAATTTAAGATGTGGTCATTGCATTGCATGATATATCTACTCTCTCCGCCCCACTCCGCCCCACTCGAACGAACACAGGCATAAATTTCTATTTTGTGTGTTCCATTTTAAAACGCACACACCCAATAAGAAATATTTTAATACTTTTTTATTTATAATACTCATTTATCATATTTACAATAGCTAGTTACTTATAATTTCCTACCCCAATTTTTCTATATTACCTCAATTTTCATGCTTATAACACTTACTGCACTATATACTTTTTTTAATTATCGTGCAATATCAAATTCATATAAATAAGTGCAACAATAATGATTTGGACACATATAATATATTGTTTATAAAATTTTATTTTACAATACAAAACTTGATAATTTTTGTGAGCTTGAACTGAAAACTATGGAATGAAAGATATGGAGAAAATTATGTTCTATTCACAATAATGATACAATGAGGGAGGCCGCTCCTATATACATCTAGGTCACACTATTTACTACTAAATATTATAGTTTCCTACTATGGATCCTAAATAAAAGGAAAGGTGATAAGTACAAAAGTTGTAAAGATATACACAATCACTAACATATCTTACGAATGCTTTACACTCCCCCTCAAGTTGGCGTATGTAAGTTTCAAATGCCCAACTTGCCAACTAGAAAATGGAAACGAGCAGTCCCTAAAGCCTTTGTGAACAAATCGAGAACCTGGTCTTCGGTTGAAATCTTTCGAGGTGATATGTCGCTTGATGTCACTCGCTCACGAACAAATAACAGTCCATCCCTACGTGCTTAGTTCGTTTGTGGAATACCGGATTGTTGACAATGTGTTTAGCCGCCTGATTGTCACAATAACGGTTAGTTGCATGTGATTGTGGAGCTTCAATGTCCTTGTGAAGCCACCTAAGCCACAAGAGCTCACTAACGGTCATTTGCCATGGCACGGTATTACCTTGACAGAGGAATGGGAAAGCTTATTTGTTTGTTTCTTGGTAAGCCATGAATTGGGTGCGCCACCAAGAGACATAAAGTAGCATGCGTAAGACCTCCTAGTAATTCATTGGAAAATTGCCCCAGCCGGCATCAAAGTATGCCTCTAGTACTAAATTTCCATCATAAGGTAGAAAAATGCCTTGGCCTGTAGTTTATTTGAGGAAGCGAACAATGCGCAATGTTGCATTCATGTGGCTGCTGTGTGGGGCCGATCTTCGAATTGGGTTGAATGGGTGCTTCACGATCTTCCCATTCCATAACTTAACCCTCGAACCCTCAAATCTCTTTAAATTATCTAAAATGTTTTTCTTATTGTTTTCCTAAATAAATAATAAGTGGTGACTCTGTGTTCATCAAAAAATTGCATCCCTGGGGACAATTAATTAAGAGGGTTAGACTTGCATACAATTGAGTATTATCAATCTTTTTATTGTGCTAAATTTATTTTGTAGGGTAGAATAATTAATTTCTACTTGAACTATATACTTGCGTAAGATTTGACTATTTTGATTTTTATCGGTCATCGGTTGACTCGGGCTTTGTAATTAATTAATTTAATTCTCTCTCTCTACTCTTTATGTGGAACTACGACGGCCTGAGTCTTCCTAATTTGGGAGAAAGGTAGGCAACCACTTGGTGCGGCCATTATCTATTTTTCTTTTAGTTCTCAAAAAAAAAAATTCTATTTTACTCTATCACCTAGAATTGACTCTCACACACGCGCACATCATGATATAACTGTCATTGCACTACATACCCTGATAAACTCGGGACCCACACTAAGGACGGATGACGGTAATCACCTCATCGCCGATCTCTCCGAAGTTGGATCATCCCACTTCGCGTCTTCAATCCATCTAAATTGTCATATCGCGAGGAGCCTAGCCTTCCAGACCTGCGTCAACCACATATCATGTAGATTTACTTTTTAGGACACTCCGTGACCGGTTGGTTTGATCTTGGAGTCTTTGTAATCCCTTGTCAAGATCGTTTTTGTGCAATAAGCAATGGAAAAGAAATCAATAAATTGTCGCTTCGAATTCTTCCCTTCGAAAATATCCCTATGATTGTCCCTTCGGATTTGGCCCTAAAGAGAAAATTTTCTTACCAAATTTATTGCACAAAACTAGATGTTACTTGGGATAACTTTGACCCCTATGTCCTTAGGTTTGGATTTTGAATGTTAGAAACCCCCAAAACGGATTTTCCGTCCAACCAAAATTAGGATTAAAATCAGAAAAATGTGACTTCCAGTGGTGTTGTCGCGCACGAGACTACTTGTCTCATGCGAGACAAGTGTTCTGTCTTTTCGTGTTTTGGCCAAAACCTTCAAGCTTTCATACACCCTATTCAGCTGACTTGTTGGGACTCGATCATGGCTTAACACAATTGCTACACATCTAGGTCCATCGCCAAAGCTCGACACAATGTCTACTTCTCCTTCTGTCATCGAAGCCGAAATCAAGGAAACTAAGGCCGAACTCATCGAAGCCCTGCTTAGGATGGATGAAGAAAGTAATAAAATTGATGAGCAAAATGCCTAAATGACCGCCCTCATGCAAGAGCTCCACGAGCTAAAAGTCAAAAAATTAAGAAAACAAAAGAAGAAAAATGGATCCTCCTCCGGTGAAGAGGAATCCTACCCCAAAAAGAATAGGAAAACCAAAAAGTCAAGCAAGAAAGAGAAATAATTCGATTCATCCTCTTCCTCATCTTCCTCCAATGATGAGGGATATATCTCCAAGGGTACTAAAACCAAGAAGGAAGGCAGTGATGAAACTACTAAACTTGGTAATCATGTTACTAAGAACTACCTTTATAAGAAACTTGCAACCCTTGACACTAAAGGGATCATTCGTCACATTTGATCCCGAAGCTCTTTAACAATTCATCACCAAGTTTCCTCGCAAGTACAAGACACCCGATATTGCCAAGTTTAATGGCACTACTTGTCCTCGAGCTCATGTTGAGACCTACACTTGGGCTATGCTTCCAATGGGCGTTGATAACACAATCTTGGCCTAATGCTTTCCTCAAACTTTGGAGGGTTACGCAGGTGGATTGGTACATGTCTCTTCCTATGACTACGGGGCTTGATTGGTCGTATACATGTTTAGTCTTCCAAAGGTAGTTTGAAGAAAACTCCACTTACCGCCCTACTAGGAGGGATCTTGAACAAATCAAACAACATGCAAATGAGTCTTTTACTGGCTTTCCTAGAAGATGAGACTCAAACTTACTAAAATTGTCGAAAGACCTACTCTCAAAGAGCAAATCCACATCTTCCTTCAATGTCTCCGTGATGAATTTCAAGAGAAGTTCGTTGTAATTACTTTCCTAGTTTTAATAAACTTCATGAGTCCGGAATTAGGATTGCTGACTTCCTAAAAAGTAAAAAGAAGAAAATTACTTTTCGCTACAACAAGCCCACCACAAGTAAGGATGCTTTACTCAATGCTATTGCATTCAATCGCCCTAACACCGGCAAGTATTCTTCTATTCCTCCTCCCGAAAAGAAAAAGAGGCACTATGACAAACTTGAAAGAATCACTCAAGAAGAACTCTTCGATGTCCTCGTCAAGAATGAAAAGGTCAAACTAAGGGAAGGTGGTCCTCCTAGGGATATGGGTCCTAATCATGCTCATCACTTATTCTACAAGTACCACAACTTCACCGGCCACGACACCAACACTTGCCACCACTTGAAGGACATCATCCAAGACCTCTTTGACAATGGAGAGTTAGAACACCCCAACGTCATCACAAATCCTCTCCCTCAGAATACATGAAGAAGGTGAAGCTCCAAGAAGAAATCTACACTTACTAATTTGGGGCTACAACTATCCTCTCTCTCTCTCCCCTTTGATAGAAGTAGATTAGGTTTTAAATTTCCAAATATGAGCTTGAAAACTCGTTCTGTCTTTCTAGTACTCCTCACCTCCTCTAGTTTGTGTCATCTAAACTATCGAGTACATTTTTAATTTCTCCGTTAATCAAAGTCATTTTCTTTTCTTAAACATTTTCCCTAAAGTTGTTCTACCTCGTGAGTATCATTCAATTCATGCAAAATAATGGACCCTCCATTCCCTAAATCATCGCAAATATATAAATAGAAACTTCTAAATGAGTTTAGGAGGAAAGTTATCATTAGAAGGCTTAAAGGCTAAACATTACCCCTACTGAAAGTCAAAGGTCAATAAGCGAAGAAAGCCAAGCGGTGCTCGTTGTCAACCTTCATTCCAAGAAGAGTGAGACTACTCAATTCAAAGCTTTGAGAGTACAAAAAAAAAAAACTCTCAAGCTTTCATCACCCTCACAACAAAGGTGAAACTTCAAATGCATAAAGGACTCTCCCAACAAAGAAGAAGAGTCAAGTGATACAAACAAAAGAAACGAAGATTACTCAACATCCTCTTACAACAAATGAAAGAGACTTTCAGTATCGAGAAAAATATTTACCCTTAAGTCATACTAATGATTGGCTTTCCTCTCAAAATTATTTAGAAATTATTAGGTGATGCACGGTTCATTAAAAGGTAGAGCAACTTTTCTAGATCTTTGAGCCAAGTAGTATTTCTTGTTGAGTCTAGGGGCTTCCTAACCGTTCCTCCCCCAGTCAATCTCTACTTCAACTCTTCAAAATAATCAAATATGCATTAGGAGCTTTCCTCTCACTCTCATCATTAGAGAATACACTTCTCCAAAGAGTCAATACTTGGATCACATTTCAAAGAATAGAGTCCGTCTCTCCTCAACTAACTTGAGATCTCATTTTCTCTCCTCAATAAGATTTTCTCCACTAAGTTCTCTTCGAGTTAACGTACTATTTTCAAAAAAAAAAAGAGAAAGAGAAAAGAAAAAAAGAGACTCAAAAAAGATGCCCGCTAGATTGAAAACCCAACAGCTAGTCTAGGCAAAAACCAGGGTGCATCACAAAAAAAATCAAAGACAAAGGGAGACTATTCTTCAACCCTCTTCATCGAGCACCATTCGATCCTCTTCAAATTAAATCAACAAGGAAAGCCTTCTTCGATCATCTTCAAATCAAGAGAACAGCCTCACTAGCCTGTTCACGAAGTTATCTACCACATTCAAGCAACTTGGGGCTTGAGACAGGAAAAAAACTTGGACATAAAGCCATTACGACAGTCGACAAATTTGTAATCGTTTACCTCCTAGAGACTATTCTTAAACCTGATTTGGTCCCAACTTGTCAAACACAAGTTCACTCATATAGTTCACCATCTCAAATATAAAATCCATACAAAAGTCCCTACATGCCCATCTACTCATATACTCATACATAAACTCACCACCAAAAAGACCAACCGGCCATTTATACGAACAGACGTGGACATCACCACATAAGTCCAGTTAAACAAATAAAATCTGAAAAAAAAAATCTATTTGGAATGTTTATGTGCTAACAGGTACAGAAAGGTAAGAATAATTCTGGTCCATCCGAGACCAGCATGCATATATCCTTGCATTATAGGAGCCGACAGAACCTCCACCTCAACCGACAACCTCAAAAGTTTATGACGGCAACAACGACAACAAAGTCCGTGACCTCGGCAACAACCGCGGCACTTGTGACCTCAGGTGGAGCATCAACAAAGTCTGTGACCTCAGCAAACTTCAAAGTCCGTGACCTCGGCAACATCAACAAAGTCTGTAACCTCAGCAACAGCAAAGTATGTGACCTCAGCAAACTTCAAACTCCGTAACTTCGGCAAAGCCAACAATGTCTGTGACCTCAGCAGCTTTAAAGTCCGTGACCTCGACAACAACGACAACATTAGTAACCTCTGACGGCGCATCATCAAAAACGGATATTTTTAGAATTGAGTCAAGTCTTTGATTCCTCAGTATGATTTTATCTATGGTTCAAAAGCACTCAAACAACCTCAGCTACGCCAGTAACCTTGGGCGGCGCGCTTCAACAACTTTATCAGCAAACCAGGTATTTTCAGAATTAAGTCAAGTCTTTGATTCCTCAGTATGAGTTTACCTTTTCAAAAAAAAATCTCTTCGATTTTCAAAATGATTTTCAAAATATCTAAAACATCCTTTTAGTATTTTGGAGTCGAACTACGTTTTGGTCTGATTCTCCGATAGAGATGCGTAGGCAGCCGTGCGGCACGACCATTCCAGTATTCAGAATGATGTCTTTTCTATCGATGACATGACTTCTTCCATAAGTCTTGTCGCTGAGGGGCTCTGTAGACACCCCATTCTGAACCAATAATTACTTGTTTACACTACTCTTCGTCTCTCTTTTGTGTTTTGATGAAAGCATATTAGTTCCATCATATTTCGTTAAGTTTCTAACTGACTTTGTTAATTTTGGATCTAACTGACTAACGAGATAACTGAAGAGGACAAAATGGTCAATTGACTAGTTATCCCGCGCGGGAAAAACGTGTCTCGCGCGAGACAACCCCTCTGCAGAATGTGCAAATTCACTTTCCTTGTCGATTTCAACCTCTTTTCTTGATAAACTCTTATCTAATCCGGGTCTCTAACGATTTTAGATTTACGGAACCTTCCTTTGGAGAAATCGATCCACTTGAGCCTCTCAAACCCCTATAAATACTTGATAACTTTCAGTATTTCAGACCCCGGTCAAACCCCGAAAAAGACAGGCAATCTGCTGATTTCTTTCCTTAAAAGACTCCTAGAAATCACTCTAAAGCAACACACAATTTCGTCAATCAACCTTGTTGATTGACGAACGTCAAGATTCAAACCTAGAATCAAGGCGGAACTCCGTCCAAATCATTTCTCGACCGAGGAACATTTTAACCACAAATAACCAAGGACCACGTTCTAAACCAAATACTCCCTAAATTCGTTTTCTACTCATCTTCCTACGAAGATCTCAAACCTCATCGAGGTTATTCCATAAAATCACTCAAGAACACAAGGTAAACTCCTATACTTTCATAGTCTTCTTCTCAATCCCTCTAATTGCTTTTGGAGTAGTGTAATCCCATTAAAAGGGTAGCCTAGAGTCCCTTCAATCCATGGAGGTGATCTCGAATCATACAACCCGACATTCCTAATTAAAAAGTTAATTAGGGTTTCCTTGTTTATATTTAATTATTATATTGTAAAAATTGGTAATACTCAATTCGCAAGATCGATTTTCGGATTAGGTGGAATGGGTGCTCCACGACCTTCCCATTCCATAACTTAACCCCCGAACCCTCAAAAATCTTTAAATTATCAAAAAGGTTTTTCTTATTATTTTTCTAAATAAATAATAAGTGATGCACTCCGTGTTCATCAAAAAATCACATCGCTACACTTCGGCGGTGTACAGGACACACTCTCCCCAAAAATTTCTTCGGCAACCTGCCGCCTCGAAACGTAAAGCCACTTACTATTTCTAAGATGTGTCTCCGTGCTTTTTGTTCCACCGACTCCATTCTGCTGTGGGGTGTCGGTGCATGACTTTTCCAAGTATCATTCCATTCCTCAATATAGTAATTTTGTAATTTCATTGGATTGAAATTCGTGGCCATTAATCGTTTCGTACACATTTAACTTTCTTTCCGAAGCTGGGTGTGGAATCATGTTACAAAACATGGTGAGAAATTTATAAGACTCAGTAGACTTATATTTCATAAGGAATACCCACACACCCCAACTGAAATTAAACCGACAACCGATAAAAAATAATGTGCCCCCGAGAATTGAAGGTGTTTTATATGCCCCCAAATATCCACAATGAGATCATATCAAAACAAGCTACGAGATCGAATATTACTTTTGGGAAAAAAGGAAGCCTCGTTAAATTACCTCTTAAACAAGAGTCACAATGTTTGTTTTCTTTTGCTTCTACTAGCAACAATATAATCAAAAAATAACTAGAATGTAAACATGACGCATTTGACCTGAGTCTTCTGTGCCAAGTACTTTCGAATCTACAGAAGCGTAGTGTACATGCCATACACTCCACTGTCTACCATTCTCCACGTAGTATATGACCATTATGTCTCACTACCACATCCAATGAATCGTAGTTCACTTGAGGGAAAGCTAAGTCATGCAACACACAAAAATCCAAAAGAAATATTAAGGCACAATTTAAGTCTTTCGTAAGCGATAGCAGAAGACTTAGAGTGCTAATATTTCTTTGAATTCTGTGTGTTACATGACAGCTTCCAGAGACTCTACAGGATGGTAGAACACTGTGTCCTATACTACAGGTATCTGATTAACAGGTAATTATGACTTTCAGCAGGTCATTAAATAAATCTTGTCTAGTTATTTTGATTATATTGTTGCTAGTAGAAAAGAAAAACAAACATTGATGCTGTTTAAGAAACTATTTCCCAATGTGTGCGTGCAAATACTATTTGATATGATTCATTGTGACGGACTGAGAGAGGCATATAAACACCTTCATTCTCGAGCACATTATTTTTTTATCGGTGTCGGTGATTTGGTGAAGTATGGAGTATGAAATATAGTGCGAGTCTTATAAGTTTCTCACCTGTTTTTAGCAACATGATTCACACCAGTCAAAGAAAAGAAAAGTTAAATGTGCAACGATATGTACATTCGGTCAATAAATTACAAATTACTATATTGAGCATGGAAATCATGCCTTTCCACTGAGATAGTCGTGGAGGGAGCAGTGTTGCATCTTAGAAATAGTAAGGGCTTTCGTTTGAAGCAGGAACTAGAAAATTTTGGGGAGAGGGTGTGTGTCCTGCTTGCCAAGAGATGTAGCGATGTGATTTTTGATGAACACGGGTGCATCACTGAATGACATTTAAGAAAATAATAAGAAGAACCTTTTGATAATTTAAAGATTTTCGAGGCTTAAGTGGAGTTAACCCTGGAATGGGAAGATGCATTCCACCTAATCCGAAGCTCGATCTTGCGAGTAGTATTACAATTTTTACAATATAATAATTAAATATAAACAAGGAAACCTAATTAGCTTTTAAGTAGGAATGTCAGGTGCCAGCATGATTCCAGATGCCTCCATGAATTGAAGGGACTCTAGGCTACCGCACAATGGGATTGCTGCAAAAGCAAGTAGAGAAGAAGACAGTGATTTTTATGGAACCAACCGTGAAGGGCTGAGATCTTATGAGAAGGTGAGTGCTTGAGAGTAGTATTTGGTTAAGAACGTCGTCCTTGGTTATTTGTGGTGCTTCACCGTCGCTGATTTCGAGCCAGTTCGCCGCCCGATTCTAGGTTTGAATGTGGCGTTAGATCCAATCAACAAGGTTGATTAACGAAATTGTGTATTGCTTTAGAGTGATTTCTAGGAAATCTTTTAGAGAAAATCAGCGGTGGGTTTGGATACGAGAAATGCTTGAGGATATCAGCTGTTTATAGGGGTTTGAGAGGCTGAGTGGACAGGATTTCTCCAAGGAAGGTTCAATCCCAAAAGATACGTGATTGGATAAGATTTATCAGAAAAAGAGGTTGGCTCGACAAGGAAAGTGAATTACGCACGTGTACGAGAGGGGTTGTCTCGCGCGAGACACGCACGATTCCTTGGAGGATAACTAGTCAATTGACCATTTTGTCAC